>JAIFGZ020000047.1:0-142911 GCA_019925245.2 Oryza australiensis | reverse complement strand
TCGCCCGATCCGAGCCGCCGATCGTGTTCTCGTTGCCGATCTCGCAGCCGCCTCGCTCCGATTGCAGCCGATTCGTAGCCGATTCGTAGCCGATCAATAGCGCGTAACGTAGCGCGCCTCTACCGGTATCCACACGTCCGGGGACAAAACGCCGAGCACCCGTGTGCTAGCACGCGATGCAAGGCTAGGGTTTGGCTCGAAGGTGGGGAGGGTTTCCGTGGAGATTGATCTCGGCGCAATGCAATTCAACTGATGTAATTGACATGCCGCAGCTCTCCACCCCTCCCCCTTTATATAGAGTTGGCCGACTGGGACTAGTGGCCGATCAGGACTCTATTTTGAATCGGATCTCATCCGTATCTCATAGAGTTGGCCGCCCACACGTCGTAAGCCCATAGGACTCTATCCGATCGGATCCCTATCCGATCGAGCCGTATCCGAGTCCAACTCGAATGCCTGTTCTTATCCCCTTAAGCGTGCGACCCTGTAGGTTCAGGTATACTCGGTTTCGGCTATAGTCTAACTTAGCCGATCGTCGGCTCGAGTCCAACTCAGCCGACCCGTCAACAGCGGCGCCTAGCAGCACATATTGACACCATAGTATACAAGAATATAATATCGGCTCTGAACCTGTAATGTGTACACAAATCCCTTTGCCTCACGATACCAATTAAGCTATAGGCAAGATGTGTGCCATCCCTTCAATAGCTTAACCATTCACTCGACCGTATTGGATTATCGTCGTTGATTGACTCTGAATCAACTTAGCATGGCCATGCATTTTCATAATCCATTACCTCGAGGGCCCAGGAGATATCTCTCCAAAGGAGGGGCAAATTCCATCTTGATCACTCACATCCCACTCCATGTTTCATAGCAAACCCGAAAACTACCTTTATAACTACCCAGTCACGGAATAGCGTTTGGTAGTCCCAAAGTAGGCTACTACACATGTTGGAATCCATGGTGATCTCGGGTCTAAGGACTTTGTATCAACACTAGCGAGACCAACTAATGGCACATTAATTCTGTAGTGTCTCATGGTGGGTCTATCCAACAATGTGTTCTCTAACACATATGTCCATGTTTATTGATTTGGTATCTCCATACCCATGATCTATGAGACATGATCATCAATCAATAAACATGCCGATCTTAGAATCATATTAGTTCCAATAATATGATATATGATCGAGGATCATTTAGAAATAGATTCATACATATAGAGTCTCATAAATAAGTCACGTACTTATTGATCAAAACAAGATGTCTATTTCATGGAACCGAATAACACTTTATTCATAAATACATAAACATTGACCATGATATCCAACATCTCCATGTTGCCTCTAGGGCATATCACTAACAATCTCCCACTTGCACTAGAGTCAATCATGTAGGTATCTAATACCCATTGCTCTTGTGTGCGCCTCATGTTTCGGTGAGGAGAGGTTTTGTCGCGGATCGGCTATGTTGAGATCCGTGTGTACTTTGCATATCTTGACATCACCTCTATCCACTATCTCACGGATGAGATGATATCGCCGAAGTATGTGTTTGGACTTCGATGTGATCTCGGCTCCTTGGCTTGCGCAATGGCTCCACTATTATCACAATAGAGAGACATTGGACCGTCGTACTAGTCATCACACCAAGCTCGAAACGAATTTCTTGATTCAAACGCCTCCTTTGCGGCTTAAGCAAGCAATGTACTCGGCCTCCGTTGTAGAGTCGCAATAGTATCCCGCTTGGAACTCTTCCAGTGATCGCGCCTGTTCGGCGAACACGAACCCGCATTATGATCTATAATCATCCTTGTCCGTTGAAAGCTAGCATCGGTGTAACCACTTACAACGAGCTCTTCTTCACCTCCATAGACTAGGAACATATCCTTAGTTCTTCTCAAGTACTTAAGGATATTCTTTACGGCGATCCAGTGACCTTCACTGGATCTCGATCGAGTATCTGCTCGTAGCACTCAAAGCGTACGAGACATCCGGGCGTGTACAAAGCATGGCATACATGATGGATCCAATTGCCGAAGCATATGGAACCATACCCATCTTATTCCGCTCATCATGTGTCCGAGGACACGATTCTTGCTAAGATTAATGCCATGTGACATGGGCAAGAAACCTTTCTTGGAATCATGCATGTTGAACCTTTTCAACACCTTGTCAATGTATATACTTTGGCTTAATTCAATTAGCCTCTTGGATCTATCTTTATAGATCCGAATGCTAATATGTATGTTGCCTCCCTAAGTCTTTCATGGAAAAACTATTTTTCAATGAAGACTTGACGGATTCTAGCATAGGGATATCATTTCCAATTAGTAATATGTCATCCACATATAAGATTAGAAAAAAATTGCGCTCCCACTGACCTTTTTGTAAACACAGGCCTCCTCTTCATTTTTGATGAAACCAAACCCTTTGATTACTTCATCAAAACGAATATTCCAACTCCGAGATGCTTGCTTCAATCCGTAAATGGATTTTTGTAGCTTGCATATCTTTCCGAGCGATTCTGGATCGACAAAACCCCGAGGTTGTATCATGTATACATCCCGCTTAGGTTTCCATTTAGGAAAGTCGTTTTGACATCCATCGCCATATCTCATAATCGAAATATGCAGCAATCGCTAGGATAATCCGAATAGATTTAAGCATTGTGACGGGCGAGAAGGTTCCATCATAATCAACTCCTTGAATCTATTTAAAACCTTCCGCCACCAATCGCGCCTTATAGATGTGAACATTTCCATCCATATCGGCCTTTTCTTAAAAACCCATTTACACTCAATGGTTTTGACACCATTAGGTGGACCAACCAAGTTCCAAACTTGATTGTCGTACATGGATTCTATTTCGGATTTCATGGCTCCAAGCCACTTGTTGGAATCGGGTCCCACCATCGCTTCCTCATAGGTCTTAGGCTCATCGTTGTCCAACAACAATATATCACGTTGTTCCGCACTGTGTACACGGGCGCATGACGTGATCTTTCGATCTCCGTGGGGCTAGTGTATCTACAACTGGTGGCGCAACACTTTGCTCCTCCTGTT
Organism: Oryza australiensis; assembly: GCA_019925245.2. NCBI lineage: Eukaryota > Viridiplantae > Streptophyta > Magnoliopsida > Poales > Poaceae > Oryza > Oryza australiensis. The sequence goes on along the minus strand of JAIFGZ020000047.1, from coordinate 139,844 downwards.
GTGGTTCTGTGGTCACTGAAACATTTTCTGGTGTTTCTTGAACTTCTTCAAGATACACCCCGCTCCCACTAACCCTTCTTGAAAGAAACTCTTTCTCCAAGAAGACACCATGTCGGGCGACAAACACTTTGCCTTGTTCCCGAATATAAAAGTAATATCCCTTAGTTTCCTTAGGATATCCCACAAAGAAGCACTTGTCGATTTGGGTGTGAGCTTGTCGGTATAGAACGTTTTACATAAGCTTCGCATCCCCAAATTTCGAGAAAAGACAAACTAGGGGGTTGCCCTGTTCATATCTCATATGGTGTCTTTTCAACCGACTTAGATGGTACTCTATTTAGTGTGAACGCAGTGTTTCAAGAGCATATCCCCGAAAGGATAACGGAAGATTACTTTGGCTCATCATCGACCGCACCATGTCCAACAAGGTGCGATTTCTCCGTTCGGACACTCCGTTCCATTGTGGAGTTCCCGGAGTCAACGTGGAACAATTCCACAATCTTTCGATGATTACCAAACTCTTGGCTCAAGTATTCCCTCCACGATCCGATCGTAGAAACTTGATTGTTTTCCCTAAATGATTCTGTACTTCATTGTGGAATTCTTTGAACTTTTCAAAGGATTCGGACTTATGCCTCATTAAGTAGATATAACCATATCTACTAAAGTCATCGGTAAAGGTAATGAAGTACCGATAACCACCTCCGGCCGTTGAGCTCATTGGTCCACATACATCGGTATATACGAGTGCCAACAAGTCACTTGCTCTTTCACTGTGTCCCGTGAGAGGTGCCTTTGTCATCTTACCAAGTAAACAAGACTCACATGTCTCAAATGATTCAAAATCAAAAGAGTGAAGTAGTCCATCCTTATGGAGCTTCTCCATGCGTTTCTTATTTATATGGCCTAAGCGACAATGCCGATAAATGTGAGGTTTGTATCATTAGAGAGTTGCCTTTACGTATTAATGTTATAGATGGGAGACGCTTCAAGATTCAAAACGTATAATCCATTTACCAATGAAGCATAAAAATAGAACATATCTTTGAGATATATTGAACAACCATTGTCCATTGATCTAAAATCATATCCTTCCGCTTGCAAACATGAAGCGGAAATAACGTTTTGACATAGTGTTGGAACACAATAACAATTATTTAATTCCAAAACTAATCCCGAAGGTAGATGAAGTGGTACGTGCCGACAAGAATCGTAGCAACGCTTGCTCCATTGCCGACGCGCAGTTCACCTCACCCCTTCTTAAGCCTCTACTTCTTCTCATTCCCGCAACGATTTGCAAATATGAGCTACGATCCGGTATCAAATACCCAAGAGTCGGTAGGTGAAGTAGCAAGATTAATGTCTATAACATTACTACCTGAAGCGAAGTCGTACTTTGCTTCTTTTTGAGATCCTCCATGTACTTCTTGCGCTTTCTTTTCAAAGTGGCTTGTCTCCTTGCAATAGAAGCAAACGGCATCTCGATGTCGCCGACCCCTTTTTGCCCTTCTTTGCATTAGAGGCACTCGCGATCTCATCGGGAGTTAACTTCCTCTTGGTGCAAAGTTTCTTGACAGTGGTTTGCGCTTAGCCTTCTGCATCATCATCACATGATGACCGTTTTTCGGATACTCTCCTCGCTTGTCTTTAGCATCCCATGCAATTCAGCCAAGGTTCTATCCATATTGTTCATGTGATAATTTAATATGAATGGCTCAAAGCTCGGAGGAAGCGACGGAGAATCACATCGGTAGCCAACTCGGCTAAGGGGAAAACCTAGTTTTTCCGGACTCTCAATGTAGTCAATCATTTTTATCACATGCGGATCGACGGGATTCCCTCAACAAGCTCGCACGCAAACAAGGACTTTGAGGTGTTGAACCTCTCGGCCCGAGCTTGGTTCTCAAACATACCACGCAGTCCCCGAATAATAGTGTGAGCATCGCTGCGCTCATATTGCTTCGAAGCTCGGGGGACATTGTAGCAAGCATGAGACAGCTTATATCTAGGGCATCATTAGTGTGTTTCTCGTAAGCTCTCCGCGGTTGCGGTGACATTATTAGGCAAATCCTCGGGATAGGGTACTTCAAGAACGTACTCCTTACGCTCTTGCTTGAGAACAATTCTCAAGTTGCGATACCAATCCATAAAGTTTGTTCCATTTAATTTTTTCTTTTCGAGAATAGATCGCAAATTAAAAGCACTTGGGTGTAGTATTAGCCGCCATTTATTCTACAATAGAAAAAGCAAAGTTTAGCACAATGTTTATGCTATGTCTATTGTTAAACAATTTAACATTAGACTCTCATTACGTATTTTACACCTTCCCTCTAGGTTACGTATTGGGTCAAGATCCACATGTTAGTTAATTTCTAGTGAGCTTTGGCATCACTCCTAGAAGATTAATAACATCGGTAAGCAACTCCTTGCTAATCACATCTCTATGTGACTCTTGTTGTTGGTGTGGCATCTCCATGCCCCGGCCCCAACCTATGCCCCAAGGCCCAAAACTGTTTTGATAGCCTTGTTAAGTAAACCAAATGCTCCTGCATGTATATGTCGACATATACCCCCTCGTGTTATGATAGAGAATGACACTCTGCTTTGGCACCCACCATTGACGAGCATAACGGTGACGGTGCAACATTTGGAAGGGCATCATTACTAATTAATATTGTGAGGGATGCTATCGTATCAAACAAACATATCACATATATGAAAGCAGGTAGAATAGCATGAAATAGTATGGCCCCCTTCACATGGTGATCTCCATCTCCATGCCGATGTAGAGGATCTCCATCTTCATCACCGTTCTTCCGAGTGCCGAATGCTTGATTTCTTCAAACTAAGCTACTACTATAGAAGCTCTAATTGAAGATTACATCGACTCGTAGGTCGTGAAAGAATATTACAAGCATTGCACGTATGAAAGAATATTACGGGGATTGCACGTATGAAAGAATATTACATGCATCACATGCATCTCATACATACAAGAGGGTCATACCATCTCAAAGCATTCTCTCGCAAAAACAAGTTAGGCGTAGAAACGTTTTCTACCTATCGCGAGATACGACACCGAGACGACCTATAAGGGGGTACGCACACGGCGGTCTCGCGGGCGGGGTTGAGGGGAAGCTGCCCTCGCGGGCTTCGGGCAACGCCGAACACCGCATGAAATTCATAGATCCAATCTATGAAATCGCTTACGGAAACCATGTCGGCATAATCATATTATGCCGTCCCGATACACTATCAAGGAAGATGGTTTGCGTAGGTGCGAGGCAGCTAACAAGATCGGACTACGAGATAGCTTCGGCATAATCACATTATACCGTTCCGATACACTATCAAGGAACGCTATCTCGAAGCCGACTCAAATTGAGTTCTATGGATATTGCTTCGACGTAATCACATTACGCCGTTCCGATACACTATCAAGGAACGCAATTACCATAAAATCTCCTCAACAAATCCCGTAAAACCGATTGATGTAATCAACCCGTGCGCAAAACTTGTTCTAGATCCAATCTAAAACCCGAACTAAGCAAGATTAGCTCGATACCACCGAAGGGTTACGTGGAAGCTACGCTAGCCGAAAACAAAAACTTTTCTACCGCGCAAACCAGGAACACTCGCAAGTAAGGGCCGATAGATCGTTACCGATTGGTGTATGCAGCGAAATAGCCAATCGTGGCTATCCGATCCGAACAGTGTAGCCGATTTCCGCAAGCCAACAGCCGATTTCCGGGGACAGCCGATTCACCAATCAGCCGATTCGCCGATGCCGCAGCCGATCCGAGTCGTCGACCGCGTTCTCGTTGCCGATCCGCCACGGTCGCCTCGCTCCGATTGCGGCCGGATTCGCAGCCGATCAACAGCGCGCAACGTAGCAGCGCCTCTACCGGTATCCACACGTCCGGGGACAAAACGCTGAGCACCCGTGTGCTAGCACGCGATGCAAGGCTAGGGTTTGGCTCGAAGGTGGGGAGGGTTTTCGTGGAGATTGATCTCGACGCAATGCAATTCAACCGATGTGTCACGCCTCTCCACCCTCGCCCCTTTATATAGAGTTGGCCTACGGGACTAGTGGCCAATCGGGACTCTATTTTGAATCGGATCTCATCCGAATCTCATAGAGTTGGCCGCCCATACGTCGTAAGACCATAGGACTATACAATCGGATCCCTATCCGATCAAGACGTATTCGAGTCCAACTCGAATGCTTGTTCTTATCCTCTTAAGCGTGCGACCCTGTAGGTTCAGGTATACTTGGTTTTGGCTATAGTCTAACTTAGCCGATCGTCGGCTCGAGTCCAACTCAGCCGACCTGTCAATAGCGGCGCCTAGCAGCACATATTGACACCATAGTATACAAGAATATAATATCAGCTCTGAACCTGTAATGTGTACACAAATCCCTTTGCCTCACGATACCAATTAAGCTATAGGCAAGATGTGTGCCATCCCTTCAATAGCTTAACCATTTACTCGAACCGTATTGGATTATCTGTCTGTTGATTGACTCCTGAATCAACTTAGCATGGCCATGCATTTTCATAATGCATTACCTCGAGGGGCCCAGAGATATCTCTCCAAAGAAGAAGTAAATTTCATCTTGATCACTCACATCCCACTCCATGTTTCATAGCAAACCCAAAAACTACCTTTATAACTACCCGTTACGGAATAGCGTTTGGTAGTCCCAAAGTAGGCTACTACACATGTTGGAATCCATGGTGATCTCAGGTCTAAGGACTTTGTATCAACACTACCTGAGACCAACTAATGGCACATTAATTCCTGTAGTGTCTCATGGTGGGTCTATCCAACAATGTGTTCTCTCACACATATGTCCATGTTTATTGATTTGGTATCTCCATACCCATGATCTATGAGACATGATCATCAATCAATAAACATGCCGATCTTAGAATCATATTAGTTTCAATAATATGATATATGATCAGGATCATTTAGAAATAGATTCATACATATAGAGTCTCATAAATAAGTCACGTACTTATTGATCAATACGATATGTCTATTTCATGGAACTGAATAACACTTTATTCATAAATACATAAACATTGACCATGATATCCAACATCTCCATGTTGCCTCTAGGGCATATCACTAACATAACATGCTCCAAAGTTGTTTTGAATTATTACTTTGTTCTAAAATATGAAATGTATATTAAATCTGTCATCGTTTCTTCTTTAGTGTGCAAAACAGTCGTAGGGCCCCAACTTATGCGGATACTACGTCTATGACTACATTCATCGCTTTGTGACCGATGTCACAACTATCGACGATATAGATGTACGTATAACAGCCATTCATACATTACGTATCGATTTCTTATTAACTTCATATATTTATTTCTCGTTTAATCGAATTAATGACAGCTTATGCGAGTAAGAGACAACCTCCCCCACGAGACTTTCATACAAGCTGCTCACGAAGAATTGATGGGATTTATAAACGAGCAGATCATTGATCCCGCGGGGAGTTCTACTTTAATTTCAGTAACTTAACCACCGGATCCACAAAATAGACAATGTTTTGTCACATACGAAATATATGTGTATATTGTACATATGTGTATATGTTTTGGTAATATATTACATGTATATATTTCCTTTCTTAAGTTCATTTATATGTGTGTAACTTATATATTTATACATATATATTATATAATATATATGTATAAATATATGTGTGTAAAATATGTATATGTGTAATATATGATATATGTGTGTAATATATAGTATGTAGCACTGTTGGAGAAAGAAGAAAATTAAAAAAAATATAAAAAAATATTTAGTCCCGGTTGATGGTACCAACCGGGACTAAAGATGACGCATTCGGCCACGTGGCTCCACCATCTTTAGTCCCGGTTGGTACCATAAACCGGGACTAAAGATGCATCTCTAGTCCCGGTTAAATAACCGGGACTAGAGATCGCCCATCTTTAGTCCCGGATTCGTAGTCCCGGTTTGACAACCGGAACTATTGTGGGTTACGAACCGGGACTAATGTGACTTTCTCTAGTAGTGTAGCAAGCAAGTCCATTGATTTGACATCGTGTCAACAAGCTGATCCGTCAAAGAGCATGTTAGTTAATGAACTATGATATATTTATTAAAGTGAATTGCACATTGAACCACTTATTTTTACCTATTTTACAACTTGGTCTAGGGACAAGAGAAGGTTTTTGAACCAGCTAAGTTTACACACCTGATTTCACTTGGAGGCAATGTTCTCTCCATCTGTCCCGCCCTTTCTTTCTTCTCTCATCCGGCCAATCTTGGTGAGCACATTACCGGTGTACAGTTCCTTGATACGGTGGTGTATGAGCTGGATCCAATCATCAACAGCGGAAGAGGATCACTCTTTCATGCGTTGGATTTGGAAACTGACAGCAAATGGTGAGAACCCGAGCCATGGTCCTCAATCTTCTCATCAGGTGGAGGACACAAACCACTACCACAGGGGAGGTGCTCCTGGGCACTGAGTTTGTTCATGTAAGCGAGAGCGCAGCTCACAGATCACAACAGACCGAGGAGGAAGACGATTGTTGGGCACTGGCACGTGGGGTTACCAGTCCAAAGTGCAAATTTTTTTTAAAAAAACTAGCCCAAAGTGAAAACTTTTACCAATATTTAGTCCAATATGTAAAATAGGTAACCCAATGTACGATTCACTCTATTTATTATAATAAGCTTATAGTACTACTCTACTTTGTAATATTTATTATGATATTTCTTATTCAATCAAGTGTTTTTACCATAATTAAGAAGATACCACTTAATACCTAGATATACCATTCTGATTGAACCGTCCGTTCACAAGAGTTGTGATTGAAATGCCGAAATAACCCACCTGATAAGTACATAGCGACATGGCCACATGGGACATATCTTCCTAATCTCTTTTCATTCTTCCCTCTCCGGATTGCGCCACCCAAATGGCTCCTTCATGGTGTGCGCCAAGGAGCCCAAGCTTCCGCACCAATTAGCCATGGTTTTGGGACCTCTAGATTGAAAAAACGGAGGTAGTCAGAGTGGAAGAAATGAATTGGAGTTCTGGCCGTTGTGTTGAAGAAAGGGTTTATGTGGTAGTGGTGAAAAAGAGAAACATGAACACGGTGGAAGCTCGCCGGAGATTGCATAGGAGAAAGGGAAAAAACTGCATAAAAATGGAAAGGCGGGACCTTGCAAAGTGCTAAAGAAGAAAGGAAAGATTTCAAGTTGCCTTCCATGGTGATGACGATCAACCAAATCTTCAACAACTTGTGCCATCTTCAATGGCGAATAATGTTAGGAGAAAGACAATCTATTGTCTGGGGGCCAAAGGAAGAGGAAGAGCAGAGGAGATGATGGCCGATGGTGTCGGCACTCAAGCGGTAGCAGAGGATGTGGCAAATGACGGTGTCCGATGCTCGACCGGGAGTAGGGGTGAAAAATGAGCAAGGTTGGATCATTTGAGCTCGTTGGCTTAACGAGCCAGCTCGGCTTGGCTCGCGAGTTGGCTCATTACGCTTGTTAGACTCATTAACATATTTATTTCGCCTTTATAATTTTAAATTTACTATTTATCATATATACACGTAATAATAAACACTAACTAATAAAAAATCACTAAATACAAATAGTTTGGATGTAATTAAGTGACTAGCTATTAGTTAAAAATCACGAAGTACATGGAGATATGGTGAATCTCTTTTACTAACAAGCTAAACAAGCAGCTCACAGCCTAGCTTGGCTCGACTCATTAAGACTACAAGTTCGAGTTGATCTAAGCGGAGCTCGCTACGAGCCGATCTGAGCCACGAGCTTCGAGCTTTCTGTTTATCCCTAAATGCGAGCTATAGAAGCCGATAGCATCGGCTTGGAAGCGGGAGTAGATGAGGCGGCAACAGTCGATGTTCATGCGTGTGTGGGAGTAGATGAGGCAGTGGTCGCGGCATCGATTTGCTGGAATGAGTGGTCAACGGACGAGGTGCTAGTCAGCAGGAGAGGAAAGGGGGAGGTGACTTAAGAGCGCACCAGGGAGGTGGTTAGGCTGATGGATTCATGGATGGGGGAAGTGTTGATGCGAAATTCTAATCTTACCCTACCACCCTCGAAATGCAATAGGTACCTGCTCTTGTGGGGACACAGTACCAGGCAATAGTGAGCCTTCCTAGTCATTAGATCGTGTGAATTGGATCGTCAGGACATGCTACCACCTCCCCTCGAGAACTATAAAAGGTCTCTATCTAATTAGAGTAGTTAGAAAGAGTCTTCGCGATTGAAAAATTAAGACCTATGCTGTGCAGATGTATGGATTGGCATTAAGTTTAATGTCTCTCTAAAAATGTGTCTTTTGACGTAGAATCGTGCCACTATACCTTGAGTATGTAATGTGCAACCTATAGCAACACTCGGAGATGTGCCGCCGTAGGGAGTGGTAGATGTCGACCGAACGAATACTCGGGAGGGACTCTGTCAGGGTGAACACGCGCCAGTTTGTCCTAGGCTCGGTAGGCCAGCTAGCACATCCTCTAACACCGTAGAGATGAGAGACAACGAGCAATTGGGAGGATTTGAGGACAATAGACTTTGATATAGGCGGAAGGAGGAGAAAGATGTAGAATATACAGGGTTTGGGTAATAGATTGATTTTAACGATTTATTGGTTGTTTTTCAATTGGTCTTGACCCTCTTATATTTATAGGAGGGGTGGACTTGCTTCCTAAGCTCTTTTCAACGTCCAATTAGGCTTAGAAATCAACTAGGACTCAAGAAATCCCGGTCTAAAACAAGGAAATACAAGAAATACCTAAACCGAACTCGGACTCTGTGCTGAAGGTATAGTCGTCTGGACACCTACGGTTTGATTGTAGTGTATTGTTCGGTCTCGACCGGCCATACAATGGCGGTCGGACCCGGCTTTCATGAGAAAGCTGGGGTATGTTTCAAATTTGGCTACCTGGTGCCAAATTTGGTCTCCAATGTGATCTTCTCTTTGTCATCGAGGATCTTCTCGGCTTGCAATTCAATGGTTTGTATGTAGTTGCAAACTTTAATCGTCCTTCATCACTGACCATTTGTGTTTGTCTTCTGAATATGTTGCAATAATTAGTGGCATGAGAATCTAAATTGTGCCACTTACAATATGTTTGCCGTTTTAACTCCTCAGGTGGTGGTATAACATTGCCTTGTGACAATTTAATTTGCTTCTTTTCTAATAAGTAGTCAAAAATCATATCGCATTTGGCCATATCAAACATGAACTCTATTTCCTCTTGATGATTCTTACAACTAACCGGCTTAAGAGCGAAGCAAACAAATGGTTTAAAGTTGGACTTCCAAGCCCATTTAGATGTGTATACATCAACCGTCTTATCGTCCAAAGATTCTTGTAGATCAACTATATTAATATGGGGATGTGTTGATGAGAAATTTCTCTCACGCACTGGCCTGGGAGATCTGCTTAACTCCAGTGCAGGTCCTTCTCGGCTGTCTGTGAAATACAGGGCGTGCCAGTTGGTTTGATCTGTTAACCAACAAGAAAAAACAAAGATGTATGCATTAAGGGTTAGGTTAGATCCTACTGGATCAGCTGAGGGTATCAATTAACATATATATGCTATCCCAAAGCACATTTAAACTAAGTGATTGGGATAGATCGGCCATGCCGAGACAGTATTAACCACTTAACCTAAATATACAAAAGGATAATAAATATATGCTTTAATAGCCTAGCCGATACCATAAGACTAACTGTGAATCGACTAGTACTCCGATACATCTTATGAAAAGATATTGATCTAAGCTAAATGCGCTAAGCCTAGATCGGTCGTTGTCGGTTGTGGGCGACAGGCGATTCTGGCTTAGGGCATTCAACCAGTAAGATCTTAATATAAGAGGCGACTTTAATAAATCTAATATAAACATGCTAAAAGAATATTAAAACAGATAAGGCCGGCTGAAACCCTGGCACTGTCTCTAAGCATATACATCTAGCCGAATAGATCATAAGAGCTCTAAAAATGACTTAACAGGTCAGATTGATACAACATTAAGTATAAAAAGAACAATCAGATCTATTATAGCTGATGTAAACCCCTCGAGACGGTAGATATCGCATATAATCTAGGCCAACCCCTAGGTCTAGCTCCATCGGCTGCTGGTTCTTGACAGAAACAGGCCGGTGTCGAGATAGATCTAGACATTGTTCTAGATTATATCCGATATGTGATAACTAGCGCAACATAAATCATTGAATCTAGAGTATCATAGCGATGGAAGCACTAAATTCAACGAGATACACCACTAATGACAAACTTTTACCTTAGTCGGGGATCAAAACGATGCAGCCCGAAGCCGGATCAAGTGTTCGTCTGAAGAAAATAGGAGGCGATGCGCCAAAAGTTGATTGATTGTGTTTTATATTGTTTATAGGGGTCTCGAGTCCTATTTATACCCAAGAATAAAACTACCCGTGCAAGACACGGTTTCTATCTAATCTACCATACATGGTACGACAACATCCCGAGACATGGTCCCATGAAGCATTACAATAGGAAATCTAAACATATTCCTAATTTACAGATACAATTGCCGTTACAGGACTCTATCCATAGATGGCAATATCTTTTAACATGCAATATGGGAACCAAATCCAACTTTATCTTCACGCTTTCATTCGGGATTGGCTCCTCTTCTCGTCTTAACCTGAATCGGCCGTCGATCGTCCTAGTCCGATTCGCACTCACCCGACTAGCTCCGTAGCCGATTCAAACCCAACCGATTCTGCTTTCGTCTCTTCTCAGATCTCTGATTCCGCTTCAATCTCTGCTTCAAACCTGGGGATTAGGTTACCAAATTTGGTCGTTAACACATGCTCCCCAAGTTCGTGATATGAAATGTTGCGGATTTTAGGCGATTCAAATCCAAGGTGCAATCCTAGCACGACTCTGTTTCGACCGTTGCAAAAACTCTTTAAATACCACCCCCACGGCCGCCACACAAGTCACGTCGTCACAAACAAACAGCCACCTCAGCAACACTCGAGCTCTCCGATGACCCGTCTAGTTCTCAAGACCCGCATCGGCGATTCCTTCCTCCGGCGATCTCCATTCACACAATGGCTTCTCTTCCGCGCTCTGCCGCATCGACCGCCGCATCTCGCGAGTTCCCGAGGTACGCCCCAATCGGCTCAAAACCCTTTCTTTTCCGCCTCAACTTATAGATCTCGCATTCTAGGGTTTTTGATTTATGAATCTATTCTTCTTTCCGATTGTAGCACTTGTCCCATCAGATAGTTATTCCCAACCCTGCTCAGAAAAACAGATACTTTCTTGGGCCTATCGGCAATCAGGACTCAACTGATGTGATAATAGCCAAAACCAATAGGATACCCTACAACATGAGGAAACCCACTCTGAATCACTGGGCTGGAACTTTTAAATCGAGGCCGTCCATGGACATATGTAACATCCTGAAAATCGAAGGAATGGAATTCGGAACGTAAAAATCGGAACTCACAAAAACTTTTTGGGGATCATTGCTTCTTAACGTGTTTTTCGATCTGGATTGCCAGTACAGCAAAATAAGATTTTTCTTCTAGAATTACTTCGAGGAAAAATGAGACAAAACCCTAAGCTTTGAAATTACAAGGTGAAAATGATTTCAAAATATAAATGTGTGTACCTTGAAAAGAGCACATACATAAATAATTTGGTGAATTCCAAAAGGATATATTTTGGTTTAAACCCTAATTGATGGGGGAAAGATAATGAGTAATTGGGATTTGATGATAAAAATATTTTTGAAAAAGGAAAAATAAAGATAGAAATTCATCTCTACTCAAAACCCTATTTTCTTGAATTCAAAAGAGGAAACAAAATAAATATGAAAAATATATTTTGAAAAGTAGGGAGAAGTGAAAAATATAATTTTTGAGATTGTTCTGAGAATACCAAAATTTATTTGGGATTTTTAGGAAGAAAGGAAATGGAAATAGGGAATTAGGGAAAATTAAATCAGTAAAAAAGAAAGTACACTATTCATCGCATCGAAGGTGTTCGACCGGTCCTTCAGCCACGTTCGCGCGCGCCACGCGCCAAACGCCGTGCCGCGTCGTACCAGGACGCCCACGCACACGCGCTCTTGCTGATGACACCGTCCCGCGCGCACTGACCACCGCCGGCACAGCCCACGCCATCCGCGGTCGCCAAAGTCGCGCGCCATGCCGTCGCCATGCCGTCGCCGTACCCGCCGCGTTAGCGCTCGCGCTGCACGCATCCGCGCGCACCGCCCGCTGCGCTCACCGTACGCACGCGCGTCGGCTGTAGTTGCCGCACGTCGCGCACGACCTCCCCGCGACCGCGCCATGCCGCCGACGCCGCGCCATTGTTGCCGTCGCATCGCCCTCCGTCAACCGCCTATAAGAGGCCACCCGAGCCGAGCCCCCAACACCGAAAATCTTCGCCACAATTCCCTCGTGCTTTCTCCCGTTTTCCCCAAAAATTAGCCGTTGCATTGCTTGAATTTTGGGAAAAATCGGAGCTCGGCCGAAAGAACCCTACCCAGCCGCCGGCGCAAAACTCCGAAATTCGTCATCCTCGGCCGGTTTCTTCCCGAATTGAAGGTACCCCGTTATCCCCGTGCTCTAAGTGTTGTTTCCCCTAAGCTTCCCGAGCCAAATGGCCGCCGGAAATCGCCGGCGACGAGCCCCCTCGAATTCCCCTGTCTCGGCCGCCGCCACCCCGCCGTCGCCGGCACACTTCGCGCCCGGCCGAACCAACCCCTCTCTAGCATCCCTAGGGCTCACCGATGCTCGTAGACCCCTTGCTTTGACCAAGACATCGCCGGAGTTCGCCGCAGACGAGCGCCACCGCCGCCGAACCACCTCGCCGTCGCCAGCCCTCTTCGCGCTCCCGGTCCCGACCGAGTGGAGAAATGGGACCCCGTGGTCCCAAGATGGTGAAAAGCCCCTCCTTCCCGAGCTCCGGCCCTCCCTCACCGTCGGCGCCCTCTCCTCACCCTCGGCCGCGGTGGCAGTAGAGCGAGAGAGGAAGGGAAGAAACGAGAGGGAATGGGAAAAAGAAAAAAAAAAAAAAAAAAAGAAAAGAAGGAAAAGAAAAATAGTAAAAGAATAAGGGAAAATGTATAAATTATTTTGGAAAAATTTTAGGATAAAATAAGGTTTCTGAAATATTATTATTTAGGAATAAGTACAATATTCTTCCCCTTCTAAAATGAAATACTTTGTGAAAATGATTTATAGATCAATTTTTCTTTTTATGAATTCAAATATTGTCCGACCTTTAGATTGTTACCAAAATTCGCATGAAACCTTTTTAAATATTGGTTAAGCATGGATGATGTTATCCTGTCGTTAGAATTCCAAAAACCCTAATAAATATAATTGCAACATTAAAGATCAATTATTGGAAATATAAAATTAGAAACCTAATTATTCTAGGATATCTTCAAATTTAAGTGCAAAATACATATTAACCACAAGATGGTTCACTCGGTCTAACTGAAATCATTTTTCGTTGATTCAACCTGTAAGATTTCCGAGGTTAGAGGTTGATTTTGGAAACCGTTTCCCGCGATCATTTTGGAATCTCTTTCTTTTCGTTGATGTTGTTGAATTCTAATTGGATTCAACCCTTCTTTTCGCACGTACGGATAGCGTCCGAAGAGGCGAACACTGACCCCGCAGAAGACCCCACTCAAGAAGCGTGCGAACAAGGCAAGTCTTCACATCCTTTGAACATATCGATCCCAATTGCGAAATGATGTTATTTTAAACTCTAAACATGCATGCTTTACAGAGTTACCTATACTTGTCCTGCCGTACCTTGTTATTGATTACCTTTAGAATTACTCCTTGTAACTCGCGATGTGATACAAACAACCGAAGAATAACTTCGGTAAACTGCTTAGCCATGCTATACTTAGATTTATGCATACTCATGACTTTATGAAAAAGCTTCGTGCTTGGGCAAATACCTTAGGGAAGGTAGTTGAGATACGGCATGTGGAGACATGAGCGCCACATGGCCATTAGAATGATGAACTAAGTTTTGATGAAAATTGAAAGTACTTTGCAAATGTTTTAGACTGGGGCGGCTGGATGATTTGGGTGGATTCCGGAAAATGCAAGTGCCGACCCTGGTCAATTAAGGACCGAGCCATGAGATAGCCGGGAAACGAGCCAGTACAACCGTACTTCTCGAATGGGTATAGACCTAGCTGACTAGATAGCCGAGCGGAGGCAGTATCCTTGCATAGATGGTTCTCTATGATGTGGCTTATGTGGTAAGAATGGGGCTGCGGCCTTTGATGTGAATGGTGGAATTGAATCGATATTAATTAAACTTAAAGATTGAGAAGTTTTCTCTTACCCCGGGCGCGCCAGAACTCCTCTCACTGCTAGAAAAGGACGGCTAGAGTGCATGAGGGCTTAAGTTCATGGAGCGGGTACGCCAAAGTGAGGTTATCGAAAGGCTTTGCCGTGACCGTCTCATGTGTTGAGGCGTAGGCTCATTTGTTGGGCTGTCGCGGAGTACGGGTAAAGTGTACATCCACTGCAAGTGTGAGTGAATCAATCTATTCGAATAGCCGTGCTCGCGGATATTGAGCATCGTGACAAGACTTTCGCTTGGCTAGATTTTAAACTTGAAACTGCTGGGATGGGTATGCATGATGGTTTCATTCGCGGTGGGTCAACTTCTCGCTAAGCGAGAAGGGGTAGATTCCCAGAAAATCATGACGAACCGGAGGCGGGAACCCATCCTTGGAATCACGATGGATGGTAGACAGAACCGTCACCGGATTAATGAAATGTGAAAATTAAAACTTGATTTGGCTAGTCAATAGGTTTGTGAAAAGAATTGTGAAAACTGGCTTTACGCAAAAATAACCCTAGCCATGTTCTTTGAATAAACCTATCATATGCATCAATTCTGTGATTGGCTTGCTGAGTACGGTTGGTACTCACCCTTGCTATATGCACAAACCTCCAGCTGATGGAAATGAAGAGTCAGAAGACCCATACGCGTATTACCAGGAGGGCGAAAGAACTGATGGCGCATACTAGACCTTAGCTCCGGTCGTTGCCTGTGGCAATTGACAAGCCGCTGCCTCTTTCCGCTGCCTTATCTAAATTCTGTTTTTATGTTGTATTCGGGCCATAAGGTCCTGTGAGTTGAACATTGCCTTCGGGCCTATTAATGTAATAATGGTAATGTAAGACTATTCGTGCATGTGCACTTGATTATCCAGTATTGTATTCGTGGGTACCAACTACTCGATCCAGGAAAATGGTACTATGAACACGAAAGATTCTCGCCTCAAAAACGGGGGTCCACAACATATCTTGGCTTGAGTGATATAAGAGAATGCAATCGGCTAAACAAACCCATTGGGAAGAAGTAGGAATAGCTCAATGCTTAGCCCTATCCATAGCCGATATGGAAAAAGATGAACCACTGATGTCGGCTGCAACCTACTTCTGGAATGATACTTTTAATTCCTTCATGTTTCAACAAGGCCCAATGACAGTCACCTTAGCCGACGTAGTCATGACCACTAGACTAGACATCTCATCGTCGGCTAACCCTGAAGGCTTGACTAAGAAAGGCCAACACCAGTTTAAAACAAAGGCCATAGGGGGATGGAGCGACTATGTGGCCATGAATATGAAGGATGGACCAGTCGGCCCTAGGGAACATGCCGCATTCCTCATGATGTGGCTAGAGAAATTCCTGTTCTGCGGCTCAAGCTGTGGGCCGACTGCCAATTGGCAAGTTTAGCCGTGGCCTTGGTGGAAAAAAGAAAAATCCCCTTGGACAAATACCTCCTCGGCTACCTATACCAAACCCTCCACCAAGCAGTCTCTAAGATAGCTGCCAATGCCTCTGTCAATACTGGGGGTCCCTGGTGGTTTCTTCAGATCTGGCTGGTGTTGATGACTCAGAAAATAGCCAGTCGGCCACCTTTGATTGAAGCGCGCTTCCCGCGGTTGGAGCCGATCGAGGACGATGAAGGCAATGAGATAACCACCACCAGATGTCTGAGTTACGGAGAAGCAGCAGCCATGCACACTGGGTCCAAGCAATCGGCCGAACTGCTAGCCGAATGGTTTGTATCCCTCTACGACGGGTTTGCAAAAAACAACCGCAGCTGGTATTTCTACAGGGATCGGCCACTCTTCAAGCTACCTATTGAATTTAACTTGGAGGAAATCAACTCAGATGACTACCCCAATTGCAGAGAATTATTCACAACCGCCCTCAGCCCCTGTATCCTGCCGACTGGAGTCCATCAGGGCCGACCGGTGGCCAAAAGCTATGAGTTCTACTACCCTGTGTCGGCTGCCAGGCAGTTCGGACTTGGGCAACTGCCCGTCGGCTGTTACTATGCCGATAAGATTGAGACAAGGGGAATAGTGGACCAGACCCCAATTATGAGCAAATTGATGAATTTAGCCGGTCCTCCCCTCGACAGTATCGGTGATATGGTACTAGCCTACAAGAAGAGCGCAGTTTATGACCGTTGGTGGGTCGAGATCAAACATCATATCTTTCATGAGCGGTCTTCCCATTACATCACTCTGCTTCCTCAGTAAGTCTCGAACTTCAAGTTATCCTTCCTTTAGATCATTGGCTCATTTAATCTGCTAACACTTGAATTTTTTTTGCGGTGGACTCGAAACCGAACGGCCGACGGTGAGCAACTCGGGCATCCTAATCAAGTACCGCCTAGACGTACTGCTGAACGGGTGTGGGTTAGCTCCATTGGCCATCGGCTGGGACGCGCCAAAACTGAAGACTTTGCTGCATGGACAAATGCGCCAGCCGCTGGCCCGGCAAAAAAGAGCTGCTCCAAGCGCGAAGCCATCGGCTGCATCGGCAAAGAAGCAAAAGAGAAAGCCGATCGCGCCGCCTAACAGCCTCCCGTCGGTGGACCCGGTCGACCTGTTCCTTAACGAGGAGGTGGCTGATGAAGAAATGTCAGCGGCTGTCGGAGCAGTGGCCGAATCGAGTGATTCGAGCCATAACTCAATTAGTCCTCCAGCCGACAGCCCGCCGGTTCCAAGCCCTCCCGCGAAGCAACGACCGGCAAGTCCTTGTCTTGTTAGATTCGGCTTCAACATAACATCACTTTGTACTTAACCAAATGTATCTTGTGTAGGTGAAAAAGCTGGCTCGCCGTCCTCCACGTCGCGCTTCACCAGTAGCCATCTTCCTCGGCTAATATGTTAGCTTACTAACCCCAGTCGATTTAGCACCTGACACTTGTCTTCTCTTGCAGCCTTCTTCGCCTCCATCGGCTGCCCCCAAGTGCCGAGTGAACACACGGCATCGGCTGTGGGTTGCCAAGAAGCTGAAGTCGTAATGACGCCGGTCGACGAGCAAGTTGGTGCAGCAACACCAGCTGGCGACCCTGCCGAAGAAGATACCATCCCCGTCGAGCCAGCCGAAGTTGAAAAAGAGGCCGATCCGATGCCTGCAGCAAGAGTAAATTTATTTTCATCCTTCCTCTCGTAATGCTCCGAACAATCGGCCATGTTAATCCTAATCCTGTTGCTTCCTTTGTGCAGCCTCTGGCCGATTTGCTCTCTTTTGACATCAAGGAGTTCCTTGGCGATGAAGAAGGGGAAGCCACCTGTGGACCCCCGTTTTTGAGACGGGAATCTTTCGTGTTCATGGTACCATTTCCCTGGATCGAGTAGTTGGTACCCACGAATGCAGTACTGGATAATTAGGTGTACATGCACGAATAGTCTTACATCAATATTATTACATCAATAGGCCCGAAGGCAATGTTCAACCCACAGGACCTTATGGTCCGAACACAACACAAAAACAAAATTTAGATACGGCAGCGGAATAGAGGCAGCGGCTTGTCATTTGCCACAGGCAACGACCGGAGCTAAGATCTAGTATGCGCCGTTGATTCCTTCACCTTCCTGGTAATACGCGTATGGGTCTTCCGGCTCTTCATTTCCATCAGCTAGAGGTTTGTGCGTATAGCAAGGGTGAGTACCAACCGTACTCAGCAAGCCAACACAGAATTGATGCATATGATAGGGTTATTCAAAGAACATGGCTGGGGTTCTTTTGCATAAAGCCAGTTTTCACAATTCTTTTCACAAGCCTATCGACTAGCCAATCAAGTTTTAATTTCATAGTTCATTAGTCCGGTGACGGTTCTGTCTACCATCCATCGTGATTCCAAGGATGGCTTCCCGCCTCCGGTTCATCATGATTTTCGGGAATCTACCCCTTCTCGCATCTCGAGAAGTTGATCCACCAATAATGAAATCATCATGCACACCCATCCCGGCGCTTTAAGTTTAAAATCTAGCCAAGCGAAAGTCTTGTCACGATGCTCAATATCCGCGAGCACGGCTATTCGAATAGATTGATTCACTCACACTTGCGTGGATGTACACTTTACTCGTACTCCGCGACAGACCCAACAAATGAGCCTACGCCTCAACACATGAGACGGTCACGGCAAAGCCTTTCGATAACCTTGCTTTGGCGCACCCGCTCCATGAACTTAAGCCCTCATGCACTCTAGCCGTCCTTTTCTAGCAGTGAGAGGAGTTCTGGCGCACCCGGGGTAAGGAAAATTTCCTCAATCTTTAGTTTATTTAATATCGTTTTAATTCCACCATCCACAACAAAGGCCGCAGCCTCATTCTCATCCCGTAACCACATCATAGAGAACCATCTATGCAAGGATACTGCCTTCGCTCGGCTATCTAGTCAGCTAGGTCTATACCCATTCGAGAAGTACGGTTGTACGGCTCGTTTCCGCTATCTCATGGCTCGGTCCTTAATTGACCGGGTCGGCACTTGCCTTTTCCGGAATCCGCCCAAATCATCCAGCCCCAGTCTAAAATATTTGTATGGCATTTTCAATTTTCACCAAGCCTAGTTCAACATTCTCATGGCCATGTGGCGCTCATGTCTCCACAGGCCGTATTTCAACTACCTTCCCTAAGGTAGTTGCCCGAGCACAAAGCCAATTTGCAAAATCATGAGTATGCAGGGATCTAGTGTAAGCAGGGCTAAGCATTTGTACCGAAGTTATCCTTCGGTCATATCACATCGAAGGTTACAACGAGTAAATACTATTGGTGATCAATATCAAAGCAGGGTATATCAAGCCTAGGTACTGTTTGTGTAAAGCATGCAATTTGTAATTTGAAATCAACATCATTTCACAAAGTAGGATCAATATGTTCGAAGAGTGTGATGACTTGCCTTGCTCGCACACTGGAGGGGTGGTATCTTCGGCGGGGTCGATGCCGGTTTCTTCGGTGATACCCGTACGTGCGAAAGATCAATTGAATTCAATTAGAATTCAATGAAATACCGAGAGATCGAAAAGAACCATAAAAGCCATGAAAACAACTCCAAAAGTTTTGCCGAAAATTCTACTCGAGTTAGAACAAGGGTCACTAGGAAAATCCGAGTTTCGGAATCGAGTTGATGACTAGGGTTTTCGCAAGGACGGCGATCGTAATAATTTGAGCGATTAAATTTGAAGATATCAGCGGAGAAAATTCGTGCTCGAGATTTGGGGGTTTGAGCACAAAAGAGAAGCCTATTTAAATGGCAAGAAAGAATTAGTCGGAGTCCGGATTTAGAAATGACGCAAAACGGAATCCCGGAAAACGTTCGATCCTGATTTTTCAAACTTTGCACTGGGAAAATATGCGAGAAAATAATTTATTTTTGCCCAAAATTTTACTCAAGTTATCCCCAAAATATTTTCCAAATTTTCCACAATTTTTCCTAATTTTTCCCTATTTTCTTTTTCTTTTTTTTTCACTGGTTGGCACCTTCATTTGCCGCAAGGTGTTTGACCAGGGCTTCAAAAGCAGGCGACGGCGGTGAGGAAAAAGGGCGGCGCAAGGAGGGCTTACCGGCGACGGCGGGCTCGGGGAGGAGCAGTGGGGCACGGAGAGGGACTTGCGCACGGCGGTGACGGCTAGGCGGCGGCGGCGCGCCGGGAGAGGGGAAGGAGCGGCGGCGGTGCGGCGGGGTGGCGCGGCGCGGCCCTTTTATAGGCGCGGCGCGGCGCGGCGCGAGTGGAGAGGGAGGGGCCGGCTCGGGCGTGCGCGGCGCGGCGCGACACGCGGCGTAGCACGGGGAGGCCGGGTACGGCGGTCTCCACGCGGCGGCGCGGAAGGCCGGGCGGCGCGGCGCTTGCGACGTGGTGCGGCGGCGGGATGCGGCGGGGTCGCAAGCGCGGCGCGCGAGGGTGCGAGCGAGCGGGCGGGGCGGCACGGCGGGCGCGCGTGGCGCAGCGCGCGGCGCGCGGGTGCGGGGCCGGTGCGGCGGCGGAGCGCGTGGCGCAGCGCGCGCGCGCGCGGGCGGGGCGGCGCGCGCGCGGCGCGGGGCGGGCGGCGCGGGCGGTGCGGGGTCGCGCGGGCGGGCGGCGCGGCGCGTGGCGCGCGCGGTGTAGGCGCGGTCGCGCGCGCAGCGCGCGGCGCGTGGCGTGCGCATGCGGCGCGGCGTACGGCGTCGAACACCGACGCAATATGAATAGTGACCTTTTTGATTTTTCCCAATTTTCTATTTTCTTTTCCCATTTTCTATTTTCTTTTCTTCTAAAAATTCCAAAATAAATCCTAATATTCCAAAAATAATTTTTAACATTATATTTTGAACTTTTTCTTGGCTTTTATTTTTCCATAATTATTTTTCATATTTATTTACATTCCTTTTTCCTAATTTTCACAATTCACCCATTTTATTTTCAAAAATTTCCCAAATTTTGAGTACGCCTCCCGAGAATTTTATTGTTCATTTTGTGTCTTAATTTATCTTCTCCCCACCAAAAATTTTATTTTATATTTCCCAAAACGCGCTTTCGCGAATCCGCGCCTTTCTCGGTTTCCCTTTTTAAACCCCGATGCGGCTTTCGCTCCTCCGTTTTGACAACTCCGAAACCTCCAAAAACACCGAAAAGGAAAATTGACCACGACTAAACTTATGCAACTGAGCTGGCAAATAAGAAACAACAAACCCGAGAAGAAGCAATAAGCCAAGGTTTTGAAAGTTCCGACTTTTACGTTCCGATTTCGGTTCTCCGATTTTCGGGATGTTACAAACCTACCCCCTAACAATAAATCTCATCCCCGAGATTTCTTACCGGTTGCTAAGTAGGTGTGGGTATTCTGTCCTCAGGAACTCTTCGCTCTCCCAGGTAGCCTCTTCTTCCGTGTGATTGCTCCATTGTACTTTGTACATGCGCCATGACTTGGTCCGTGTCTTCTTCTCCGCCTCGTCCAAGTATCTTGATTGGATGTTCCGGGTAAGTAAGGTCACTTGTGTACATGGATGGTTTCTAAAGGAGCTTGCTCTTCGGTACCCGCAAACATTTCTTCAGCGACACGTGAAATACTGGGTGGAAATCGAGAGGTTCTCGGGCGGTTCAATTGGTAAGCCACTTCTCCTCTCCTAGCGCTTATCAAGAATGGGCCCACGTATCCGGGTGCGAGTTTCCCTTTGACTTTGAACCTCCGAGTTCCCGTAGTGGTGAGACCTTTAGATACACGTAGTCACCTTCTTTAAATTCTAATTCTCTTCGACGGTGTCCGCGTAGCTCTTTTGTCGTGATCGAGCTGTTTGCAATCGGTCCCGAATCAGGCAAACTTTTCCTCGGCCTCTTTGATTATGTCGGCCCGAATACGGTTCGTTCACCGGTTTCGACCGCATTAATGGGGTTCGGCATCGGCGACCAAATAGAGCTTCATTTGGCGACATCTTCAGACTGGCTTGATAGCTATTGTTGTAGGAGAACTCGGCGTACGGCAAACATTTCTCCCAATCCTTGGTGAAATCCAACGCACGGCTCTCGGCATATCTTCTAGCACTTGATTCGTCCTCTCGCCCGTCCGTCGATCGTGGGTGGTAAGCGATCGAAGGCGAGGTGACTGCCGAGTGCCTCGTGGACTTTGCTCCAAAAATGGGACGTGAATTGGGTACCACGATCTGATATAATCCTCTTTGGTACGCCGTGAAGACATACAATCCTACTCATGTATAGTTCCGCTAGCTTGGCACTCGTTGTAGTTAGTTTTACGGGAATAAATCGCGCTTAGTGAGCCGATCCACTATTACCCAAATGGAATCATAACCGTCGTAGTTTTGGGTAATCCTACTACGAAATCCATGCCTATCTCGTCCCATTTCCATTCAGGGATCTTGAGCGGCTGCAGCAAGCCTGCTGGTCGTTGATGCTCAGCTTTCACTCTTTGGCACACATCGCACACGGCTATGTATTCGGCTACATCTCTCTTCATATTGGGCCACCAGTACTCTCCTTTCAAATCCTGGTACATTTTCGTGCTTCCGGATGTAACGAATATGCTGATTCGTGGGCTTCTTTTAAGATCAATCCTCTCAAACCACCTTGTTCCAGCACGCGATTCTTTTCTTGTACCACGAGATTCCCTTGTCATCTACGAAAACTCCTTAGCGCGTCCAGGCCATGCGTTCCTTGATTTCCTGGGTTTCCTCATTCCCTTTTTGGGCTTCTTCTATTTGAGTCCTCGAAGGGGTTGGATTTCCGAGTGAGTGTACTTCTCAGTGAGGAATCGGGTGCGATTAAGTCTAGCCATTTCTTCTTGGAGCTCATTGGCCATACCTCCCAATCCCATGTGGTTGCCTTGGGCTTTGCGGCTCGCGCATCGGCCACTACATTTGCCTTGCTGGGATGGTAATGGATTCCTAGATCGTAATCCTTGATCAACTCCAACCATCGCCTCGTCGTAGGTTGAGATCAGCTGAGTAAAGAAATATTTTAAGCTCTTGTGATCGGTATACACGTCACGGTGGTTCCCGATCGATAGTGTCTCCGATCTTCAATGCGTGAACAACCACGGCTAATTCCAGTCGTGTGTGGGATAATTCTCCTCGTGGGGTCGTAGCGTCGCGAGGCATATGCTACGACCTTCCCATCCTGCATTAACACTCCTCCTAATCCTTGCCGGGATGCATCACAGTACATCACGAAATCATTCCGGTTGTCGGTAAGGTTAAGATTGGGGCGGTGGTTAACTTTTCTTTTAGTTGGTGGAAAGCCTTTTGACACTTCTCGTTCCATTCAAACTTCTTTTCCTTCTTCGAAGTTGAGTCATAGGTCGGGCTACAGTGGAAAACCCTTCGATAAACCGTCGGTAATAACCGGCCAAGCCCAAGAAACTCCGAACTTTCGTCACTGACTTGGGTGCCTTCCATTCCATGACAGCTTCGACCTTGGCGGGGTCCACTGCTACTCCTCCGGCTGAAACCACGTGGCCAAGAAAAGCGACTTCCTTGAGCCAGAACTCGCATTTGCTGAACTTTGCATACAGCTGGTGCTCTCGTAGCTTTTCCAGTACTAGCCGTAGATGCTCCGCGTGTTCCTCATCGTTCTTGGAGTAGATAAGTATATCGTCGATGAATACCACTACGAATTTGTCCAGGTATTCCATGAATATCTTGTTCATCAGGTTCATAAAATATGCAGGGGCATTGGTCAATCCAAAGGACATCACTGTAAACTCGTATAAGCCATAACGTGTAGAGAACGCCGTCTTAGGAATATCTCCAGCTCTAATCTTCAACTGATGATATCCTGACCGAAGATCAATTTTTGAGAACACTGCGCACCCTTAAGTTGATCGAATAGGTCATCGATTCGAGGTAGTGGGTACTTGTTTTTGATAGTCACTTCATTTAGCGATCGGTAGTCCACACACATTCTCATACTCCCATCCTTCTTCTTGACGAAGAGTACTTGGGGCTCCCAGGGAGAAGAGGCTGGGCGTACGAATCCCTTCTCTTGTAGTTCTCTTATTTGCTTCTTGAGTTCCTCTAACTCGTTGGCCGGCATTCGATAAGGCCCCTTGGATATGGGGGCGTACCGGGCATTAGGTCGATGATAAACTCTATGTCGCGATCCGGGGCATTCCGGGCAATTCCTCGAAACACGTCCGGGTATTCTTGTACTACGGCATTCCGCCTAGAGGTAGCATGGTGAACACTCCCGCAGCTTGTTCACATAGCTTTGGGTTTTGATCCATAGTTATGCTCATCGGTGATCCCCATGGGGTGGATACCGTGACTTCCCTTCGCAGCTATAATTCCATTATTCTTGGTCAACCAATCCATTTCGAGTATGACATCTATGGTTTGGGGTGATAGAACCATAAGGTTTGAGAGAAACACCACGTCCCTAATCCGTATGGGCACATTGATGCAAGCATGGGGTACGGTTATGTCTCCCCGTGAGTGTACCAACATAGGCCTCTTAAGTGCTACTTGGTGTAGGTGGTGTTGTTTGCTTACTTGGGAAGATATGAATGAATGTGAAGCTCCGTAATCGAATAAAACTTTAAGCGGTGTAGAGTTGATAGAGAACATACCCATTAATACGCTCCGGTCCTCCCGAGCTTCTTCAGCCCGCACATGATTCACCTGGCCACGTCGAAACCCGGTGGCAGCCTCGTTGGGTAGCGAGGTCCTGAACAGACCTCGTCCTGCCGCAGGGGTGGGGGTTCCTCGGACGGGCGTTGCATTGGCGCCGGTGCGCACGGGGGTGTTGCGTGGTTTTGGGCAGCTATTGGAGTAGTGCCCGAATTCTCCACAATTGAAGCGCTCACATTCCTCCTTCCGGAGCGGCTAGGGTTGGTGTGGGTGTACGGCCGGGTGTAGCGGCTGTTGACGTGGTCGGAAGCGGGGAACGGCCGGCTGCCGAACGTTTGGCTTCCATCCGACGGGGTGGCTCCCTTGGGCGTTGTGGCGCTCCCGAAATGGGCGAGCCATAGCGAGCCTCCTTTTGCGGTTATTTTCTACCATCTTTTGGTCGTGTTCAAGCCGAACGACCTTGTTGATGAGGCTTTGGAAACCGGTGTGGTCCGCCCGATCATTGGTCCTCTCGGCTCATCATTTAGTCCCTCGATGAATTTATCCATCTTCTCTTCTTCGTCGTCGGTCACGGTGGCGTAACGGGCAAGCTGGGTAAACTTGTTCGATACTCTTGTCGAGGTGTTTCCTTGACGCATCTGCGGAACTCGTTTTCTTCATCCTCATAACTCTGCGGCACAAAATTCTCACGGGCAGCCGTGAATTCCTCCCATGTTGGTTCGCCGGCGTCTTCAGCTCGCGTTTCCTTGTAGGTGTCCCACCGAGTCACTTGCGGGGCCTTCCAGTGGTTAGTAGCGAAGACAACTCTATCGGCTTCTCGGACTCGACGAGAGTTAACTTTTTCTCTATCACTCTCAGCCAGTCTTCAGCATCCATGGGTTCTTCGGCCGTGGAAAAGGTTGGTGGCTTAGCTCTCATGAACTCTCCTAGACTCGATCCTCCTCGACTTCCCTGGTTGTTAGCAATCGCTTGGAGTAGCTGGGTCTGCAAAGCCATAACCTCCGCCAGAGTGGAGGGGTTGGGTTCTGGCGGGTTCTCGTTGGTTGCTACGGCTCTGCGGCGATGTGCCATCTGAAGAAGATAGATGAATTAAGAGATCGGACCAGTTTAAGTCATGATTCCTAGGGGGACTTTTCTTCAAGTTCTTTTAAATGACCTTCACTCAACAAGCAAGGTGAAATAATAATAAGCTCACGAATTAAGACACCGCAAAGCGATGCTCAGGTTCATCATATTACATAAGATGGGTACACGGACTGTACATACACAGTCCTTCATGCCACGATAGCAACAACAACTACATCGTCTAACCGCATCGCCAATTTAGGGGAATAGAGTGTGGTTCGTGCTGCCGGAGCCGTCCCGGGACGAGACCAAGCCGGGAGGTCCTCCCGCCTAGTCGTCCAACCATCCGCAAGAGCCGGGCGCAGGAAGTGGGTGGTCCGCTCTGAAGCAAACCGGAGTCCCCATGGCTCGGAGGTGGTGGCCTCGGAGTCATGCCGAATCTTCCGACTCGGTGGCCGCGTACTCCGCGAGCGGTCGGCGGGTGAGGGGCCTCCGGTGTGAGTCGGCGACGAGTGGGAGCTTCCTCCTCCATTGGGTCGGTGTCGCTGGACTCCCATTTGACCTCCATAGGTTCCCTCGGACTCGTGTCGGTGTGGATCTGGATGGGGTTCTCCTCTCCCGATCCAGGCTCGAATGGTACTGCTACGAAGCTCAAGGTGGGTCCCATGGACGTGGCGCACGGGGTCTACCAGTGTACGGCGCAGCTCGTGCTCAACATAAAGCGGCTCCATCATGGCTTGAAAGGTATCCAAGCACGCTGGAGTCATAAGGTAATAGTGGTCGGGCACAGGAGCAGGAGGTGTTGGTACAAGCTCGGTGGAAGTACCTGCAGCGTAGACAGGACGAGTGCGCAGCTGCTCCTCCAGCTGGTCGACTTGCTGCTTGCTCTTCCTGAGCTGCTCTTCCAGCTCTACCAGAGCTTCCCCACGGGCCATGTAGCGGTCCGAGAGTTGCTCATATTGGGCACCATTGGCCTGCAGCTGAGTTTGCAGCATGTTTATCTGGTCTCCACAGCCTTGGTGGCTCTCGACCGAGATCATTGAGGCGTGATCGCTGGTCGTTGATCTCGAGCGGGGCCTCCTCGTACGAGCGCGTCGCCGTCTCCGCCCAACGTGATAGACGCGTGACCATTGGGTTGTAGCAGCGGGGGTGGCCTCCACGGTGCGGCTCGGGTTGCCCTCTTCGCGATAAGGATGATGCACGAACTCGTCACCGTGAGTTCGGCACGGTGTATCGCATTAAGGCGAAGGAAGGCTTCGCGAGCCGCATCTTGAATGGCCTTCCGCTAAGTCCCGGTGGTAGCGGGTGTGGAAGCGAAAGATGTCTCACTTCCCATGCGGGCTTCTATGGATACGGCTGCCTCCCGGTGGATACACTTCGGAGCCATGCCTTTTGGTGTGATAGGTGGGTGGTTCCGGTACCTCAAACACCATAGTAGGGACGAAGTTGTACCACAAACCCCTCGTCTCGCGGGATAGTGACCTCCCAGGCTCCATCGTGGTTTGACATCCGCTTTTGTAGGCAACTTAGGGTTAGAGGAGAGAGCTATTATAATCATCTAGTAAAAAGGAAATACGGATGTAGAAAAGGTATATTTGCATTTTCGGAAATAATAGTTTAAAACGATCCTATGTAGGGATATTTCCCTTTAGCCAACTAGTTAGGGGTAGGGCGCCATTTGTTCTTAGCCTACGGTCGCATGGCTCGATACCGCTCGTGGACCCCGTTTTTGAGACGGGAATCTTTCGTGTTCATGGTACCATTTCCCTGGATCGAGTAGTTGGTACCCACGAATGCAAGATCGATAATCAGTGCACATGCACGAATAGTCTTACATCAATATTATTACATCAATAGGCCCGAAGGCAATGTTCAACCCACAGGACCTTATGGTCCGAACACAACACAAAAAGAATTTAGATACGGCGGAATAGAGGCGGCGGCTTGTCATTTGCCACAGGCAACGACCGGAGCTAAGATCTAGTATGCGCTGTTGATTCCTTCACCTTCCTGGTAATACGCGTATGGGTCTTCCGGCTCTTCATTTCCATCAGCTGGAGGTTTGTGCGTATAGCAAGGGTGAGTACCAACCGTACTCAGCAAGCCAACACAGAATTGATGCATATGATAGGGTTATTCAAAGAACATGGTTGGGGTTCTTTTGAATAAAGCCGTTTTCACAATTCTTTTCACAAGCCTATCGACTAGCCAATCAAGTTTTAATTTCATAGTTCATTAGTCCGGTGACGGTTCGTCTACCATCCATCGTGATTCCAAGGATGGCTTCCCGCCTCCGGTTCATCATGATTTTCGAATCTACCCCTTCTCGCATCTCGAGAAGTTGATCCACCATGAATGAAATCATCATGCACACCCATCCCAGCAGTTTTAAGTTTAAAATCTAGCCAAGCGAAAGTCTTATCACGATGCTCAATATCCGCGAGCACGGCTATTCGAATAGATTGATTCACTCACCTGCAGTGGATGTACACTTTACCCGTACTCCGCGACGCCCAACAAATGAGCCTACGCCTCAACACATGAGACGGTCACGGCAAAGCCTTTCGATAACCTTGCTTTGGCGCACCCGCTCCATGAACTTAAGCCCTCATGCACTCTAGCCGTCCTTTTCTAGCGGTGAGAGGAGTTACGGCGCACCGGGGTAAGGAAAATTTCCTCAATCTTTAGTTTATTTAATATCGTTTTAATTCCACCATCCACAACAAAGGCCGCAGCCTCATTCTCATCCCGTAACCACATCATAGAGAACCATCTATGCAAGGATACTGCCTCCGCTCGGCTATCTAGTCAGCTAGGTCTATACCCATTCGAGAAGTACGGTTGTCGGCTCGTTTCCGCTATCTCATGGCTCGGTCCTTAATTGACCGTGGTCGGCACTTGCCTTTTCCGAATCCGCCCAAATCATCCAGCCGCCCCAGTCTAAAATATTTGTATGGCATTTTCAATTTTCACCAAGCCTAGTTCAACATTCTCATGGCCATGTGGCGCTCATGTCTCCACAGGCCGTATTTCAACTACCTTCCCTAAGGTAGTTGCCCGAGCACAAAGCCAATTTGCAAAATCATGAGTATGCAGGGATCTAGTGTAAGCAGGGCTAAGCATTTGTACCGAAGTTATCCTCCGGTCATATCACATCGAAGGTTACAACGAGTAAATACTATTGGTGATCAATATCAAAGCAGGGTATATCAAGCCTAGGTACTGTTTGTGTAAAGCATGCAATTTGTAATTTGGAATCAAGATCATTTCACAAAGTAGGATCAATATGTTCGAAGAGTGTGATGACTTGCCTTGCTCGCACACTGGAGCGGTGGTATCTTCAGCGGGGTCGATGTCGGTTTCTTCAGGTGCTACCCGTACGTGCGAAAGATCAATTGAATTCAATTAGAATTCAATGAAATACCGAGAGATCGAAAAGAACCATAAAAGCCATGAAAACAACTCCAAAAGTTTTGCCGAAAATTCTACTCGAGTTAGAACAAGGGTCACTAGGAAAATCCGAGTTTCGGAATCGAGTTGATGACTAGGGTTTTCGCAAGGACGGCGATCGTAATAATTTGAGCGATTAAATTTGAAGATATCAGCGGAGAAAATTCGTGCTTGAGATTTGGGGGTTTGAGCATAAAAGAGAAGCCTATTTAAATGGCGAGAAAGAATTAGTCGGAGTCCGGATTTAGAAATGACGCAAAACGGAATCTCGGAAAACGTTCGATCCTGATTTTTCAAACTTTGCACTGGGAAAATATGCGAGAAAATAATTTATTTTTGCCCAAAATTTTACTCAAGTTATCCCCAAAATATTTTCCAAATTTTCCACAATTTTTCCTAATTTTTCCCTATTTTCTTTTTCTTTTTTTTTCACCGGTTGGCACTGTTCATTTGCCGCAAGTTGTTCGACCGGGGCTTCAAAACGAGGCGGCGGCGGTGAGGAAAAAGGGCGGCGCAAGGAGGGCTTACCGGCGACGGCGGGCTCGGGAGGAGCAGTGGGGCACGGAGAGGGACTTGCGCACGGCGGCGACGCGCTAGCCGGCGGCGGCGGCGCGCTTGGAGGAGAGGAAGGAGCGCGGCGGTGCGGCGGGGGGTGGCGGGCGCGGCCCTTTTATAGGCGCGGCGCGCGGCGCAGCGCGAGTGGAGAGGGGGGGGCTGGCTCGGGCGTGCGCGGCGCGGCGCGACACGCGGCGTAGCACGGGGAGGGCCGGGTGCACGGCGGTCTCCGCGCGGCGCGGAAGGCCGGGCGCGCGCGGCGCTTGCGGCGTGGTGCGGCGAGCGGGATGCGGCGGGTCCGGACGGGCGCGGCGCGGAGTGCGAGCGAGCGGGGCGGGGGCAGCGCGGCGGCGGCGCGTGGCGCAAGCACGCGGCGCGCGGGTGCGGGGCGTGCGGCGGCGGAGCGCGTGGCGCAGCGCGCGCGCGGGCGGGCGAGCCGGCGCGCGCGGCAGCGCGGGCGGTGCGGGTGTAGGGCCGTCGCGCGCGCGCGCGCGGCGTGGCGCGTGGCGTGCGCGCGCGCGGCGACGGCGTCGAACACCGGTGCAATATGAATAGTGACCTTTTTGATTTTTCCCGATTTTCTATTTTCTTTTCCCATTTTCTATTTTCTTTTCTTCTAAAAATTCCAAAATAAATCCTAATATTCCAAAAATAATTTTTAACATTATATTTTGAACTTTTTCTTGGCTTTTATTTTTCCATAATTATTTTTCATATTTATTTAAATTCCTTTTTCCTAATTTTCACAATTCACCCATTTTATTTTCAAAAATTTCCCAAATTTCGAGTACGCCTCCGAGAATTTTATTGTTCATTTTGTGTCTTAATTTATCTTCTCCCCACCAAAAATTTTATTTTATATTTCCCAAAACGCGTTTTCGCGAATCCGCGCCTTTCTCGGTTTCCCTTTTTAAACCCTGATGCGGCTTTCGCTCCTCCGTTTTGACAACTCCGAAACCTCCAAAAACACCGAAAAGGAAAATTGACCACGACTAAACTTATGCAACTGAGCTGGCAAATAAGAAACAACAAAACCGAGAAGAAGCAATAAGCCAAGGTTTTTGAAAGTTCTGATTTTTACGTTTCGATTTCGGTTCTCCGATTTTTAGGATGTTACACCACCAGTCCAGACAAAGCCCCAGCCGACGAACTTAAAGAGAGACTTCAAGATATACGCCATCGGTTGGACATCAACGTGGACAGGCTGATGGAAGAATGTGGATCGGCCAAGTGTCAATTCTTCGAAATTGAAGGCCAACTCCCCAAAGATCATGTCGCCAAGATATCTGTTGTCGTCTGTATTGATCAGCATCAGCCAAGGCTTGGGTGTGCGATGCAACGAATGGTTGAGAGGCTTGCCCAAGCCGATGTGACGGCCAGGATTAACGATGTGGTCAAGAGCGTGGAGGCCGAAAAGGCAAAGCTAAATGAGTTGAAGGCCGGCCCCACCACGTCTCAGGCTCGGATCGCCATCTTGAAGGCCGAAGAAGCTGATTTGCTGCAGCGGCTAGAACAATGCTGAGCTAACATTGCAGCCGAAGAACAAGTGCTAGCTGACTTGCCTAAAGCCACCGAGGATCAAACAGGCAAACTAACGGCCACCATCAAGCACTTGAAAGAGCTCCACAAATCAGCCAAGGTGGTTCCTGGCTTCGACGTCGAAGACCAAGCGGTGATCGACGAAGTCAAGGCAATCCAAGCTGCAGCGCTATCGGCCATAGATGCATTCCTAGCTCGGTAGCCGATGTGATGACTTAGGCTCAAAACTGAAGCAATTTTGTGTAATCGGCTTCCGTCTTTTTCAATCGACTTTGTTCTGTAATTGGCTCAAACTTGCATCGTTTAATATCACGATTACCGATTCTGAAAGCTTCAAAATGCGTTGAAAACTTGAAAATTCATTGAAAACTTGAAAATTTTGCTGATGTCTACCTTCTTGATCTGCCTTCTTGATCGTGATTGTTGTATATATATATATGGCCCCTAATTTTGTTGATGTCTTTGATGTCGACAAAATTATGAACTTAACACAATTGCGCTTCGTTGTCATCACTGTCGGCCAACACCAGCCGATTATAGAAAACTAGGGGAAAAACTTGGCTTGAAAATGACCTAAAGGCGATGCTTGCTCAAGACAAGACATTGGCTAGCACGAATCAGCTGAAACAAACAGAGCCGAATCATGAGTTGATCCAAATGCTTGGGTAGTATTTTTTCAAGTATTTGCCATTTAGAGCCCTTCCAAATACTTCTCCATCCAAACCTTCTAACATGTAAGCTCCTTTGGAGACGCATTTGTGGATCTTGAAAGGCCCTTCCCAATTTGGTGACCACATGCCGAATTTATTATCACTCGATCCAATCGGCAATATTAATTTCCAAACGAGCTCGCCCTCTTCAAAAGATTTAGGCACAACCTTCTTGTTATAATGACGGGCTACTCATTCCTTATCCCTCATTACCTTCTCCAAGGCCCTCATCCTTGATAAAACTAGGTCTTCCGATTTATCCACCATCAGGTGATAGTAATCATTGGCTGTGAGCTGATCTTGTAACTGAATTCGTCTTGAGCCGATGATATTTTTCCATGGCAGTACTGCTTCGTGCCCATAGACCAACTTGTATGGGGGGACTTGGACAGATCCGTGGCATGCCATCCGATATGCCCAAAGTAATTCGGCTAATCGGCTGTGCCATTGCTTTGGGTACTTAGAAATCTTCCTCTTAATCAGTTTGATCAGACTTTTGTTTAAAGCTTCTGCTTGCCCGTTGGCCTGTGCATAGTACAGCGAAGAATTAAGTAATTTGATCCCCATGCCATCGGCAAATTGAACAAACTCATCTGATATGAAGATAGATCCTTGGTCTATTGTAATTGTTTGTGGGACGCCAAATCGGTAGATGATACGCTCTTTAACAAACTCGATTGCGTCCTTGGAGTCAACTTTTTTCAAAGGAATTGCTTCCACCCACTTTGTAAAATAATCTGCCACCACCAGAATGAATTTATGTCCTTTGCTTGAGGGTGGATTGATCTGGCCGATCATGTCGATGCCCCATCCTCTAAACGACCAAGGCTTGATGATCGGGTTCATAGCCGATGCTGGTGCTCTTTGTATGGGGCCGAATTTGTGGCAATCCTGGCAACCTTTATAATATTTGAAATAGTCCTCCAGCATTGTCGGCCAGAAATACCCCGCTCTCCGAAGCAACCACTTCATCTTATGAGCCGATTGATGCATGCCACATATCCCTTCATGAACTTCTCCGATAGCCACTTTTGCTTGATCGGCTCCAAGACACTTGAGCAGCACACCATCAATTGTTCGATAGTAGAGATGTTCGTCGAGCAAAACATATCTTAACACCTTGTATCGCAATTTCCTTGAAGCCGATTGAGAAGGATTCTGTAGATAGCAGTAGACTTCAAACCTCCAATCATCAGCTGTGATGGCAGCAACTTCTACTTCAATGTCTTTCACCATCGACCTGCAGCCCGATGCCCCTTGAGCTAAATTGTTGGCTTCTGTATTTTGCTCCCTGGGGATATGTTTTAGAGTAACTAGCCAAAAACTATCCATCAATTCTCGGCATTGTTGATAGTAGACCATCAGCGCGTCATTTTTGCATTCATATTCTCCCGACAACTGGCTAATGACGAATAGTGAATCTCCCATTATTTCGATGGTGTCGCTTCAACTTCTTTGAGCAGATGTAACCCCTTGAGCACGGCATCGTACTCGGCTTGGTTGTTTGTAGCATGGGGGTTGATAGAAAAAGCAAATTCAAAGCTTGTCCCCTAGGCGAAATAATGACAAATCCGATACCGTAGCCGTTGGTGCACACCGAGCCATCAAATGTCAATGTCCAAGGCATAATTTTAACTGAGACGATTGAGTCATCTCTGTGTTCCATGATAAAATCGGCTATAGCTTGTCCTTTAACTGCCCTGGGTGCCTGATACCTCAGATCAAACTCTGTCAAAGCAAAAATCCATTTTCCAATTTGCCCTTTTAACTCTGGAGCCGATAGCATGTATTTGACTACATCGGCTTTACATATTATTATGCACTCATTGGATAGCGAGATAATGCCTTAACTTTGTACATAAAAAATATAGGCACGAGACATAGCTTCTTCATGGTAAATACCTTGTTTCTGCGTCCAACGTAGTTGGTGAGATGGAAGATAGCTTTTTCCTTGCCCTCAACCTCTTGGATTATGACTGAGCCGATTGACTTGTCGTCGGCTGAAAGGTACAGATTGAATGGTATTCCTTTTTGTGGAGACATTAAAACTGGAGGCGAGCTTAAATAATCCTTGATGTTGTCCAAAGCCTTATGCTGCTCTGCCCCCCATGTGAATGCTTGATCGGCTTTCAGCCGAAGCAGTGGTGTGAACGGCTCCATCTTCTCTGAAAGATTGGCTATAAACCGCCTGATGAAGTTGATTTTGCCAATCAACGATTGGAGTTGCTTCTTGTCCTTCAGAGGCTGTATCGTCTTGATAGCATTGATGCTCCTTGGTGTAACCTCAATTCCTCTATCATGAACAAGAAACCCCAGAAACTGCCCGGCCGACACGCCGAACACGCACTTCATCGGATTCATCTTCAGGCCATATTTTCTTGTCCGCTCCAAAACCTGCTTTAGATCGGCTATGTGGTTCTCTATCTCCCTGGATTTGACAACAACATCATTGATGTAGATCTCCACCAGATAGCCGATCATGTCGTGGAAGATATAATTCATGGCCCGTTGATATGTTGCCTGTCGAAACTTGGTTTCGGCAATATATTTTTCTGGGGTCGCAGTCAAGATCGCCAAGCACAATGGGTTAGAAGAAGAAGAAGATTTAGACAGGTTCAGGCCCTCTCGTGAGGTAATACCCTACTCCTGTTTCGGTGGATTCGATCCGCCGAGTGTCTTTATTGATCTCGTGATCTAAAGCTCTCGCTTATGAAGTTGTATCTCAGATCTAATCTCTGATCAAGTCTAGGATATCCCTCAAGGGACGCCCCTTACCCCCCTTATATAGTCTTGGGAGGAAGGGTTTACAAGTCGGAAACCCTATCTTATTCTAAGTTGGTTTCCTCAATCTTACCAAACCGTGACTATAGGCCGATTGCCTTATCTCTATCGGCAACCGTAACACCTAAGTCAAGTTCGACTTACGAGATATAGCGGGCGCAATCTATCCCTACCTCAAGTCGAGATAAGCTTGCCAAGTAGATACCCGATTGCCACAATCTCCACAGTAGCCCCAGAGTCCTTTTCGTCGACGAGACAACTCGCTTCGACCAAGCGGCACTCAATCAAAAAATCTCTTTGACCGAGTGCTTTTGGCGCCAGTGATTCCATCATCTCGCTGGATCTTCCCGAGTGGCTCCAAAGACGTGAAGGGCTGGAAAAATATACATAAAAATTCTCAAAAATAAATATCTAGGTGCATCTCCGATGCACCTAATTATAGGTGTAGCCCCGACTATGTGGTTAGTCAAAAATAGACTAAGCATATAGTCAAGAACTATAAAAAATTATTCTCATGTAGATGTCTAGCTCATGCTAAAGCAATCATAGAAATCTCATTACTCAGCAAGTTCATACTCAACCGAGTGAATTTGCCCGGGTCATCTCAGAACAAATAATTCAATCATCCCTCATGGGTAAAAAGTACTCGGTAAACTCTTGCTCAACCGAGTAGATTCGCCCGAGTAATCCCGGAATAACAACTCAATCAACCCTAGCGGGTAAAAAGCACTCGATAAGCTCATGCTTATCCGAGTAGATCTGCCCGAGTCATCCCGGAACAAATATTTTAATCATCCCTCATGGGAAAACAAGTTTTTTTCAATCATATGAAAAATATGACCAAGTTATTAAATAGCTTTTGCCATAATACTGGTCTCAATCTTATAAAGATCTTCACCAAGGTGGAAAACAAACGGCATCGGTAAGATTACCCGACCAAATGCCAAAAAACCAAACAGCCCTTGTTTATCAAGGCGGCTATAAAAACTCAGCTGTTGGTCACCTTCCAAATTGCATCGTGTCAGCTTCTCATGAAGTCAGACAAACCGCGGTATGGAAGGATCTTTAAAGGTATTGGGCACTCGGACACGCGCATATTGCCAAGGCAAATCTGCTTAAGCTCATCTGCTTAAGTCCCTAAGGACATGTATCGAACCACACCTTAGCTGGGCCGTAGATTTTCTTATGGGCTCGGCCCACTCACCAGAAAACCTAGCGCAACCCTCAAATCTTTCTTTATAAAGACACGAGGTTGTCCCCGCCTCTTCATCTTCCAAAATTCCCCTTCTCGCAATCTGCTCATCCGTTCATTGCGGGGAACCCTAGGCTTGCACGCTTCTCGGTCCATCCGCCAAGAAGCTTGCTTGCCGCGACAACTAGCTTCGCAGCCAAAACCCCACATCTATCGCCCAAGATCTAACCTTTCTCGGCCGAGATCCGCTCCCCAACAACCTCGCTCTCATGGCGGAAGAAAAGAGGATTCCGTTCGACCAATGGGCCACCTCGGACGTGAGGAGTACACCCTCAAGGAGATGGTGAAGCACGGCGTGCTTCCGCCCAAGGAACTTGTGGGATGGCGCCCGGCGGCGGGAGGACTTCCCGACCCCAAACACCGGTGAGCTCGTTGTCTTTACCTCCTTTTTCTATTGCGGATTCAGTCTTCCCACCTCCGAATTTTTCGGGGCTCTTGGATTACTATGGTCTTCACATCTACCATCGAACCCCAACTCGATGCTTCACATAGCACTCTTCATTCATGTGTGTGAAGCCTTCCTTGGCATTCTTCCTCACTTCAATGTTCCGTCGTATGTTCTACCCGAAACCCCATCCGAACAAAGACCAACCTTGTGTCATTGGCGGGCGGGCTTCCGGCTTCGCGGATCTCTCCGCAAAGACTACTTCTCTCTCCCTTGAAATCCTCGAACAAAGGCGGCACGCGAACCGGTTCTACATCGGCAATCTTGAACCCAGCCTTCCCGCCTTTGTCGGTCTTCCTCCTGTCCCCAAACCATCTTGGAGCACCGTCCCGTAGCCCAAGAATGGGATGAAGCCAACGATCGCTCGCGAAGATCCCGGCGATGAAGAAGAGGAACCTTCGCGGGGAACAAATCACTCGGCACTTCATCGGAGTGCCGATGGCGCCCGATCAAGGAGCGGTCGAAGCCGGCCTTGAGTACGAAGGCGGAACGGACTTTCGGGAGGACCCGGATCCACTCACATACGAGATCCTGAAGATCCGGATGTACAAACTCTTTTCATCCGGAATCGCGGTCGAGCGGGCCCTCATTCTGCTCGTCCTTCCATTCAGCATCCACCACCCCTCCTCCTAAGCCGATCGGATGCTTCATAGTATCTTTCGATCTTGACGTCTTGTCGTTTAATGTTACACTTTCCCTTTTCTGCAGGAAAACGCCTCTATCACCTCCAAGCCATATAAGATGGCTCATGATGACGCGCAGCGTCGCCCCACCAAGAAGCCGCGGCGGGATAAAAATCAAGCCGATCCGGGGAAGCGGGTGGCGCCGAGTGAGGACTCGAACAAGCGCGCAAGCGAGGCGGCTGATCATCGAGGACTCGGATGATGACGTCCCGGCTCCTCCGGTCGAGACCCCGCCTCTAAGGCGATCGCCGCGGGCGCACCGAAGATCCGCCGATCAACCAGATAAGCTCTGAAACCAAAGTCCTGAGCTCTTTCGTAGAAAACTTTTCTTTATCTTCACTGTATTTACTTTCGCAGGAGGCCCCAGGACATAGATCCTGCCGGAGGGGGTGAAGGGCCGTCTCCGGCCGCTGCTCCCGAAGTGCCAAGGCCATCAGAGCCAAAACCCCGGAGCCCGCAACCGAGTGCGAGCGTTCCGGAGAAACATCCTTCTCCTCGGAAGGAGAGCGCCCCTAGGGAGGAGCCCCGCGCCGCCGGGGTATCCCGCGGAAACCGTCAGCTGCAGGGAACCCACGGCTGCGGCCCGAGCGCCCCGCCGAGGGTCACTCGCGCGAGCCCGAAGAAGAAGAAGGGCCCTGCCCCACCTAGGCGGCGACCACCAAAACCGGTGAGACTTGCTTGGAACTTTCCTTTGTTCTTTCAATTTTGAATCCTTCAGTCTTCATTGGTCTTTCTTGTTTGCCACCACGGTAGAAGAGATCCCAGGCTACGGTCTGCTGAGACACGGTTCCTCCGATCGAATCGAGTGGCGGGACTCGGAAGGCGAGAGACGGGGCATCATCCTCGGCCACCGCAAGCTGAAAAGGATGAAAGGGATGCCCTCGTCGAGAGCCTGAATGAGGCGACCGAGTGCTCAACGTAAGCCTTCGTCTTTCTTTTGATTATATCTTCGTTATTCTTGATCGATCATTCTTACGCTTTCGCATGCGAAAGAATATTGCCGCTCAATGGCAAAATCCGAGGTCTTTGGAAAAGCGGTGCCTCACTTAAACTCCTTGGAGGACGTTCGGCGGCAGTGAAGGTCACTCGGGAGGAGGCCGCTTCGAGGGAGGCCGCTTTAAGGAGGGAGATCTCGGAGCTTCGGGAGCGAACCTCGACCTCCGCGGATCAATCGGAAGTAAGCCCGCCTCTCCCGACTTCATTATGATTCTTTTGTTGATCTTGTCAATTGATAATCCTCTTTCGTTGTAGAAAATTCTTCGGAGGTCCACTCGCTTCAAGTCCAACTGGAAGCGGTCGGCCTCGACAAGGCCGAGATGGAGGCCGAATTTGAAGGTAACCTTCTTTGAAGTTGAATCTCATGTCTTGCTTCATTCCCGAGTGCCTTGAATGATCTGGAACTCCTTGCAGCTTATAAGATGAAGACCCGAGCCCAGTATGACGTCTTACTCGGGCGGATCAAATCCAGCGACGAGATACGGGAAGAGGTCGCCAATGCCGCCACGCCGATCTTGGCAGCCTTGTTTGATCAAGGGTTGGGGCCGGCTCGGCCGGGCCAATCGAGATCTTCGACAAGCTCCGGCGCTCCCGAGCGTATCTAAAAACATCACCGAAGCACCAACATGGGGGCTGGCACGCTCTTGCACGAGACCAAGTCCCTCTACCCCAGTGGATATTCATTCAATCGGGAGGGCTTCGCCGAGGGGACAACGAGACAGCAGCCTTAGATATGCTCGGCGAGGCGCAAGAGGCGGCGAAGAAGATCTCTTTAGATGTAGTAAACAATTTTAAACTCGAAGCGTATTTTGACTTTGCTTTATGAATGTCATGTAATCGTAACACTCTTGTCATGAAATCTTTGTGACTATTTTTAGTTTATTTATGTCAATGCCTTGATTCGAGCCTTTGCGTGAAATTTCTTAAGTAGTTTTCGTCGCATGTCATCAAGCCTAGGCTCGATTAGGTCATCGAAAAACTCTCGGTCCTTAGACACCGAGCTCGAGTCGAAGGACATTAAACAATGATAAACCAAATTATGCACAAAAAATTGACGAGGAAAATTCGAGCTTTATTGATATGTGTATCAGCCCCGCTAGCTCAAGAAGTCATCTTGCTTGAGGTTGGCGAGTCAAGGAAAACATGAGGCCTTAGCCAAATTAGGCGTAAAACCGCCGAAGATGTTCGATGTTCCGGGAGTTCTCCACCATAGACCCGTCTTCGCGCTTTAACCGTAAGCACCGGCCGAGTCACTTCGGCGATTATATAGGGTCCTTCCCATAAGGGAGATAACTTATGTCGGTCTTTGGTGAGTCTGGATCTTGCGTAGGACCAGTCGCCAACAATGAAAGCTCGTGCTCGCACGTTGCGCTGTGGTATCTCCGAGCCCTTGAAGGTATTTGGCCGATGGATGAGGGCTGCCTCGCGGGCCTCTTCCAATCGGGTGAGGTCATCCACTCGGTCGATGTCGTAGCGTTCATCGTTGAAGGCTGCGGACCGGAGGGACTCAAACTCCATCTCGTTTGGCAACATGGCTTCGCGCCATAGACCGAGAAAGAAAGGAGTTTGGCGGTGGCCCGACTCGGTGTAGTTCGCAGCGACCATAGAACCGAGGGAAGTTCTTGGACCCACTTGCCAGCGTAAGGGCTTAGCCGGTTGAAGACGCGAGCCTTGATGCCTTGAAGAACCATGCCGTTTGCTCGCTCGACTTGCCCATTGCTTTTGGGATGAGCTACTGATGCGTAGCAGATCTTGATCCCAAAGTCTTCGCGAATTCCTTGAAGATGCCTTCGTGAATTGAGTCCCATTATCGGTTATGATTCTGTTTGGGACGCCGAGCGGTGCACGATGTTGAGGAAAAATCCCGTGCTTTGTCGGCGGTGATTGTGGCAACCGGCTTGGCTTCAATCCACTTGGAGAACTTGTCGATTGCGCGAAGAGGTGTGTGAAACCTCCTGGAGCTTTCTTGAAAGGGCCAACCATGTCCAGCCCCCATACCGCGAACGGCCGGGAAAGTGGGATTGTTTGAAGCTCTGGGCGGGACATGGCTTTGTCGGGCAAAGAATGCAGCCTTCGCGGGTTCTTACGACTTTATCCGCGTCGGAGACCGCGGTAAGCCGAAGAATCCTTGCCGTAAGCTTTGCCGACTAGAGTGCGTGCGGCGCGTGGCTTCCGCATATGCCCGAGTGGATATCTTGGAGCAATTGTTTCCCTTCTTCGGGTGTGATG
Source organism: Oryza australiensis (assembly GCA_019925245.2). NCBI lineage: Eukaryota > Viridiplantae > Streptophyta > Magnoliopsida > Poales > Poaceae > Oryza > Oryza australiensis. The sequence continues at coordinate 99,694 of JAIFGZ020000047.1, read as the reverse complement.
CATCTCATTAGAATTCCGAGAGGGGCTTCTCTTGTATAAATCGGAGTCGACCATGACGTACGCTTGCAACGACGCCGGACGCGTTACGCTTCATCCCGGTCATCCGGCGGCTCTTGCTTGAGTTAAGAATTTGATGAGCGGCGTCCTCCAGTCGGTATCGATCATGGTGACTTCGTTCGTGGTTTGCTCGTTGGGAGCTGTCTTTGCCGTGACGGTTGGCTCGTAGAGATGTTCGACAAAGACATCTGTCGGAGCGGCTTCGCGCTTAGATCCGAACTGCGCTAGCTCGTCGGCTGCTTCGTTGTTATGTCTCGGGACATGTGAAAGTTCGAGTCCGTCAAACTTGTCCTCAAGCTTGCGGACCTCTTGTCGAGGCCTCCATAGTGTCGTTTAAGCAAGACCAGTCTTTCATCACTTGATTGACGACCAGCTGGGAGTCGCCTTTCACAATAAGCCGTCGAATCCCGAGTGAGACCGCAAGGCGCAGTCCATGTAAAAGAGCTTCGTATTCGGCGACGTTGTGTGATGCGGAGAAGTGGAGGTGAAGGGCATATCTTAGCCTTTCCCCAGTCGGGGAGATAAGCACAACTCCTGCTCCCAAGCCAGTGATCCTCTTGGATCCGTCGAAGTGCATGGTCCAGTGTTGGAGGTCTTCCCGAGGTACGTGTTCTTGCTGTTCAGTCCACTCGGCCAGGAAGTCTGCTAAGGCTTGTGACTTAATGGACGTCCTGGGCTTAAAAGTTAAGTCCAGCGGCATCAGTTCCAAGGCCCACTTGGCGATGCGCCCGGTTGCCTCGCGGTTGTGGATGACGTCGCCGAGTGGAAAAGAGGTGATGACGGTGACCGAGTGACCCTGAAAGTAGTGTGCCAATTTCCTCGCGGTTATTAGAACACCATAAAGCAATTTTTGTACCTGGGGGTATCGGATTTTGGCTCCTGCCAATACTTCGCTGACAAAGTAAATTGGTCTTTGAATCTTCTGGGCCCGTCCTTCTTCTTCTCGTTCAACCACAAGTACCGTGCTGACCACTTGGTGAGTGGCTGAGACGTACAGCAAGAGGGGTTCCTGGGGCTGAGGTGAAGCCAGGACGGGTGGCGTGGTAAGGAACTCTTTGAAACCTTCAAAGGCCTTGTCAGCTTTTGTGGTCCACTGGAAGTCGTCTGTCTTCTTCAGCAGTCTGAAGAAGGGCATGCCTCGCTCGCCGAGTCGGGATATAAAACGGCTCAGTGCCGCCATGCAGCCAGTGAGCTTTTGGACGTCTTTCTGATTACTCGGGGGCTTCATGTTTAAGATGGCGTTGATCTTCTCTGGGTTTGCTTCAATGCCGCGATGTGATACCATGAAGCCGAGCAGTTTGCCTGATGGGACGCCGAAGGTGCACTTCTCCGGGTTCAACTTCATTCTGAAGGCCCGGATGTTTGCAAAGGTTTCTTCTAAGTCGGCGATCAGGTCTTCTTTCTGCTTGGTCTTGATGACAACATCGTCGACATAAGCTTCAACGTTTTTGCCGATCTGCGTCTGGAAGCATCTTTGGATCATGCGTTGGTATGTAGCTCCGGCGTTCTTCAGGCCGAAAGGCATGGTGATGTAGCAGTAGGCCCCGAACGGCGTGATGAAAGATGTCTTCAAGCAGTCGGATTCTTTCAGACTGATCTGGTGGTAGCCCGAGTAACAATCCAAAAAACTCAGGAGTTCGCAGCCGGCTGTTGAGTCGACGACTTGATCGATGCGAGGTAGCCCGAATGGATCTTTGGGGCAGGCTTTGTTGAGGTCGGTGTAATCGACGCACATGCGCCATTGCCCCGTCTTCTTGCGGACCAAGACTGGATTGGCTAGCCAGTCGGGATGAAGGACTTCTTTAATGAAGCCGGCAGCCAAGAGCTTTGCGAGTTCTTCTTTGATCGCATCTTTTCGATCCTGTGCAAACCTGCGTAATCGTTGTTTTATTGGTTTGACGTTCAAAGAGTGCTCGATCACCTCCCTAGGAATTCCAGGCATATCAGATGGTTTCCAAGCAAAAACATCTTTATTATTTTGGAGGAAGGTGACGAGCGCGCTTTCCTATTTAGGATCTAGGTCGGCGCCGATTACGGCGGTTTTGGAGGGATCGGACGAATCAAGGGAGATCTTCTTGGTCTTGGCGTCGCCGGATCCCGATTTGGCTATCTTCTTCGCGGGGACTTCGCCCTCTGCCGAAGTTGATGCAGCCAATCGGACTTCTTGTTGGCCACGTAATCTCTCGCGAGATTGGGTCATGTCGCGGCTCTCCTTGTCGCAGTGAAGGCTTGCTTCACATCGCTGCGAAGAGTGATGACGCCGTTGGGACCCGGCATCTTCATGCGAGGTAAGTGTAGTGAGGGATCGCCATGAACTTGGCAAGCGCAGGGCCTTCCGATGATGGCATGATATGCCGTTTCGAAGTCGGCCACCTCGAAGGTGACGTTCTCCGTTCGGAAATTCTCTCGGGCTTCGAAGGTGACGGGAGAGAGATATGCCCGAGTGGTGTTGAAGATAGCCCGGGATAACTCCGTGGAAGGGGGCTGAGCTTGCTTTGAGTTCGGCCCTCGGGATCGCATTTCATCCATAGTCTTGGCAAACGGGATGTTGAGGGCGCTGCCCCGTCGATGAGGACGCGCTTAAGCCTAATGTTGCGGACTACGGGGTCCGGGACGAGTGGATAGCGTCCGGGTGGACCACTCGGTCGGGATGATCCGAGCGGTCAAAAGTGATGGCCACTTCCGACCATCGCGGATGCGAGGGGCTTCGGGTTGAGCCGGCGTTGACCTCCCGGTCGGTTAGCTTTTGTTTCCTCTTGGATTCATAAGCTAGCGGGCCTCCGAAGATGTGGTTGAGCTCCCCACTGGGTCTTGAAAGGGTTCGGCATTTTCAGCCGCGTTGTTCTTTTTGGCGCCGATGGGCCAGCCTCGTCGATCGGCTTCTTGTTGAGCGCGCCGCGTCTTGTTAGGACCGCTTGTAGATAAAGCGATCCTTTGCCGCGTGCTTGTGATTCGGATGGTGGGTGCAGGGCGTTCATGATGATGGCGTCGTAGGCGGCGACTCGGGGACGGCGTTGAGTATTGGAGGTTGCGGCCACCGGGTCTTGGATCGGCGCTTGCGATCTTTCGGGCCACAGTTGCTTGTTGTTCCGCCATCCTTCTTAGGATTTCGGCTTCCTCCTTTGCTTGTCCTCTCTTACGTCGGCCGGTCTTGACGGGCGGCTTTGATGGCGTCGTTTGATTTGGCGTATGAATTCGCCGTCTCAAACATCGCTTCACCGTCTTCGGTGGCTTTCGTCCGAACTTGCCGATAAGCGGCTCATCACGGACTCCCTTACGGAAGGCGGCGATGATGATGTCATCGGTGATGTTCGGGATCTTGTTGCGCTTCTCGGAGAAGCGACGAATATAATCCTTCGAGGCTCGTCCGGCTTCGGATGACATTGTAAAGGTCGAAGTGCGTGCGGGCCTCTTGAAGGTGCCTTGGAAGTTGGCGATGAAGTGGTTCCTCAGCTCGCTCCACGAGCCGATTGAGCCTCTTGGCAGGCTGGTGAGCCAATTTCTGGCCGAGTTTGCGAGGGCCACGGGCAGGTAGTTGGCCATGGCTTTGTTGTCGCCACCTGCAGCTCGGATGGCAAGGGTATATACAGTTAACCAAGATTCGGGGTCGGTTTTGCCATCGTACCTTTCTATCCCGGTGGGCTTAAAGCCACTCGGCCAATGCACTCGGCGGAGCTCCCGAGTGAAGGCCGGTACTCCATCGTCGCCGCTATCAGGTGATCCCCTCCGATCTTCCTGAGTGCGACGGTCGCGCTCTTGGTAGCGGCGGTCGAGGACTTCCCGCAGATCACTCGGCGGGGTCTTCTGTTGGCTGGTTGGGTAGCTGGAACTGTTGCGGCGGACTCGGTGGTGGACGGGTGGACGTCCATGTCGTTTGCGGCGGGAGTCGACCGTCTGCTCTTGGTGCCTCGGCGTGGACTCGGGAGGTGGGCCTCTTGGCCTAGTTGACGACCGAGCCGGCTCGGGCCTCCTGTAGTCTCCTGACCTTAGGGGTGGGAGCCGGCTCTTGTCTGGCGTTTCGGCCACGGATTCAGTCGGCCTCCGCGCCGAAGTGGTGGGAGGTCCGTTGGCCGTGGCGGCAACGATGGTCTTGATCTTATCAAGTATAGGAGTTACGTTGGCCGGGGCCGTCTCCATGACGGTATCCAAGAGCGTGAGTGCGGCGACGCGTTACGCTGTGGCGTGCGGAAGACATTGGTGTTGCGAACCCGTGTTTGGAGGATGGCCTCCGGCGGATCGTCCGGCCGCACGCAGATCCTGCTTCCTTTTGTCGGCCTCATCTTTGAGTTGTTTGTCTTCTTCGGCTGTCTTGCGTTCAAGCTCCACTCTGGCTCGCTCCTCTTCGGCAAGCCTTCTGGCCATGGCTGAGTCGGACTCATCCGGCTCGGCCATGAGGACGTCGAAGCACTTCGGCTCGCAGTCCATATGGCAGTCGGAGTTGTCGGCTTCGTCAGAAGGGATGCCGTAGAGATTGTCGAAGCCGGCGGAGCTGAGGTATCCGTTGAGCTCTGAAGATGAACAAGAGCCAAAGGATGGGAGGATGACAGCGACCTCCCTTGATCCTGGGTAACCCGGATCTGGATCGTTCCAGTCCGAGTCGGAGCTTGGGGGATCAGGCTCCTCCGAGTGGATCGCCTCCAACTCGGGAGAGAGTAGTTGACTGTAGATCTTGGCGACGTTTGGTAACCCAAACGGCACCGAAAGGTCTTCAGCCGAGTAGATTGCTTCCGTCGGGGAGGCAAGAAGATTGGCGCAGATCTCGGCGGCATTCGGTAATCCGAATGGCGCCGAGTGAAGTCCGTCGTCGGAAAAGGTGGATCGCATCTTGGTCTTCAAGATGTTGTCGAAGATCTCGGCGCTGTTGGAGAGCCCGAACGGCGCCGAGTGGGTCTTTCCCTTCGACTGGTTCGAATCCGAGTCGAAGGAGGATTCGCCGGCGAAGTTGGCGGCGAAGTCGCCGATTCTTGAAGGAGATCCCATCACGCTTGTCGGCGAGATTTGTTGAAGTAGTCTCGACGCGCGGCCCACTACGCGCGCCAACGTCGAAACTTGGTTTCGGCAATATATTTTTCGGGGTCGCAGTCAAGATCGCCAAGCACAATGGGTTAGAAGAAGAAGAAGATTTAGACAGGTTCAGGCCCTCTCGTGAGGTAATACCCTACTCCTGTTTCGGTGGATTCGATCCGCCGAGTGTCTTTATTGATCTCGTGATCTAAAGCTCTCGCTTATGAAGTTGTATCTCAGATCTAATCTCTGATCAAGTCTAGGATATCCCTCAAGGGACGCCCCTTACCCCCCTTATATAGTCTTGGGAGGAAGGGTTTACAAGTCGGAAACCCTATCTTATTCTAAGTTGGTTTCCTCAATCTTACCAAACCGTGACTATAGGCCGATTGCCTTATCTCTATCGGCAACCGTAACACCTAAGTCAAGTTCGGCTTACAGATATAGCAGGCGCAATCTATCCCTACCTCCAGTCGGATAAGCTTGCCAAGTAGATACCCGATTGCCACAATCTCCACATTGCCCCACCATTCTTCAGCCCAAATGTCATAACAACCCATTCATATAAGTCGATTGCTCCAGGACATCGAAAAGTAGTCTTGTGAATGTCTTATTTGGCCATAAAGATTTGATTGTAACCTGCATTGTCATCCATAAAACTGATGATCTTGTGGCCTAAATCAGCATCTATGAGCAAATCGGCTATAGGCATCGGTATTCGTCTTTGGGGGTAGCGTTATTTAGGTCTCTGAAATCGATGCACACCCTAAGTTTACCATTCTTTTTCAATACTGGGACAATATTTGAGACCCACTCGGCGTATCAGCAAGGCCGAATGAATCCAGCGTCATATAGCCAAGTGATTTCGGCTTTGATCGCATCATACATATCGGCCTTGAACCTCCTGGGAGACTGTTTGAATGGCCGATAGCCTACCTTGATCGGCAGTTGATGAACAACGATAGATTGGCTAAGACCGGGCATCTCAAAATACTCCCAAGCAAAACAATCCTTATATTCCTTTAACAAAGCAATGAGCTGGGATCTACAATGAGAAGATAAATTTTTACTAATATACGTCGGCCTAGGCCTGTCTCCAGAGCCTATTTCTATTTCCTCTAATTCGTAGGCCGATGTAAAACCTTGCCCAAGCTTGCCATCGTCTTCGTCCGTGGTGTCCATGCCGTAGACGCTTTAGCCTTCCACGACGTTTTGTTCAAAGCAACAGTTGTGGCTCGTCGTCTCCAATCGGCTGTATGGCAGAATCGGACACTTTTAGAAAATCGGCTTGCCAGATTTTCCCGGACAAACAATCAATGCCATCGATTTCCCAGAGTGGGAAATTGGCATTGGTGACGCTTACTGACCTGTCGGCTGGTACAATCTCTATCTTGTCGCCGTCCCATTGAAGCAGACTCTGGTGCATGGTGGAAGGGACACACCAATTGGCATGTATCCAGTCCCTCTCGAGCAGCAGGCTATAAGACCCTTTCCCGTCGATGACAAAAAAGGTTATGGGCACGGTCTTGTTGCCGACGGTCAGCTCGACATTTAATACGCCCTTGGTCTCTGATGGGTTGCCGCTGAAGTCCTTGAGTACCATGTTAGTCTTGATCAGGTCTTTGGCTCGCTTACCCAATTTTCTGAATGTTGCATAGGGCATCAGGTTCACTACAGCTCCCCCATCTACTAGCATCTTTGACATCGGCTTGCCATTGATGAAGCCTTTTACGTACAGTGGCTTGAGATGCCGATTTTCGGTCCCCTCTAGCTTGTCGAAAATTGCTTGATCCGGGGAAAGTGCTAGTTTGGCCAAGGCATCTTCAATGTTGTCTACATCGGCCTCAAGGGCGCTGAATTCGGCTAGCAATATGAATACCATATTGACCGATGCAGAAGCTTTTCCTTTCCCCTTGGCTGCCCTCCTGGCTTGATCGACTGAGGTCTCTCTGGTTTGTTCCTCATCGGCTGGCGTAGTTTTCTTTTTGGGCCTCCATTGCTTTTTGCCTTTTCCTAGCCGACGGCGTTGTTCTTGGATCATCTGCCAAACTTCTTTTTCCCTTCCTTCATGCTTCAGCCTCTGAATTCTTCGTTTCTGCGTCCTCGTGAAGAGGTCAGAAGGGCACCATTGGGGGTTGGCCGATTCTTCATCACCAACTTCTTCTTCATCGTAGGAGTCATTGTTTTCGTCCTCTTCGTCGAAGAAGTCTTGATGGATTGGCCCTAGCTAATCGTCAATGGACTATCGGCGCTGGTTGAGCTGTACGGCCCTCGGGGCGAACTGAGTTGGGCTGGTGATTGGCGGGCTCCTACGTTCGTCCTCACGGTAATCGCTACAGGCCGGGAAATTGTCTAGCATCGACAGCCTCATCCCGGTTTCCCAGCAGTGCCTCAAAAATTCACAATGAGGATCGGCACTGCTGTGATCCCCGTCGTACCGGTGGGCTCGCGTCTTTGGCTCCTGTCGACGAAATCCTTCAAACCGAGCCTCTTCTTCCCGCCAAGATCGTTGTTAGAAGTGGCGTCGGCTGTCTGTGTTGATCGGCCGTCGGTGAGCCGATCGGGCAACAGGGCGCACCATGTTGATTGGCGCGACTTGATCTCCAGTCAACTTGATTTCTGCCTTGACCCCTTTTAATGTCTCGGCTAAGCTGTACATCATTCTGCCCTGCCGATTAGCTCGCCTGGGGCCGGCTTGAACCATATTGACCGGGAAGGGGTTGCCGTCTGCTTTCATCGGCCAAGTGGAATCGGCGAACTTGAGCTTCCTGGCCTCTATTGTCGATTGGATCTGCTGCCTAAAAACTTTGCAATCATTAGTGGCATGGGATGTAGAATTGTGCCACTTACAGTACTTCTTCTTCTTCAACTCTTCGGCCGACGGGATAGTGTGGTTGGGGGGAAGCTGAATTTGCTTCTCCTTCAGCAACAAGTCGAAGATCTTGTCGACCTTCGTGATGTCGAAGTCGTACCTCTCCTCTTTGCAGTGTTTAGCAGCCATTGGCAGACGATGGCTTTTTTGTTCTTAGTCCATTCGGCTGCAGCCACCTCTGCGTCATCGTCGCTAGAATCGGAAGCTGATTCAACGGTGACTTGAGATACGTTTTTGACGGCCTTCCTGGTGTCTTGGAATCTCTGTTCATGGGCCGTCACCCTCTGCGCGAGATGCGCTAAGCTGTCGAAGTCCTGCGCTGAGAAGCGCTCGCGGATCAGTGCGATCAGGCCGTGGAAGGCCAAATCGGCTAGCTGGGCGTCCAACACACCAGGCTATAGCATCGGTTCCTCATCTGTCTGAACCATTGGATGTAGTCTTGGACCGACTCATTGTGCTTCTGCCTGATACTGGTGAGGTCCGAAAACTTCATTTCATGGTTGCCGGTATAGAAGTAGCTGTGGAATTGTTTCTCGAGATCGGCTCAGCTCTCAATTGAACTGTAGGGCAATGAAAAGAACCAGACAAAGGCCTATCCCGATAGTGACAAGGGAAACAAACGAACCCTCAAGGCGTCTGTAGCCGATGCTTCGCCGCTCTGCGCCAAGAATCGGCTGACATGCTCATAGGTTGACACGTTGTCCTGCCCTGAGAATTTTGAAAAGTCTGGGACTTTATATCGGTTGGGCAGTGGAACCCGCTCGAAGTATTCTGGGTAGGGGTACCGATACATATTTCCCAAGTCTTTCGGCTTGAGGCCGAATTGATCACGCATAACGTCCGCAATCAAATTGTCCCACATCCGGTTGTCTTTCTGTATCGGCTCATATTGATCATATGGAGCGGGTGCTTGCCGATACAGAGGTGGCGGTGTCTGGGGCCTGTGGTGCTGATCTTGATGGCCTCCCCGGTACTGTTACTGGAGCGGATGGCCAGCGGGAGGCGGCCGATTCCCTGGTGGTGGCGTCTGTGGATCAGGGAAAAGTTGGCGGCCACCGGCGTTGTACTGTCCTCCCAGGCCGATCTGGGCAACCGGCTCTAATTGCCCATTGTTGTTAAATCTGTTGGCGATCTGGTCCTGGGGGAGTGGTTGTTGTCGGTTGAGCATGGTAACCACCGGTCTCGAAGCCAATCCAGACGGATTCGACTGATTAAGGATCCCTCCTGATGGCCCTGGCTGTGTGTGTGGTAGGATCGGCCGATTCTGGGTGGCCAATGTCTTGTAACCAGAAAACTGGCCGTCTGTGAAGTACATCAGCCCCCGCTGCAATTGGTCGGCTATCTTGGCGTCGACCACAGTGGCAATCATATTGTTGAGGGTTGTAACACCCTGAAAATCGGAGGATTTAAAACCAGGAATTGGAAATCGAAACTTACAAAAACTTTTGGCTATTTGCTTCTCATCATGTTTATTGCCTCTTATTTGCCAGCTTTGTTGCATAAATTTATATGGAGAGTGATTCATCTTGATGTTTGATAAAATCCAAACGATTTGAATTTCCATTGGGAAGAAAAATTTTGAAGTTTAGAGTTGAGGATTTAAATATAAAATAGAATAGGGTTGTGGATTTATAAAAATATATATTTGGGATCAAAACATTATTTTGGTGGTTAAGTAATATTAATTAGTGGGCAAAATGACTGATAAAATATTTTTAAAAGGATATATATGAAGTCGGAAATTATTTTGAATCAAAATCGTATTTTCTGGAATTTAGGAAAAAGAAATGAATTAAATATGTAAAATGTATTTTGTAAAATAATAAAAGTGGGTGAAATATGTTAAAAACATATTTTAAAAACTAATTTTGGGTGTGCTAGAATTTATTTTAAATTTTAGAGGTGAAAGCAAAAATAATTGGAAAAATAGGAAATTTAATTCGGAAAAATATGAAATGTCACTATTCATCGACGCCAAGTGTTCGATGCCGTACCTAGGACCCCGGCGCCTCGCCACCGCGCGCCACGTGTGGCGCCGCGGCGTCGTGCCCCACGCCACCGCACGTGCTCGCGCGAGCCAACGCCGACCACGCCTCGCCTGCCGTCTCGCGCGCCGCGCCGGACCCCCCCGCGCCACCACGCTCGCCGCCGCGCCTCGCCGCCCCTCGCGCCCACGCGTCTCGCGCCGCGCCCGACCCCTTCCCGAGCGTCGCCACGCGTCACTCCTCACCCAAGGCCCCCTCCCCGGCGCTCGCACGTCGCCGTGCCCCCCACGCACGCGCGCCATGGCCGCCGCCTCGCCGAAACTAAAACCGCACGAAACGCCTATAAAAGGCCAAAGGCAGATCAAGTTCCCTATACAAAATTTTTTTGTGAGTCACTCCTCTTCAATTCCCCCAAATTTCCCCACCTATTGCGCACTGCTCCAATTTGATTAAGAACCGAAGAACCCTAGCTTCGGCCGCCCGAAGCAAAAATCGAAAATTCGTCGCCCTCGGTCGAGTTCTTCCAAATTGATGGTACTTCCACGATCTACGTGCTCTAAGCTTTATTCCCCCCATGTCTCCCGAGCCGAATAGCCATCGGAAGTCACCGGCGACGAGCCCGCCGTTCCTCCCCTGCTTCGGCCGCTGCCGTGCGCGCGTCGCCAGCTCCCCCTGCTCCCTCCCCAGCCCAGCTAACCCCATAGGCAGCACCCCCTCAGCCTATAGATGCTCGCAAGACGCCGGTTCTGGACAAAACATGGTCGGAGCGTGCCGGCGCCGAGCTCCGCCGCCGCCGCAAGCAGGGCGCCGTCGCCGGCCTAATCCGCCGTCTCTCGGCCGGGCCGTGCCTTGGAACGAGACCCTCGTGTCACGTAGATGGTGTGTGGCCCATTAGCCCCCGCGCTTCGGTCCCTCCTCGCCGTCGTTCGGCTGTGCCGCGCCGTCGGCCTCGCGAAGAAGAAGAAGGGAGGAAAGAAGAAAGAAAAGAAAGAGAGAGGGGAAATAGACGAGATCGGCTTGATGGTGCAGCGGCTTGAGCCGAGACGTGTGAGCCGAAGGTCGCGGGTTCGATTCCTAGCCGGTGCAAACTTTTGAAAAAAATTTATTTCTTTTCGGAGTTTAAAATTAATAGAAGCCTAATAATAATAATAATAATAATAATAATAATAATAATCATCATCATCATCATCATCATCATCATCATCATCATCCTAGAAAATATTTAATTCTTTTAAACTATTTTAAAACTCTAATCACAAAGGTTTTTCATCTTTTAAAAGAGTATATTTATTTACTTTAAATTGCTTTGCAAATAATTATAAAGTTTATATTTACTTAAACTTTGAACTTTTTAATTCAATAAATTTCCAAAATATTTGTATATCTTTGAGAGGTCCATTCATTCATTTAGGTTATATTCATAAAATAAAATTCTTTTCAAAGAATTATAAACTATCTTTATAATTCCCGATTAACCCTTTTTCGACATATATTGTGGAGTTTATGGCAATCGGATACCCTCATGGAAAGCTTGTCCGACTAGTAATAGGGATAGGTTACGCCTATGGATTATGTAAATAGGCTATGACTTGGGTGTTTCGTTGCCGATTAGATAAGGCAACGGCTTATAGTCATAACTTGGTAAGATTGAGGAAACCGACTTAGACTATGATAGGGTTTTCGACTTGTAAGCCCACCCTCCAAGACTATATAAGGGGGGTAAAGGGCATCCCCTGAGGGATATGAGCAATAGAGGTGATATGCGACACACGAGATCAAGAGATCAATACAACACTCGGCGGATCGAATCCTCGAAACAAGAGTAGGGTATTACCTCACGAGAGGGCCTGAACCTGTCTAATTCTTGTTTTCCGTCTAACCCATTGTGTTTGGCAATCTTGACTGCACCCCCAATTTCTATTGCCGAAACCAAGTTTCGACAGTTGGCGCGCCAGGTAGGGGCTCGCGCGTCAAGACTTCTTCTTCATCTCGCCGGTAAGCGCGATGGGATCTTCATCAGGCATCGATGACTTCGTCGCCGATAGATTCGGCAAGCTCTCCCTCCTCGACTCGGATTCGGACCAGTCGGGAGGAGGAATCTGTCCGGCGCTGTTCGGGCTACCAAACGACGCCAAGATCTACTGCAACTTTCTGACTTCCGAGTTGGAATCCATCCACTTGGGAGGTGAAACCCTCTCGGTGCCGTTCGGGTTACCAAACGCCGCTGAGATCTACAGCAACCTTCTGACCTCCGAGTTGGAATCCATCCACTTGGGAGGACAAACCCTCTCGGCACCTTTTGGGTTACCAAACGCCGCCGAGATTTATTGCAATCTTCTGTCTTCTAAGTTGGAATTGACCCACTCGGGAGAACCATCATCATCAAACCGCGACTCGGACTAGAACGATCCAGACTCAAGCGATCCGGGCTCAAGGAAAGTCGCCGTCATCCTCCAACCGCTTGGATCATGCTCATCCACAGAGCTCGATGAGTATCTCAGCTCTTTAGATTTCGACGATCTCTACGGCATCTCCACGGACGAGGCCAACGATGACTTCGACAAGGATTACGAGCCAAAGTGCTTCGACATTCTCATGGCTGAGGTGGCTGAGATCGACTCGGCCATGGCCTGCAGAATCGCGGAAGAAGAACAAACCAGGCTTGAGACGGAGCGCAAGCTGGCGGAGGAGGAGAATAGGCACAAGGAAGAAGCCGACAGGAGAAAGCGAGACCTGAGGGCGACTGGGCGATCCGCTCGAGAGGCTATACTTCAGACACGAGTCGACAACACCAACATCTTCCAGACGCCTTAACAGAACGCCGTTGCCGCCCTCACCCTCCTCGACACTGTTATCGAAGCGGCACCCGCTACGCTAACACCAATCCTGGACAAGATCAAGACCATCGTCACGGCTACAGCCAATTGCTCTCCCTCCACCTCAGCACGAAGGCTGACTGAGTCCGTCGCTGAAACACCCGACGGAAGCCGACTTCCGCCGCTACGGTCGAAGGACTACAGGAGGCTCGAGCAAGCCAAGACGGCCACTAGGTCAAGAGACCCCCGCCACGAGACAACACAGAGGCATCAAGAACAATCGGCCAACTCTCGCGAAAAAGGACATGGACGACCAGCCATCCACGACCGGTCCGCCGCAGCTACAACTCCGACTATCGTAGGAGCCTACAAAGAACCCCGCCGAGTGATCTGCGGGAATTCCTTCACCGGCGCCATCATGAGCGTGAGCAGCGCTCCTATGAAGACCGTAGGAGATCGCCCGACTCCAACAACGACGGAGTGCCTGCGTTCACTCAGGACCTGCGCCGAGTGGATTGGCCGAGTGGTTTCAAGCCCACAGGAATCGAGAAGTACGACGGAAAGACCGACCCCAAGTCGTGGCTGACCGTGTACACCCTCGCCATCCGCGCAGCAGGAGGAGACAACAAGGCCATGGCCAATTACCTGCCTCTCGCCTTTGCCGACTCAGCCAGGAACTGGCTCACGAGCTTGCCGAGAGGCTCGATTAGCTCGTGGAGTGAGCTCCGGGATCACTTCATCGCCAACTTCCAGGGCACTTTTGAAAGGCCTGGGACCCACTTTGATCTCTACAATGTCATCTACAAGCAGTTCGCCAAACAATACGCGACACAACTAAACAAGAAGCCGACTGATGAAGCCGGCCCATCGGGAACCAAGAAGAGCAACCCGAATGGCAACTCAGAGCCTTTTCAAGACCCCGTGGGCGAGCTGAATCATATTTTCGGGGGGCCAAAGGCTTATGAGTTCAAGAGGAAGCAAAAGCTGACTGTTCGCGTCAACGCGGCACAACCTGAAGTCCCGCAATATCTACGATGGTCGGAGGTGGCTATCACGTTCAACCGCTCGGATCACCCTAACAGAGTGGTTCACCCGGGGAGGTATCCCCTGGTACTAGACCCGGTGGTCCGAAACATAAAGCTCAAGCGCGTCCTCATTGATGGGGGCAGCGCCCTCAACATTCTATTCGCCAAACCCTGGACGAGATGCAGATCCCAAGATCCGAGTTGAAGCCGAGTTCAGCCCCCTTCCACGAGTTATCCCGGGGCTGTCATCTACACCACTCGGGCACATCGCCCTTCCAATCACCTTCGGAGTTCGGGAGAACTTCCGAACGGAGAACATCACCTTTGAGGTGGCCGACTTCGAAATGACCTACCACGCAATCATCAGGAGACCTGCACTCACCAAGTTCATAGCGATACCACACTACACCTACCTCTGCATGAAGATGCCCGGCCCCAACGGTGTCATCACCCTGCGCAGCGACGTCAAACAAGCCTTCACCTGCAACAAAGAAAGCTGCGATATGGCCCAATCTCGTGAGAGATCACATGGCCAGGAAGAAATCCGACTGGCTGCATCAACATCTGAAGAGGGTGAAATCCCCACGAAGAAGATAGCCAAGTCGGGACAAGGCGACGCCAAAACGAAGAAAATCTCCCTTGATCCATCGGATCCTTCCAAAACCGCTGTAATCGACGCCGAGCTAGATCCTAAATAGGAAAGCGCACTCGTCACCTTCCTCCAAAATAAAAAAGATGTTTTTGCTTGGAAACCGTCTGATAGGCCGGGTATTCCTAGGGAGGTGATCGAGCACTCTTTACACGTCAAAGATGACGCAAAACCCATTAAACAACGATTACGCCGTTTTGTTCAGGATTGAAAAGATGCTATCAAGGAAGAACTTACAAAACTCTTAGCCGCCGGATTCATCAAAGAGGTTTTCCATCCCGACTGGCTGGCTAACCCGGTCTTGGTTCGGAAGAAGACAGGGCAATGGCGCATGTGCGTCGACTACATCGATCTCAACAAAGCATGCCCTAAAGATCCATTCGGATTGCCTCGCATCGACCAAGTCATAGATTCAACAGCCGGCTGCCAGCTCCTGAGTCTTCTGGACTGTTACTTGGGCTACCACCAGATCAGCTTGAAGGAATCCGACAACCTGAAAACATCATTCATCACGCCGTTTGAAGCTTACTGCTACATCACAATGCCCTTCGATCTGAAGAACGTCGGAGCCACGTACCAGCGCATGATCCAGAGATGCTTTCAGACGTAGATCGGGAAAAACGTGGAAGCTTATGTCGACGATGTCGTCATCAAGACCAAGCAGAAGGAAGACCTGATTACCGACCTAGAAGAAACTTTCCCAAACATTCGGGCCTTCAGAATGAAGTTGAACCCGATGAAATGCACATTCGGCGTGCCATCAGGCAAACTGCTCGGCTTCATGGTGTCCCATCGCGGCATCGAAGCTAACCCAGAGAAAATCAACGCTATTTTGAATATGAAGCCCCCCCGAGTAACCAGAAAGATGTCCAGAAGCTCACTGGCTGCATCGCGGCGCTAAGCCGATTCATCTCCCGACTCGACGAACGAGGCATGCCTTTTTTCAGGTTACTGAAGAAAACCGATCACTTCCAACGGACCACGGAAGCCGACAAAGCCTTTGAAGAATTCAAAGAGTTTCTCACGACACCGCCCGTCTTAGCCTCACCTCAGCCTCAGGAACCCCTGTTGTTGTATGTCTCAGCGACTCACCAGGTGGTCAGCACAGTTCTCGTCGTTGAGCGTGAGGAAGAAGGACGAGTCCAGAAGATTCAAAGGCCAATCTACTTTGTTAGCGAAGTGCTGGCAGGAGCCAAAATTTGCTACCCCCGGGTACAAAAATTATTATATGGTGTTCTGATAATCGTTAGGAAATTGGCACAATACTTTCAAGGTCACTCGGTCACTGTCGTCACTTCCTTTCCACTCGGCGATGTCATCCATAACCGCGAGGCGACTGGGCGCCTCGCAAAGTGGGCTCTGGAACTGATGCCGCTGGACTTAACTTTCAAGGCAAGGACGTCTATAAAGTCACAAGCCCTGGCGGATTTCCTGGCCGAGTGGACCGAACAACAAGAAGATGTTGAAGGGTTACGCGGAGGCTACGCTAGTTTAGAAACAAAACTTTGCTACCTCGCAAACCAGGAACACTTGCAAGTAAGGGCCGATAGATCGTTACCGATTGGAGTAGAGTGCAGCGGATTAGCCAATCAGGGCTATCCGATCTGGAACAGTGCTGGCCGATGACAGCCAATTCACCAATCAGCCGATTTGCCGATGTCGCAGCCGATCCGAGTCGTCCGACCGCGTTCTCGCACCTCGCTCCGATACACCCGACCATAGCCGATTTCACCACAGCCGATTCGTAGCCGACGAACAACACCGCAATGTAGCAGCGCCTCTACCGGTATCCACACGTCCGGGGATAGAACGCTGAACACCCGTGTGCTAGCACGCAGTGCAAGGCTAGGGTTTGGCTCGAAAGTGGGGAGGGTTTTCGTGGAGATTGATCTCGCCGACTTCTGTTGCGCCAAATCAGATTGATTCGGTTCAATTCGATACCCAGCTCTCCACCCCTCACCCCTTTATATAGAGTTGCCAGTTGGACCTAGAGGCCCATCGGGACTCTATTTTGAATCGGATCCTATCCGAATCTCATAGAGTTGGCCGGCCGGACTTCGTAAGCCCATAGGACTCTATCCGATCGGATCCCTATCTGATCGAGCCGTATCCAAGTGCAACTCGAATGCCTATTCTTATCCCCTTAAGCGTGCGACCCTGTAGGTTCAGGTATACTCGGTTTCGGCTATAGTCCAACTCAGCCGACCGTCGGCTCGAGTCCAACTCGCGACACATGTGACGGCGCCTAGCAGCACATATTGACACCATAGCATACAAGAATATAATATCGGCTCGAACTGTAATGTGTACACATATCCCTTTGCCTCACGATACCAATTAAGCTATAGGCAAGATGTGTGCCATCCCTTCAATAGCTTAATCATTCACTCGAACAGTATTGGATTATTTGTCTGTTGATTGACTCCTCAATCAACTTAGCATGGCCATGCATTTCCATAATCCATTACCTCGAGGGGCCCAGAGATATCTCTCCAAAGGAGGGGATAATTCCATCTTGATCACTCACATCCCACTCCATGTTTCATAGCAAACCCGAAAACTACCTTTATAACTACCCAGTTATGGAATAGCGTTTGGTAGTCCCAAAGTAGGCTACTACACATGTTGGAATCCATGGTGATCTCAGGTCTAAGGACTTTGTACCAACACTACCTGAGACCAACTAATGACACATTAAATCCTGTAGTGTCTCATGGTGGGTCTATCCAACAATGTGTTCTCTAACACATGTGTCCATGTTTATTGATTTGGTATCTCCATACCCATGATCTATGAGACATGATCATCAATCAATAAACATGCCGATCTTAAAATCATATTAGTTCCAATAATATGATATATGATCAGGGATCATTTAGAAATAGATTCATACATATAGAGTCTCATAAATAAGTCATGTACTTATTGATCAATACAAGATGTCTATTTCATGGAACTGAATAACACTTTATTCATTTATACATAAATATTGACCATGATATCCAACATCTCCATGTTGCCTCTAGGGCATATCACTAACAGATGTACCTAGGGAAGACCTACAATACTGGACCATGCACTTCGACGGGTCCAAGAGGATCACTGGCTTGGGAGCGAGAGTCGTGCTGATCTCCCCGACTGGAGAAAGGCTGCGATATGTTCTTCATATTCATTTCCCCGCCTCACACAACGTCGCCGAGTATGAAGCCCTACTGCATGGCCTGCGACTTGTTGTTTCACTCGGGATATGACGGTTGGTTGTGAGAGGAGATTCCCAGCTGGTTGTCAACCAAGTGATGAAAGACTGGTCCTGTTTAAATGACACCATGGAAGCCTATCGATAAGAAGTTCACAAACTTGAGGACAGGTTCGACAGATTGGAACTATCCCATGTCTGAGACAAAACAATGAGGCGGCGACGAGCGGCGCACGGTTTGGGTCCAAGCGAGCTGCCCCGACGACGTCTTCGTAGAACGCCTTTACAAGCCGTGTCGTTGCCAAATCAACTCCTAATGAGGAAACTACAAACCAGGTTGACATGCTTGACGCCGACTGGAGAACTCCACTCATCAAGTTTTTAACTCAGCAAGAGCTGCCGGAAGACCGGGATGAAGCTGAACACATCTGGCGTCGCTGTCAGGGCTACGTCATGGTTGATTCTGCACTATACAAGAGAAGCCCCTCTTGAGTCCTAATGAGATGCGTCACGCCCGAAGAAGGACGACAGCTATTACAAGACATCCACTCGGGTGTATGCGGCAGTCACGCTGAAGGTCGCAGGTTCGATTCCCAGCTAGTGCAAACTTTTGAAAAAAATTTATTTCTTTTGAGTTTAAAATTAATAGAAGCCTAATAATAATAATAATAATAATAATAATAATAATAATAATAATAAAATCCTAGAAAATATTTAATTCTTTTAAACTCTTCTAAAACTCTAATCACAAAGATTTTGCATCTTTTAAAAGAGTTTATTTATTTACTTTTAAATTGCTTTGCAAATAATTATGAAGTTTTTATTTACTTAAACTTTGAAATTTTAATTCAATAAATTTCCAAAATGTTTATATATCTTTGAGAGGCCCATTCATTCATTTAGGTTATATTCATAAAAAAATCTTTTCAAAGAATTATAAACTATCTTTATAATTCCCGATCAACCCTTTTTCGACAATATGTTTTATGTTAAATCCTTCCCAACCCATTTTTGGTAGACCGCGACACCAATTAATTTCGATTTAAATTATTATAAACCCTAGGGCTTCTCGACCCGATGGATATTTTGACAAAATTAAAAGATAACCACTTCCTTTTTATTAATTGAATCATCAACCCTAATACTTCTCAAACTTTAAACATATTAAAATAATATCGCATCATACTTAACAAAATTGGATTCAATACAAAACTTCAAATCCTTATAACCCTTTCGCTCTAACTCGGATTTCGCCGAAACTCGAACCTAGGTTCGTGTAGAGTCATAGCCTAGTATTAGGAGCCGCTTTCGCGATTCATTTGGCTTTTATTGGATCTTATTGGATTTTATTTGAATTCTAATCGAATTCAAATTGGATTTCTCGCACGTATGATAGAGTCTGAGGGAACCGTCGAGAACGTCGAAGACTCAAGCCAACAAGTGTGCGAGCAAGGCCAGTCAACACTTCCCTTTGAACATATTGATCCTATTTTACGAAATGATGTTGATTAAACTTCAAACATGCATGCTATACACAAATGAATACCTATGCTTGATATACCATGCCTTGATATTGATTACCCTTAGAATTATTCTTTGTAACCCTCGATGTGATATAACCGGAGGATATCTTCGGTAAAATGCTTAGTCATGCTTATATTAGATTCGTGCATACTCATGATTTTACAAAGAAGCTTCGTGCTTGGGCAACTATCTTTGGGAAGGTAGTTGGAACACGGCATGTGGAGACATGAGCGTCACATTGCCTAAAACATGATGAATGAGTTCTACCAAAAATGCAAAACCAATGTTTTTAGACTGGGGCGGATGGATGGATTTGGGTGGATTCCGGGAAAGGCTAGTACCGTCCCTGGTCAATTAAGGACCGAGCCATGAGACTAAAACTTAGAGCGAACCAGTACAACCGTACTTCTCGAATGGGTATAGACCTAGCGGAGTAGATAGCCGAGCAGAGACAGTACCCCTGCATAGTGGTTCAGGTGTAGGTGTTGAGTTAAGGACCTACCAATGAGTAGAGTGTCCTGGGCCTACCAATGATAGAGTGTCCGTGATTGTGATAAGACAAAGGCCTTTATGTGAATAATAAACTGAACTTAACAATTAAGTGAGTTTTCTCTCTTACCCCGGGAACGCCAGAACTCCTCTCACTGCTAGGAAATGACGGCTAGAGTGCATGAGGACTTAAGTTCATGGAGCGTGTACTGCAAACGTGAGGTTATCGAAAGGCTTTGCCATGACCGTCCCATATAGAGGGATGAAGGCTCATTCAATGAGTAGTTGCGGAGTACGGGTAAAGTGTACATCAACTGCAGTGTGAGTAAATCAATCTATTCGAATAGCCGTGCTCGCGGTTAATGAGCGACGTGACATGTTTCTCCCGTGGCTAGACTCATAAATTTTAAAATGATGGGTTGGTATGCATAATGATTTTGTGTGCTGGTGGACTCAACTTCTCGACCTACGAGAAGGGATAGACTCCCCAGAAAAACCATGACGATCCGAAGACGGGAAACCATCCTTGGTATCACGATGGATGGCAGACAGAACCGTCGCCGATTTAATATACTCTAAAACTAAAACTTGATTTGGCTAGATAATAGGTTTGTGAAATGATTTGTAAAAATTGGCTTTGTGCAAATGAACCATACCAACCTTTGAATGACCCTATCATATGCATCATTCTGTGTCGGCTTGCTGAGTATGTTGGGTACTCACTCTTGCTATACACATATAACTTCAGATGGTGGAAACAAATAACTGGAGGACCCCTATGCTTACTACCAGGATGAATGAAGGCTATGGAGCGCAATAGGTCTTAGTCCCCAATCGTTGCCTGTAGGCAATCGGCATGCCACTGCCTTCCATCTGCTATCTTATCTAATTTCTGTTTTTGGTTGTATCCGGACCGGTAGGTCCTATATGTATTGGATATTGCCTTCGGGCCTAATATTGTAATACTTTTGGTGTAAGACTATTCGTGCACTTTGCACCTGGTAATTCAGAACTGTATTCGTGGATACCAAACTATTCGATCTACAGATATGGTACTATGAACACGAATGATTCTTGTCCTCAAAAACTGGGGTCGACAAGGGTGTTGACAAGAATGCCACTTTGGTTGATCAGTGCATGGTGCACGGCCGAATCAATTCGGTCTTGCAAAGTATGCAAACCCGAATCACCTTGCTCCTGAGTCGGCTCCTCCGCCTTCTGTTTGTCCTTTGATCTGCTGGAGGAGGACACCTTGAATTCGTCCATGCTGAATTTATATTTCTGGTGCACAGCCCCAAACCTCGTCTGGGTGAACGACTATAGGTAGTTGGCTTGGAGCTCTTCTACCATCCTCTTGTAGTCGGCTTGTTGTTCAACCGACAGTTGTTCCATCTTCACAGGCACGACGTTTTCCTGAGAAACGTGGGGGCTCTTGATGTCGACCATCTTGTCAGCTGTGTCGATGCGTCCTAGCCGAGTTGACAGAGATAGTCCCACCGGGCGTGCCAAGAAGCGTGTTGATGAGAAATTTCTCTCACGCACTGGCCTGGGAGATCTGCTTAACTCCAGTGCAGGTCCTTCTCGGTTGTCTATGAAATACAGGGCGTGTCAGTTGGTTTGATCTGTTAACCAACAAGAAAAAATAAAGATGTATGCGTTAAGGGTTAGGTTAGATCCTACTGGATCAGCTGAGGAAATCAATTAACATATATATGTTATCCCAAAGCACATTTAAAATAAGTGATTGAGATAGATCAGCCATGCCAAGACAGTATTAACCACTTAACCTAAATATACAAAAGGATAATAAATATATGCTTTAATAGCCTAGCCGATACCGTAAGACTAACTGTGAATCGGCTAGTACTCTGATATATCTTATGAAAAGATATTGATCTAAGCTAAATGCGCTAAGCCTAGATCAGTCGGCTGTCGGTTGTGACTGACAGGCTAATTCTGGCTTAGGGCATTCAACCAGAGTAAGATCTTAATATAAGAGGCGACTTTAATAAATCTAATAGTAAACATGCTAAAAGAATATTAAAACAGATAAGGCCGGCTGAAACTTTAGCACTGTCTCTAAGCATATACATCTAGCCGAATAGATCATAAGAGCTCTAAGAACGACTTAACAGGTCAGATTGATGCAGCATTAAGTATAGAAAGAACAATCAGATCTATTATAGCTGATATAAATCCCTCGAGACGGTGGATACCGCATATAATCTAGGCCAACCCCTAGGTCTAGCTTCATCGGCTGCTGGTTCTTGACAGAAACAGACCGGTGTCGAGATAGATCTAGACATTGTTCTAGATTATATGCGATATGTGATAACTACCGCAGCATAAATCATTGAATCTAGAGTATCATAGCGATGAAAGCACTAAATTCGACGAGATACACTACTAATGACAAACATTTACCTTAGTCGGGGATCGCAACGATGCAGCCCGAAGCCGGATCAAGTGTTCGTCTAAAGAAAATAGGAGACGATGCGCCGAAAGTTGATTGATTGTGTGTTATATTGTTTATAGGGGTCTCGGGTCCTATTTATACCCAAGAATAAAACTACCCGTGCAAGACACGATTTCTATCTAATCTACCATACATGGTACGACAACATCCCGGGACATGGTCCCATACAGCATTACAATAGGAAATCTAAACAAATTCCTAATTTACAGATACAATTGTCGTTACAGGACTCTATCGATATATGGCAATATATTTTATCGCGCAATCTGGGAACCGAATCCAACTTTGTCTTCACGCTTTCCTTCGGGAGTGGCTCCTCTTCTGTCTTAACCCAGAATCGGTTGTCAGCTGTCCTAGTCCGATTCGGACTCAACCGACTGGCTTCGTAGCCGATTTGGACTCAGTCGATTTTGCTTCCGTCTCTTCTCAGATCGCGCATCTTCTCCGATTCCGCTTCAATCTCTTCTTCAAACCCAGGGATTAGGTTACCAAATTTGGTCGTTAATAGGATGATCATATCTAAATTTCTATGAGATTTTGGCTTCTCTAACTCAGCTTTCTTGAGCATGTGCCTTTTGAAGTAATTGGCTTACATCTAAGAAAGCATGACCATCTAGCTTTTCTTTTAAATATTTTAGTAAACCAGAATAAGCCAAATCTACCAATTCCTTATCAGAAAGTATTAAACAATAACATTGGTTTCTTGTGTCTCTAAATCTTCTAATGTATTCAGAAATTGACTCATTATGCTTTTGTTTAGTCGATGTTAAGTGTGACAAGTTTGATTCGGCCTCACCACTAAAGAAGTAATCATGAAATTTTTGATCTAATTTAGACCAATCATGAATAGAGTTGTGTGCAAGAGAAATAAACCAAGTAAATACAGCACCAAATAAAGATAATGGAAAAAACCCAAGTTTCAAAATACTACTATGTCACGCCCAGAAATTCACGAACCATAATTCTAAGTAGAATGTGCATTAAACCTCTATCCAAGACCGGCCATGATACACAAACACAAAGTTAACATACAGATCCGCGTCTTACAAAATATATAAAAGTCTCACAGATGCAACGAAAAATAAAAGCGAGCAAAACTAAGATAACCTGATGCTCACAGCACAACGACTTCACTCCACGGGCATCCTTGACGGTAGAGACGAAGCTTACTCCTCCGAGTATCCTTCATCTGAGTAGTACTCCACCTCTGGATGGGGAAGATAGAGCAAGACTGAGTACTACACACTGTACTCAGCATGTCATGCCAAGGGAAAGTATGATGCAAGGATTTCCAAGAAGGTTAGGGGTTCTTTTGCGTAAGCAATTATAAAGCAGTAAAAACTATTGAATTAAATTAAGAAATATTAATCATCACTGCCCAATGCTACATCACGTTGCGACAGGCCCAACCATCCACCTGAACTATACCAGTTTCATTAAGTCAAATTATTAATGATGAGACTAATCACGGTGAAGCTGGTTGATCACCCAAAACCGTGGGCACGGCTATTCGAATAGTTTTACTCTGGCCAAAGGTGTACAACTGTACCCACAAGACACAACCCCACAATACGTTTTCGTGTGCCGACATGCCACCATGACATACCGAAAAGGAACTATGATAGGACATTTCGCATATCTCTTGTAACCATCCACACCACACTGAGGTTTCACCCCTACCCTTAAGCCGGGGTAGACAACCCCCCGTACGCCATGGTGAATCCGGCGGCCGATCAACCCTTAATCCAGGGCCGACCCAACTTCATCACGCTTACCCTCGCCTCAGTGCCTAGGAAAAGGTCGAGCTATACTACAAGCTCATTCGTTGCCCACGCTGGCTTGTGATATGCACGGTAATTTTTTTAGGGTTTTCTGCGAACCGGTCCTTAATTGCCATGGACACGTCTAACAAAACCATACGCTCACAGCCCACCATTAATCATATTTGAGTGGAATTAACTCTGGGTGTCACATGTCCAAAGTCATCATTATTAATCCAAGGTAATGAGATATTGGTGAGATTTCCTTAGTGAGTAGTTGATCTAAACATGACTAATCATTTTATAAAATATTTAGTCATATTAGTTTCCAAGTTATCAATGACAAGAGGTGATGGCCAAATACATAGGAACCATCCCATATGACATTATAAAAATAATACAATATTTAACAAAAAATGAGACATTTATAAAAGATGTATAATATGGTCAATGAGGATGCATAACTTGCCTTGCTCCAATGTTGTTGAAAACTCTGCAACCACTTCGACTTAAATGGAAGTTTCGAAACCATCGAAATCTAAGGGACAAACAAAACACATTAAATAAACAGGCTATAAGTCTATTGAAACAGATAACAAAATCATTTTAATTGATTTTAGGGATTTTGGTTATCAACAGTATCCTTGCTCCATTCATATTTTTCTCTTTTTATGGATTCTCTGACCAGCTTAGAATGTCATGTTTGTCAAACCCCATCTCTCGCTGCTCTCTAGATGATTTGGACGTCCAGACAGTCATGGGGCCAATGGATGGTGCATGCACCACCATGGAATTAATTCCCAAAGCTTCTCTGCTAGCCATCCGTAGCAATTCGAGAGTGCCTCTTTGCCAGGAATTTCAACATATGTTCTGTTAGTGACCATGCATGCATGAGTGTCATGGCTAGCACTTTCACTCTTTTCAGGCTTCACCAGCTCAAATGTCTTAGTCGTCGCCACTGCGGACTATTTGGAGATGTAGGAATATTATATCAATTTGCATATAAGTCAGTTTAACCCTGATAATTTCTTTTGTAAAAAAACAAGGCTAAACACGCGAGCCGGGACTCCTCGTCCCGCTAAAATTTATTGTTGGAGGTCAAGAATATTTCATGTTGTGAATCTTTATTCTCTCGTCTCAAGATATTATGTAGAATCACATAATGAGTTGGAAGAGGAAAGAAAGAAGAAAGAGGAGAAACCACTCCTCATGCCATAGACAACCTCTACCCAAACTTCTAAAAACATAAGAGGAAGAGGTCAATAAATTAAATAAAAACAAATAAAACAACATAATAGGACAAGTGCAATGAAGGCAATGTGTTGTGTACTACCTTCTCAGTAAGAACCTAACTGCGGTGCTTAGAAATATGTTGGGACATTCTTGTCAAAAAATAGGTGTGAATGAGTATAATCGTTATTTAGCAGTGACTAAACATTTTTTTTTCTTTTTTAACTTTTTCGATAGAATATGAGCGATGTCAGCACAATGGATGACCATCTATCGATCTAGACAGAAAAAATATAAATAACAAAGTTACCCTCAAATCACTGCATAAATTACTAATTTACCATTAATAACGGATGGTTCAGATTATTTTTATTGGTAGTATAATACTATATCAAAATATTATTTATTAATTAATGAGTGGATGATTTAGATAAAACTAAAGATGACAATCACTTTTAAAACTTGCTCATAGAATATGGAAAAAAAACTATGTGCGCTGCGCATATACGCACGCCAATATCAAGTGGCGCATGTACATAGGCTTCCAAAGGCCATGCAAAAACCTTTTCTCCACTCGGGTGCGTGCGAGTGGCATCCAATTGCGGTCACGAGACTTGCTGCGCCTTCGACGAAACAACGTACGGGCATTTGTTTTTCCGTGTAGTGTCTCCTCGAGAAACATAGAGGCAGCTGTCCAAGTGTAATTAGACCGGAGTCAAACACTAGTTAGACGGGTACGTGTGGTACATTGTACGTTGTTTGATCGCGTGTTCCACGGATCGGGTCCGTTTGTTCTCTTGAACCGCGGATAAAACAATGGAGTGAGCACCCCGCTGCAGAAACCACTTTTTCCTCGGATATTGTTACATGCATGTTTCATGCCTTCAACTACAGCCTCCTCCTCGTACAATAGTATTTTTTTATCGCTTAAAATAAGGATCCTATATCTATAATATTATTATCATTACAGATATTCGTATATGAGTCTCACCTTTTTATTATTGCACATGTCGGTATCTCTAATAATAGTGTCGATAGAGGATGTGAACC
The DNA here is from genome assembly GCA_019925245.2 of Oryza australiensis. Lineage (NCBI taxonomy): Eukaryota > Viridiplantae > Streptophyta > Magnoliopsida > Poales > Poaceae > Oryza > Oryza australiensis. The sequence continues at coordinate 73,561 of JAIFGZ020000047.1, read as the reverse complement.
TACCCCTTATACGCATTCGATCATTTGCCCTCGACTCGCTTATCATATCCACATTGATGAATTTCAAACCAACTTGAAAAAAGTTTGAAAAAAAATAAAAATATTTTAAAAAAGAAAAAAAATCTACGAACAAGAAATATTCATGTTTTATTAGGGATGGAAATGGTCAGAAAACAACCTCAACCATTTTCATAAACCATATTTTTCTTGAAAACAAAATCGAAAATGGTAAAGTCCGAAACGAAAACGATATCGGAAACATCGGAAAACCGGAAGCTAAACAATACAGACAGAAACATGTTGGTAAAGAACAAAAACGATAACAAATACGGAAACATTAAACTATAAAAAACATATATTTACCTTAGCATAACTATGTAACACATATAAATAAATTCAACATTATTCTATATAAGTTATAAATTACTCCATTTTAGCCATGCACTCAAGTTAGAGATTTGATTGAAGAGTCAATCAGTCTCTAAAATGTAGGTATAGGTCAAGTAGAGACATACCCTGTAAATATCGACATGTTTAGAATACGGTAATTATCATATTATAAGAACAGTAATTTTCACAAGAATATGATAAACACGAAACAATCGGTATAATAATAAAACCATTTTCATTTTCATTTCAAGATGTTTTATCATTTTTATTTTCATTTAGGTTGATTATCATTTTCATATGGCTCCTGATAGAAAGTCGGAAACAAATCATCGGTCGGCCAAGAATTTTCATTAACGTTTTCACCCCTATGTTTTATATATTTTCGCGTGTATAGACTTTATAGATAGAAACATTTACTACATTGGAACTTTATACACATAAACCTATAAATTTTATGTATAGAATAATAGAAACAACCCATATAAAAAATATTTGAACCCAAATTTGAATTTGAATCGAGTATATAAACTTTTGACTTATAAAATTTGGGTCTAAACTTTAGGTACTCCAGAAAGGTAAAGTGGTGAGGAAAAACAAACTAATCGTGTCGGGCGACCATCCGCTAATTTTTTTTTGTGTGTGTGTGCACCGATTCATCTAAACACAACTTTTCTAAGTTCTAACTCATTCACAATTTACGATAGAGGTCCTTGACCCTTTTTTCGGTGCGAGTTTACACAAAAAGAAGGCTCGGGGTGTTAAAAAAACATAGGCTCTTACAGTGTTTTTATGCTGAATGGAACAAAATGTTGAATAGATGAATGATCCATGATAATTATTCGAGAGTAATTATTAAAATTATTTATATATGTACAAAACACCATTCAGAAACTAAGAAGGTATACCACTATTTCATTCTTCTATTCACAAATTACTCCGCTATTGACATGTTTATCTACCATGGTTTAAAATGTATTATTGAATGTTTCAGTAGATTATCTACTTGGTTAAAGATATAAATTCAATATTTTGAGAATTAATAAACATGTTTACAACAAAGTGGTTAAGGGCTGTTTGGTTGAGGAACTAAACCCATTAGTCCTTGTAGTTTAGTTCTCTTTAGTCCCTAATTTACCAAACAAGAGGGACTAAAACAGACTAAATTAGCTTTAGATGATTAGTCTCTAAAATAGGTGCTAATTGGAAACGAAGATTTATTCCCCGTGCCCCTACCTATTGTGCCGCCTCCTCCCCGTGCCGCCCTCCCGCTCCTCCGTGCGCCGGCCCGTCCCGCGCCGCGCACGGCCGACGGCGCGCCTCCCGCCGCCCACGGCCGACCGGCGCCGCCGACGCGACCGCGTCGCCCGGGCGCCTACCGCGCCGACCGGCGCCTCCCCGCCGCGGGAGCCGACCTGCACCGCCCGGCGCCTCCCCGCGCCTCCCGGCGCTTTACGCCCGACGCCGACCGGCATCGCGCCTTCCCGTGACGCCCGACGCCGACCCGCATAGAAGAGAAGAACTGGCAGTGAGCATAGAAGGGAAAAGCCTTGAAGAGAGGAGAGCAGGAGGAAGCCGGTGCTGCCTACCGCCTCCGTAGGTACCCAATCGGCATCAAACTTGCGCTGTTCACTGTGTTGAATTACGCGACCTGTGTAGTTTGGTGTGGTCATGTCATGCAGCAGAGATTTGTTTCGTTAGTCTCCACTGTGATATACATGTGTTCAAGATTACGTACATATCGCACGACGAATGTAAAGAAAAATTCATTAATCTTGAGCATGAATTAGTACATTTTGGTGCTGAATAAGCTAGCTCATTGAGAAGATAGACACGGAACTAGATAAATGTGCACGTTTAGAGAATTTACAGGTCTGATTGTGCTACAACAATTTTATTTTAGTTATGTTACTATGTTAAATGTTGTCTTGAATAACAGAAAGTTAATGTTGAGGACCTTAAAGTTGACGGGAATGGTGTATACCTAAACATTTGTAACTTTGGGTGGTATTAGAGAGTAGCAATGACCTGACTTGGGATCTTTCTATGTCACCAAACTTTCTTTAGAGGGTAATATGGTCTTTGCACCTTACAATTAACTTCTTTTAGTCTCTGCAACCAAACAGACATGGACTAAAATATTTAGTCCAGGGACTACTAAAATACCAAACAGCCTCTAAGTAAGTACAATAGAATAAATTTTTGTTAAGGAAACATATTTTTAAGACAGGGAGCGAATGTTATGGTAATATTGGAATGGTAGTTAAAAGGAATGTGAGTTGTACCTGAATCACGAGTGCAGCTAACTAAAGGTCTCGAGCGGAATTGTTGCGTCAGATGAACACATGAGAAGCACAAGCCCCAAGAATTCCACGACAGGAGAAGTTAGTGATGCAGTATACTGTATACACCGTGGTTTCCTGGCCAACTGATCTCTGTCCCCCCTGTGGTCAGATCTAGGCATTCGAGATGGAATATGGTCAACGACAGTTCCCCGGTCTGTACACTGGAATCTCGAACGAAGTCACTTTGGGGATTACTTTGCATGGAATGTTTGGTTGTGCTACATGTGTGCGTGCTAGACATGCATTTCTGGCAGGTGTCCACCGGAGGAGTACAATAATGGAGGAAGTCAGGGAGAGCTGCTTAATGTAATGTGTGAACGTATCAACTTCAAGGAACATACCGTAGCCAACTTTGCGCAGTACCGGCATGATGTTTTTTTCTTTTATAATCCAAAAGGCTGTCCCATAGAGCGTGAGAAAAGACCTAGTTGCTGCAGCGGCATTGACTAGGAGCGACCTTTGTTTATGAGATCGAAGTGCACAACTGGCCTGCAGGCAGGCCAGCCACCGTTGATCGCAGCGAAAAAGGCAGGATTAGATTAACAAAGGTTACGTGTGGCACGGATGTCAGCCGCGCCCGCTCGGCGCCGCTCATGATCGATCTGTGCGGCTTTGTTTTTCTATGTGCCGAATCAGCAGGATTATGCAGAAATCGCTCACGACTCACGAGCCTCTCTGCATCTGCATGGACGTGAACGCCCCCGTGACTGAAGAATCGATCCGATAGTCTCGATCGTCTCTATTATTGAAGTCCACCGTTCCATCGGCAAAGTCAGAATTGCTTCCCTGTTCCCGATGCCATTGCCACCCTAGCATCGGTCACCCTCGCGGCGCTCACAGCTAGGGGCGGGTGTTCAGTCTTCGGTTCGGTTTCGATTCGGTTTTGGTGATCTTCAGTTATTTCAATTATCTGAAAGTGAGGATCAATTTTTTTTTGTTTTTGGTTTTTATTCGGTCTCAGTCATGACTGAACTAACTAAACTTTCACTAAATCTAGAAGATTAAAGCATTTTGAGGCTCATGACAAAAATTTCAAAGCACTTATGAGGAGATCATAGCACTTACGAGAAGTTTAGAGCACTTACAAGAAGATCAAAGCACTTATAATTAGAGTACTTATGATTAGAGCACTTATAATCAAAGCACTTATGAGAAGATTAGAGCACTTATAAAAAAGTTCGGTCACTTCGGTTATTTCGGTTCGGTCCCGTCGGTCTTTGTTTAGTTCGGTTATCCAGAACTGGAGACCGAATTTTTGTTTGGTCTTTTCGATTCGGTTCTGTCGGTCTTCGGTTCCGGTTAGTTTGGTTGGGTTCTTAGGTTTCGGTTAATTTTGCCCAGGCCTACTCAGAGCTGAGCTGAGACCGCGAGACGATGAACACAACAATGGTACGGTCGTCTCGGCCTGTCAATATATAATCAGCAGTTAATTAATTTACATCGAAAGAAAGCTTTACCTACTCCTCTTTATCTCTTCCATAGGTTTTACCCCCATCGTTTATCCACGGGGTGAAGAGAACAATGGCTGCAATGCTTATCTACTGGAGTAAGAGAAAGTGGACTCTAGCACGAAGTATCTCTATTGGTGGAAGAGGGAAAACCCTTAAAAAAGACAGACAAGGCAGACGACGCATATGCATGCATGTTGACCTAACTAAGCAAGCACGGACGGTATGGTATGGTGGAGTGTGAAGTGCGGACTAATAAAGGCATAAAGCACGTATATATGATGTGAGGTGTGGAGAGTACAAATTGAAGCGGATCGGACCTGGAGCAGAATCTCCGGTGCTCTCTCTCATACTTTGGCCGATCTCATGAAAACTGCTTTTGCCAAATTAGATCGACCGGAAATTTTGGCTAGACCACGGCGGTACCATGCTTTAATCGTGCGTGGGAGCTACTACATGCCGCTAATCCATCCATCCATCTATCTATATTAATAAGATACTTTAAGAGAACTCTTACACTAACTTCAAAATGAATATAGTTACTTATTAGATAGATCCAGCAGTAAAATTATTTTACTTTTAAACCTTTTTATTTGTTAAAATATAGTCATAAAACTTACTTATTTAATAAATAAGAGTTGTTATATTATGGGATATAGAGAGCAATTTTAAATGCTAAAAGTTGAGTGCCAAAATTCGTCCTACAGCATATAAGCCGTTGTTAAAACTTGAATTTAAAATCAATTTTAATGTTTTTCATAAAAATTTATTTTTTAATATTGGCTTTTAAAAAGGCACCGGTATAAAAGTTTCACCTTGCTAATAAGCCATTTGGTTTATAATCAGCATTAACGAGTCCTAATAGTTTTAAAATTCGGAATTGAAAAATTAGAGTTTTTCTCCCGAGTTGCTGTATTTCGAAAATATCCAATATATTTAGCATATTTATAATATTGACGACAAATATCCCGTACCATACTGAACCAAACATCTTTCTTTCGCGTGTTCGCTTACACTCTGGCTAGTGGGTATTTCACGTGAGAGCCGTGAGAAAGATGTGCGTGCCTAGCTAGCATATGCGATCACCTTATATTCACCTATGCGGCCATGGGCCGGACGTTTCACCGGTGGACCGCGTTCGGACACGTCGCGGCCCCGCCACGACGGCCTTGGCTCCATTGCGCCCCAGGCGAGTCAGAGCAGGGCGCGACGCCGTGAGTAACCAGAGCACCGAACCGAACCGCCGTTTCTCGCCTCTCCGCGACTCTGCCCGCGGGGACCCGCGCCGCAGGGGGAGAGGCCCACCCAACCGGCAGGTGACCCTCCCCCGCTCTATATATACGCCCCACGAGCTCTCCCACTTCTCCCCCACATGCACTTGCAGTGGTACAACGCCACAGCAACGCACCACCGGCCAGCCTCCTCTCCCCTGTTTCGCTCGCTCTCCTGCCCTGTTTCTTGGAGAGTGAGCAAGCGAGAACCTCTGTCCCTCGCACGCTATTGGCCATGGTGGTTCTCGCTGGTCCGCCTGCCGTCGATCACATCCCGCTGCTGAGGTCGCCGGACCCCGGCGACGTCTTCTCCGGCGTGCCAGTCGTCGACCTCAACAGCCCCGGCGCGGCGAGGGCCGTGGTGGACGCCTGCGAGCGGTACGGGTTCTTCAAGGTCGTCAACCACGGCGTGGCCACGGACACGATGGACAAGGCCGAGTCGGAGGCCGTCAGGTTCTTCGCCCAGACGCAGCCCGACAAGGACCGCTCCGGCCCGGCCTACCCGTTCGGGTACGGCAGCAAGCGGATCGGATTCAATGGCGACATGGGGTGGCTCGAGTACCTCCTCCTCGCCCTCGACGACGCGTCGCTCGCCGACGCCTGCACCGTCCCGTCCTGTGCGGTCTTCCGGTGAGCCCTCAGAACCGACGGCGATATATATTAGCCCCGTCCGTCTGTTTTCCGAGTGTTTGACATGGTGCGCATCGTGCATGCATGCAGGGCCGCTCTGAACGAGTACATCTCGGGAGTGCGGAAGCTGGCTGTGCGGGTGATGGAGGCGATGGCGGAGGGGCTGGGCATTGCGCAGGCGGACGCGCTGAGCGCGCTGGTGACGGCGGAAGGGAGCGACCAGGTGTTCCGCGTGAACCACTACCCGCCGTGCCGCGCGCTGCAGGGGCTCGGCTGCAGCGTCACCGGCTTCGGCGAACACACCGACCCGCAGCTCGTCTCCGTGCTCCGCTCCAACGGCACGTCCGGCCTGCAGATCGCGCTGCGCGACGACCAGTGGGTGTCCGTGCCCTCCGACCGCGACGCATTCTTCGTCAACGTCGGCGACTCGTTGCAGGTACGTACAGCCCCGACCCTTGGCGCCGCCACGTGACACCAATTCCATCGACGCGCGCTGCCTTTTTTGTACCATACTTCTTACTTTTTCCAGAATAAATTGCATTAAACTAGATGGTGTAGATTAAATTACTAAATTAAATGACGTGGACACGGCTGAAATGGCTGCGCCTAGTGAGCGGGTCAACCGGGACATCGTTACAGTTCACATCGGTATTAAATTAAAAAGAAAGAATCATCATCTGGACGAATATACGAACACAATTAAGACGAGACAAGCAAGAAAAGGAAAGGGCCGGGTTCACCTGCATGATAGTGTATATGGTACGATGGCCACACGGCAGGGAATGGGTTTCGTAGATAACTACGACACTCGAGACCCGATAACTGCCGCCAATAACGAGCAGATTCAAACATATATGTGTGTGTTAGGCGTGATTGCGCGAACACTTCTTGTGATGCCAGCGTGGCATCTAATTGCATCATCATGCACACACTCTTAACACTTTGTGCACTTACCAGATACAGATGGATAATATTTCTTTATCCGTTAGGCACAGGAAGCACGGATCCGTTTGAATAATTTTTCATGCTGACTATTACCGTATTACGCATGCTGATATACATGTGGTTCTTGGTCCTGTACAGGTTCTGACCAATGGGAGGTTCAAGAGCGTGAAGCACAGGGTGGTGGCCAACAGCCTAAAGTCTAGGGTTTCCTTCATCTACTTTGGAGGGCCACCGTTAGCACAGAGGATTGCACCATTGCCACAGCTGCTGGGGGAGGGAGAGCAGAGCCTGTACAAGGAGTTCACATGGGGTGAGTACAAGAAGGCTGCCTACAAATCAAGGCTTGGAGACAATAGGCTGGCCCAGTTTGAGAAGAAGTAGCTAGCTAGATGACTAACAACAGAACTAGCCGGTCAAGCAACAACGACTTCACTGCAGGGCAGCTAGCTAGCTTAGCTATGTCTCACGCACACGGTACACCATGACCACGAGAAGACGAAGCTGCTTAAGAGAGAGAGAAAAGAAAAGGAAAAAAAGAACAGGAAGAACATAACTTCAAGATGCATAATGTACAGCCGGGTTGGATGGATAACTAGATTTTTCTCATGTGGCTAATCACCTTGTGTGGTGAGGTGGGCTCCTTTCCTATTTCGGAATGCTGGTCGATGGATGAACAACATCCGATAGTTAATGTTAACCAAATATAGCCCAGCAAAGAGGTTCTTTCCTTCCTTTGGTTGTTTTTTTCTTGTCTTTGATTTTTCTTGTCATGCTTTATGAACATTAATTATGTGTGCGTGTATTTTGGTATATGTAACGTACTTAGTTTTAGTTGTGTACGTGGCTTGGGTTAACGTGTATATGTTATAGTCTCTCTTTCGTCATGCATCTTACTTCTGCACGGTCCAAATGCATTGATAAAAAGATATCCTGGTGTGTACAATGTCACCTTTAAGATTTTAAGAGATTCATTTTTATCGAATTTTAATTTTTCTTTTAATTTTTTTTCTATCCAGCTTGGTGCAAAGTGTGTTAGCTAATTTCTAGGACTCCCCATCGGAGCCTAGCTTTTATCTTCTCTTAACTGTCGTGTAACTGAACATGAGCTGCATAGGAGTCGTCTTGAGCATTTTATGGTTGTCTTATGGTACTCTCTTGTTCACCTCCACAATAGTCGGGGTCCCTCTATGCGCCCTTTTAAGTTCAAATCAAACCTTTGCATTTAGGTTCATCGGTTGCACATACTCTCTAATAAATCAAAACGGTTAATTAGGAAATAAAAATTAATTTATAGAGAAAACTTATGTATATATATGTTCTAATGACTTAAAAGTCAATACTGAGAAACAAATTACGTTAAAAATACCTTAAAAATCAAACTTCAAAATTAAATTTGAAAAAAAAAATTTAGCTTTGGCTTTAGCATATTAAAGCAATCGATAGGGCTCCTAATCTCCAACCATGAGCTAACACCCGCACTTTGGAATAAAAAATGATTTTCTTACATTTTGTGCATTATGGGAAAACAATATATTGTTATTTTGCACATGTATCTCTACCCACCTTCCACTCTGTTGGATAGATGTGGTCTAGGAATGTCTCACAAGTCCGTACACACGTATAAGTATGATATCACGGTTCGTACTACTAGTTCCCAATGGTTGACACCCCTCATCACTCGCATGGTGGACGGGCTAGCTAGAGCAGATCAGCTTAAGACGGCCGGTCAAGAAAAGGCCAGAATGGGAACAAAAAACTGAATTTAACCGCCATTGTTTCATTTTCTAGCACCTGAGTGACTGATTATGTGTATTATATCTCTAGTTGACTAGACAACAAACAGAAGCGGATTTGTGGTAATTACTCGCGTTTGACTAGAGACGGCCAAAGGGGCCGTGCCACAGTGGGCCGGCCCGGGCACGACATTCCTAGCAAACACGGCACGAGGTGTAACGGGCCGGGCCGGCACGACACGAGTGGTCGTGCTGTGCTTGGGCTGCCGGCGAGCCCGTGGGCCATCACGACACGGTCGGTACTGTAGCAATGCACTGTAGCATAGCCCATGGGCCTTTAACAGGCCAAAACAGTGCTTGGACGGGAAAAAAATTGTCACTAGGCCGACCTCAGGCCCGTGCCGGCACGGCATGGCCCGGCCACCCCGTGGGCCATGCTTGGGCCAGGGGCATGGCACGCGGGCCGGCACGACACGGCTCGTTTAAACAACCGTGCCTAACGGGCCATGCCGCTCCTGTGCCTGTGTCGGGCCGTGCCGTGCCGCCCGTTTGGCTCTCTCTGTGTTTGACCACAATATAAAAAATAAAAAAGTCCAAATTATCATATGAACTATTGCGATAGTAAGAATTACTTCCTAAACCAAAAAATTAGAATTTTTTTCATTCTCAACTTTTTGTATCGGATGAATTATCCCTCTGACTCGCTCTAGAACGGTTTTGATCCTACATGGCGCACACGTGGTAGTCTAGTTAACATAAAAAAATTAAAAATATAGTGAGACCCACGTGTCGTATCTCCCTCATACTCCGTAATCCACATATGACATGTGGATCCCACTGTATTTTTAAACTTTTTTTGCTGACTGGGCTGTCACTTATGCGTCACATACGACCAAAACCGCTCTAAAACAATTTAGGGGATAATTCATCCAGTATGAAAAGCTGAGGATGAAGAATGTCTACTTTTGTTTCTCAAGAGTCAATTCATATTGTCACTATAAAGGGGGTAATTCAGACTTTTTTCATAAAAAGAATAAAAAATACTATAATATACTCCGTCAATCCTAAAAGTATAATTTTTCATAAGAATTTGTCTCAAACAAATGCATTTTTAAGCGTGGGTCTACTATATATCTTTAATGCTACTTTATTTTTTTTTTAAGTTTTAGCCATCAAACTAATAGTACTTTCTTCTTTATCATTTTCTCTCGGCATTATCAAAGGATATAATAGTCTTTCCTAGTAGTATTTAAATTACCTTTGACTAACTAAAATTATAGTATTTTGGGGACGGAGGGATTAGGTTAACGAGTACCTTTACGGTCATCTTTATTATCAATAAAAGTAATCTCATATAAGCTCTAGTACCGGTAGAAAAAAGATATTTTATCACCAACAATTAAGGTTATATATATACACTCTAGTAAATATGCTCGTGCATTGTAACGAACGTCATTTTATTTTATCATAATTATTTTAAAGTTAAAGTCTCATGTAATTCCAATTTATAATTTTTAACCTGAGCCCTATTTTAACATTGGGACTGCGTGTTAATTTTATAAACACTCAAAGAGTTTTCGACAAAATTGTCAGACAGACTGCGGGTTAATTTTATAAACATTCAAGGAGTTTTCTACAAAATAGTCAGACGGACGAAAATTTTGAGTAGAAACACTAGTTTTATATATATATATATATATATATATATATGATCCCTTCAATTAAGAAAATGGATGGACCATTATAAAACACCTCTCCTACCGATAATGCCTTTTGGATTGGCCCTCCCTTTACCCGTGATAGTTGCGTCTTTCACTAATGCTTGTCCTTTCACACACCACCCTTCATTTTGCTACTCTTCATTTGCAAATTAATAAAGGTCGATCAATTTTGTGTTTCACCGCTGTCTGCAAGAACAAAAACGATGGCTCAGGAAGGAAAGCAATTGACGACGACCGTATCACCAGCACGAGCAGCAGCCATCTAGGCTGCCATTCGCGTAGTAAAGGCGGGCCAGCGGACTGTACGACGCACAATCCTCCGCCAACCACAGGGAATAAGGGCTGATTCATTTTATAGTTCTCTTTTAACTTTATCAAAATTTGATAATATCAAATTTTAGCTTATTTTTGTGTTTGTGTAGAATATGTTTAGATTTAAACTTTATCAAATTTTGGTAGAATTTTTAAAAGCGAAAACTTATAGAATTATCAAAATTTGGTAGGATATCATTGATAAGACTATGTTTACTTTGTTGTGTTATTACCAAAATTTGTTAAGGTTAAAATTTACATCAAAGTAAACAAGACTAAAAGAAGAGGGCAAAAGCTGTGTCAAACAAGGGGACTGCATGCCTGCGGTTCAGCGACGCCCAAATTGAGCCGGTCGCGTGGCTGACCGCCTGAGCCCCTGACCCGTGTGGCCCGGGGAATTCCTCATCTTGCGCTGCACTGCACAGTGCACACCGCGAGGCCGGGCGGCCGGGCCCTCCCCTCCTCAACCTCCTCCCAGCGCAACGCAACGCAACGCAACGCAAGCAGGCTGGCCACTGGGCACTGTGGCTGGAACGCTGGATGTGCCGCCTAGATGCCATACTGCTGCTGCTACCGCACGCTAGCCAGCCAGCTAGTACACTGGTGTGTTTTTTTGTCAGAGGCTCTGTGAGGACGCCAGGAGCCCAACGATGCAATCAATCCGCGAGCAGCGCACTGCACGTATTGCAACGCACGCATTATAACGCTGTACACACCGTCGTGGTAGTGGTGGCAATACGGCCCGGGCCTGCACGCATGCACGAGGTAGTTCGAGCATTAGCCAAACATCAGATCGATCGAGAGGGGCATGCATTTGATGCATGCGTGTACGGACGACAGCTCTGGCCATCGCCCGTACAGCATATGCTAGCTGTTTCTCTGAACGGATGAATATTGTTGCCGTTCCTCTTGGCCGGCCGGCCGCGACCGGGGAGCTGATCGACCTGTATATATTTTTCGTTCCCTCTCGCGTGGACTTCTGGATTTGGCGGCCGGGGCCACCGGCTGGGGACCAATTGTGCCACGCTGCCGCTAATAGCTACTGGCCGGTACGCGTGTGCTACCGGTGGCTCGGTTGGGGGCCGGAGTAGATCGATGGATCCGTGATTGATGAGGCCCTGACGCAGTGACGCCCTCCAACCTCCTTTCCAGCAAAGAAGGGGGAGGGGGGCAGCATTGTTTAATAATCTTCGCACACGACCGCTACCCGCTAGTACCTGGCATTACTGATGACAATTGTAACATTAACAGCCTCTGTACTGCATTGCACCGGTCAGTTACATCGATCGATATTATTGTGAACCTCACTGTCGCGCTGACGGGCAAACGATCGAGATCAGATCGTGCTGTACTGTTGATAATCTCACTAGATAACCTAACGGCTGGAAGCCTGCTGGAACTATATAGTGCATGCCGCCTGCTCCTACTAGGTATAGCTAACATTGCTCCAGCTAGCTAGGTCAGTTGGTCCTATATATGCCCAATGGGCACATGCATGCAAGGTTAGGACTTTGGTTAGGAGGAATTAAATCATGCATCAGAGCAACGTACGTCCTGCATATATCATATCGAGTGCCCAGGCTTTACGAGTTCTGTAGCCTGGAGTCTTGTGGACCCTATATACTGTATCTAGCTAAGCTAACCTATCATAGTAATCAATGGATCAAGATGCGATTTTGCGAACGAGAGCGGATTCGCAAGCTTGCTCTAGCACGCGACGGTGCGGCGCCACCAGTTTTTCTCCCAACCACGCATAACGTCGTCGTTCTAGTTTGACCCTATTGCGCGCGTATTCTCTCCTCACGTTGGGACACCAGCTAGCCACCATGCCATGTTTGTGTCAGTGTGTGTCTACGTCGAAGAGTCATGCAGCAGCTACTATACTCGTAACTGGCCGAGAGAGCATGCACGTACACGCGTCGGATACCCACACGTATATCCAACGTGCGTGTGTGACCGATGTAGCCAGGCCGTCGATCGATTGGCTAGCTCATGTTTAGACGGTTAATTGGCTCGGCATGCATGGAGATGTGGCAAGTTAACAACGACGCAGCGATCTATCGACGGTGATTGTAGCCGGCCGGAGACGGCCGCCCGGCGATCGCTAGGAGTCTAGGTACGTTACAACGTAGGTGGCCGCACACGTGTTTTTCGGCAGTGTCGCAGTTGATGTGCCGCCTGCAGGCTGCAGGCCGCGTTAATTTCCGATGGCACGTCGCACGGACGCGTGTACGGTGGATAACGCAGGTGCATGCATGCGACGTGAAGTGCTCGTGCACCAGCATGTCAGGCGGCCCTGGGCCCGGGCGAGGCCACGAACAGGTTGGCTACTTGGGCCCTGCATGCTGAAGTGGCCAGGCTTTGGGCCTATCAACGCATGCAAGGGCCGGTCCAGCGTTAACGTTGCACCAGAAATCGATCGAGCTGCTGGATCCAGCAAAGCAGAGAGACCGGACCAGCTTTCCTCGATGATTGTGTTTATTATGAACCTGGCACACTGGCAAAGCCAGAGAGATCTTGTTCTTTCCCCCTGGACGGGATCGCCAAAGCTGGAACGGAAAGTGAGAACAGAACGGCTCCCCTTCGCCATCATTCCCGTCCTGCCTTGTGTTAAGGTTCATGCACCAGTGATCACCACCAGTCGGAGACACTAACCACGACGCAACCGGCAGTGCAGTTTCGGCGGCTTGTGTTGCCTTGTCAGCTGGGGTCCCTGTTGCATAGGTGCACTGCATTGTGGAAGTGCCTTTCTATCTGCTACTACCCCAATAATTCTCGAGAACGAACTCGTCAGAAATGAGTAGTACCTTTTGTTTCACCAGATATATTCTCTGAAGATCTAAAAAAAATCGGCACATTCTCGCAAGAAACCTGCGTCGCCAAAAGCTCGAGCGCGCGCGGTGTGGCAACTTGCTGCTGGGGACAGCGAGCAGAATTGCGACCAGTTAATCCAGATCTGGGACAAGCAGAGAATATTTTGTTTTAATTATTATGGAGGACCCCTAAACCTCACTGAACTGACAGGACAGCTAGCTGATGAACGTGCGCTATAAAATATGTGTATTTCGCAGTATGAGATTGAGATCCCGGCCAGGCCAGGTCACATGCGAATCAGAATTCAGAATGCATGTGGTAGAAGAACACTGGTGGCATGCTGGGATTAGCCCGGTGACGCAGCGTGGTTTGGCGCAGGCGGTCTCATCTTGCGGCCGCCGCGGCAGCGACTCGGTTGGCCAACTCGGCGGTTGGCCATCGGCGAGGAGGAGAAGCAGAGGCACCTTTGGTGTCTCGGGGCCGGCGGCCGCGCGGCATTGAGGGACAGCTGTTGGGCTGTGTTCAGGGGACCGATTCGACCGTGACGTGTGGTATGCGCTAACAGGTCCAATTAGCTGAGTCCAGTTCCTGAGCTGCGGTGTGGGCCCAAAGATCACAAGGCCGTGAGGCATAGGTCGGCCCGTTTAAGGATCTCGAGTTGTACCTTGTTTCTCTCCCCGTGTTCAAAAAAATGTTTTCTTTTAAGATCTGTGGTACGGGATACGATTGATCTGGGACCGTGAAATGAGGGAAGTTTTTTTTTTTGAGAGGGAATGATGGAAGTTGCGGTGCACTGCTGTCATTGAGTTGTTTTGTGATGTGCTATGGACAGCATTGGAGCTGCCACTGTCAATTCTTTGACTAGTTGATATCCATCGTTTTGTTACGAAATATATGGATACGATTGTGTTATAAATTATAAAAATAATGAATATATATGTTAAACTTATATAAAATGACACGGAATAATGATTTAACATATTTAAATTATGTTAAAGTAATAAATTGTAATTGATATGTTATAGTACATGAGTTTTAAGATACTCTAAATATTCTAAATAATATTGTTAATCATTATGTATCGTAATTTGATGTAAAGCTTTAGAAGCTAGTGTGTATCAAGGTATAGATGTGCAGCCTTTGTATTAGAACGTACCCTGAATTATGGATTTTCTAGTTCTTGGCGTTGATAGAAGGGATGTTCACCTGTTGCCTGTTAGGTAAAATTTTGATACAGAACGTAGGACACTTCTGAAATATGGTAATTTTCTACCGAATAAAATGTGAATTGACGAGTGTCCCTGGACCAGACAGTATTATGTATCCCTTTGACCATACTGTTAACTGTGAAATGTCTCAGCGTGGCACCTCCCTCTCAAACTGTAACTGTGAAGCGGTGGCGACATTGATGAATACCAGAACATCTGGACCAGTTTGGTCCCAAAGGTATTATGATCACTTTACAAATTTTGTGCTTGTTTATTTGTTACCCAAATCAACCATTTCAAATTTTAGTATATTTTAGTATTATCAAATTTTGATAGCATTGGTTGTTTGGTTTGAAGTCTTTGTCAATTCTTTTTAGAGTTTTAAGAGAGAAAGCTTTTACAACTGTTAGAATTTGAATTTGGTAAGGTTGTAATCGTTAAAGTGTGTCTAGTTTATTGCTTTATCAAAATTTGACAATGCTAAAATTTGATAAGAAAAATGGCGACAAACTAAACATTTCATTTCTCTCCCAACTAGCAAAACAATAAAATATTGTAGGCAGGTCCTACAACAAAGAATCACATTTTTAAAGTCCTTATGAGCGAGGCCACATTTTTCCCTCCAACAAAGGCCGGCCATATTTTTACAACAACTTGTAACAAATTTTGCCATTTATAAATTAGTATGCAATGCAACTATCCAATTTTCTAAAGGTGAAAAACAACAACTACATACATACATGGCATATATTGTTTTATGTTTGGCTGTCTTATACAACGTTGTGTCAGAACCAACTTACAGCTAGCTGCAGCAACAAGTGAATGGGTGTGGCTACAGTTGCTATATTGGACAGTACCTGTACATAGTACATAACTAGAATTACGTTCTTTTTGAATGGAGGTAGCAGTAGACTACTTAGAACATCAAAGGCTATGAGAATGTTATTGTTTTATACTTATTGTGTCGATTATAAAGATAGGTAATAATATTTATAGGATATACAGGATTATGAAAAGATGATGACATACAGATTATACTGGTTTAGACTCTCAGCAAGAGATAATATTCTAATCCAGATGAGTAGATTAGATCTGTGTATAAGGAGTTAAAAATAACACGTAGCGATTCGTTCCCTTTATATAAAGACATGGATTGGATATTTAGATATCTGATTGTCCACCATCTATTTACATAAAATAAAATTTATATTTTTATCATGAATCCTTTTCTTATATCACAAGTTTAGCCGGATGGGCCATATGCCTATTCCACCCTAGGGCCCGACTGCAAAGACCCAAAAGTTAGATATTATGGTACCAGTAACCCACAAATACCATGTAACCCACATATTGTAAGCTATATAACTAAGGAAAATATTTAGTGAAACCATCAAATAAGTGAAAACCTGTAAAAATCAAATTCTAAAAGTTTCGTAAATTTATAAAATTACTAAAAATATGTATAGACATGAAATATATTTATACCAAATCTTAAGTCCAAACTCAACTTCATTTGAGGGAAGTAAAAAGACAAATTTCAAATGAATAATATCCTATTACTATTCATTTTAAATTTGTCTTTTTTATTACTACTATCGACGGGTGATCGATCAGTCCTCCAAGGGGACTGCCCGAGGAGGTGAAAAGTGTGGTCGGAGCGTCTTGCCGATGGATCTGATGATCTACTCGAGAACAACGTGAGCCAAGATTTTAGACAGGTTTGGCCCTCCCGGAGGATAACAAGCCTACGTCCTGTCTTCTTTGTTGGGTGGTACTTGAACAAGATTTGTGTACAAGTGAGAGTTCGGGATTGGATCTGGCCTCTCCTCACCCGCGTGACCTGCCATCCCTTCTATAGCTCAAGGGAGCAGTTACAAAGGGGCTTGGGGTGCAAGGAAGCTTGGCTGTAAAGTAAAAAAGCAAGTACAAATGTAATATGAAAAAATACACAAAAAAACCCGACTCTAGTTGCCGTGGGCATCTTGTGCTCATTCTTACCACGGGATCCGTCCTCCGCAGGTACCACGCGCACATTCTGTGGGTGACGTTATCTTTTGTCGAGCTGTCCCCTCGACGAGCCTTGCTGGGTACGCCTCCTTCCCAATTAGGAAGACTTTCCCTTTCCAGGTCGGAGCCGTTCGCAGAGGTCGAGTTAAGGGACTGCGGTCGAACTAGGGGGTAGAGGTCGGGACACCGACTGCAGCCGTAGAGGTCGGATTAGGAAACAGGGGTCGGGACGGCCGACCCTGAATGAGGTCGGGCCACCGTCCCCAGCCCGAGGCCCCTTTCTTCGGTCCAGCTGGCCTTCTTTTCCTCGTGTGGGCTACCCCGGGGTGATACCCCTTCAGTAGCCCTCGAGCCTAGGGGCGAATGGAACATTCGTCCTTGGGTCTAAATTATTTCAAGTTGTGGTTCCCAATCGGTCCTTGGAGCTACTTGAGTATGCTTTGCTAGGTGCATCGACCAAGTGCACCTGCTAGGTGCAGCCATCGAGCCTAGGGTTGGATGGTACATCCAGGCCTAGGGTCAAGCCTGAAGCATCATCCTTGGCCAACATAGAGTCGATTGAATAGCCATGGACAAACACAACCTAGAGGTTGGCTGAAATCGGTGGAGGTCAGTGAATTCAAACGCTAGAGATTGGCACTGATCGACGGAGTCGGATGAGCCATTGCTCGAGGACATATGGTGGTGGACGAGGTCGAAGAGGCCATAGCCCAGAGGCTGATGACGGTCAACGAGTGGACACAACCCAAAGGCTATTGGCAGTAGGTCATAACCCAAAGGCTGATGGCGGTCGACGAGAGCCATAGCCCGGAGGCTGATTGATGAGGACATCAACACCATCGATATATCCACTACTACCCCTACCCCACTTGGTCCTATTACTCGCGCTCGTGCCCGTCAACTCAACAATCAACTAAGTTCATTTTTAAGCTTCTGTTCATCTATTTAGACAATGGAGATGCGTGCAATCTTGTTTTGCTTAGGAACGATGGAGAGGATCAAAAGGGTGAAGGATTCACGTGGGCTAAATTCAGACTGCAGGACAGTGCCAACTTGTAACAGTTGCCACGGCTTCATTCGGACTCCAATTTGGACGTTCAAGTACTTTATGGAAAGCTTATAAAGTCTATTTTTCAATGGATCCAGCCTCACTGCCATATCTATTCAGAATCGTCCATAATTGTCAAATTAGTGCAGCTAACTTTTTTTTGTCCGAGGTGCTGCCCGCCAAATTGGGCCGATGGGCCTTGTATCAAGTGAGTCCATTACGGATGCATCTTAGGGTTGGAGAATGATCCCAACTCATCCTTTCACCTGTATAAATACCCGATAGCCGCTACAGAATAATCTAGGTTTTTTTATGTAAGTTTAGCTATCGCTACTTCCTTATAGACGCGTGCGTTGGCTAGACCATCCGTTCTATTTGTTTCGGAACCTCACTTTTTCGTGTGAATCAGATCTGAAATTAGTATTTGAAATTTGAGTTGCTGTTCATCTTGTTCTTGCGAGTTCTTACTATTGCTTGCCGGAATAACCCTAGTAGTCGGTTGATCGGGCTCCACAAGATTGCGTCAACCAGTGGAGTCAGTGTATCGGTTGCTAAGGCGCAATTCCTCCGTGGAGTTTTGTAGTCGGGCCGTGAAGGTCACTCCATCAAATTGAGGCTATCATCTTCACCGAAAGATTAGGACACCCTAGTGTATATTACTGATGGCGGTCGGCGGTCGGCCATAGCCCGGAGGCTGGTGGCGGTCGACCATAGCCCGGAGGCTGATCGTGGTCGACGAGAGGCCACAACCCGGAGGCTGGTGGTGGTCGGCCATAGCCCAGAGGCTGATGGCGGTCGGCAAGAGGCCACAAAACCGGGGGCTATTGGCCGTAGGCCATAGCCCGGAGGCTGATGGCGGTCGGTGAGATCGGAGAGAAATTTTGAGCGGTTGGATGTCGGGCTGACGTATGGCCTCGGGCGCGCGTGCCGCGCACATGGGTTGCTGACAGATTGAACAGAGCGCATGTCCCGTTCCATCAAACCCACCAAAATCAGGGTCGCATAACAGCTCATCCAACGTCAAGCATCCCATCCGTCATCAACGGCTCACAGATTCGATGGTCAGGATTCCTTGCTTGGGCGACGTGGCAGGCCCGGAGGCGGGTTTATCGGGGCACATCACGATGTCCCACACGCCATCAGCCGCTTTGCGGGATCAACGGCCCAGATCAATCACGTGGGTGACATGGCAACCGGGGAGGCGGAACGACCGAATCGCCTTGAGCGCATCGCTCACGCAGTTAATAGCCTCGCGCGCTTACCGAAAATAGCGCTGACAAACCCATCATTACCCCTTTTATGTTCTCGCCGCTTTGCTTTCTTCTTCCTCACGCCTTTTGCAAAAACTCCCAAGTCCTTCGCGCTCCTCGTTTTTGCATATGCCTCCTGGCTCTTCGCCGCTCCAGCTTGCTAAACTGTCATCCACATTGCCGCTGCGTTGTGTGCTACCGCAAAGGCCGGCGATTGTTCTCGTTGATGCCGATGGCCCCCAAGAAGACGACGTAGAAGGATGTGAGGGCCTCGTCCGCAGGCGGCGATGATACCAAGCGAAGCTCGGCCTTTGTCCCCTCGCGCATCGGGAGCAAGATGTTGGGGGAGCTGATGCGGGTCGGCATCCTTCTGCCACGGGAGATCGTGCTATGGCGCCCGGCCTGGGAGGAACAGTTTCCGACCCCCGATTCCGGTGAGTTGGTTGTCTTCTCTTCCTTTCTCCTTCGTGGATTCGGAGTACCGACCCACCCCTTTGTTTGAGGCCTACTCTATTACTATGACATCACTCTTTGCAATCTCAACTTGAATTCTATTCTTCAAATCAATCTCTTCATCCATCTCTGCGAGACCTATCTTGGGATAGACCCGCACTTCAACCTCTTCCGCCACTACTTTTGTCTCCGGCGGACAGGCGACGACGTGGTCGGTGGGGCCGAGATCCAGTTTCGGGACAAGATGGCCCGACACTACATCCCCATTGACCTAACATCCTCCAACAAGGATGACTCGCCAAGTGGTTCTACAGTGAACCATGAGCCAATGATCTCCTCGGAGATATACCAGGAGCCGACCTTGGCGAGCACCTAGTCAGTTCCCTGCCCCGACGCCGAGCGTGACCAGGTGAAGGAGCTGGTGGCCAAGATTGAGGGCCTCTGGGAACAGGGCCTAACCGGCGCACGGGTGGCCTTCAACTTCGCTCTCTGAGGTCTGCAACCTTGCAAGGAGAGGGTGACTGCGGCCTTCGAGTACTCGGGTAGCCAAGACCCATCTTGGGGGACGACGGTCTCCCTCGATTGCATGCTACAGAGGCTGGGGACCTTCTTTTCCAGCTCGACTGACATCAACGGTGGACGCCGACCTTCACTCGAGGAGCTGCTCAGAGTCATTGCACTACCATCACCTTGTTTCACAAGAAAGACATCCCAAGCACATCTCTCTATGCCATCGATAGTCACCAGCCTGTCAACTCCTTTCTTTTCAGGCCCCTCATTCTTGACAGAGAGATCCTCCAGGATCAGCATGCTCCCCCCATCACCTCGACAGGATTGGAACTGGTGGTTTGGTAGCCCTGCCTCCCTACTCTGTGTTAGTGATATGCCCTAGAGGCAACATGGAGATGTTGGATATCACGTCAATGTTTATGTATTTATGAATAAAGTGTTATTCAGTTCCATGAATAGACATCTTGTATTGATCAATAAGTACGTGACTTATTTATGAGACTCTATATGTATGAATTTATTTCTAAATGATCCCTGATCATATGTCATATTGTTGAAACAAATATGATTCTAAGATCGACATGTTTATTGATTGATGATCATGTCTCATAGATCATGGGTATGGAGATACCAAATCAATAAACATGGACACATGTGTTGGAGAGCACATTGTTGGATAGACCCACCATGAGACACTACAGAATTAATGTGCCATTAGTTGGTCTCGGTAGTGTTGGTACAAAGTCCTTAGACCTGAGATTACCATGGATTCCAACATGTGTAGTAGCCTACTTTGGGACTACCAAACGCTATTCCGTAATCGGGTAGTTATAAAGGTAGTTTTCGGGTTTGCTATGAAACATGGAGTGGGATGTGAGTGATCAAGATGGAATTTGCCCCTCCTTTGGAGAGATATCTCTGGCCCTCGAGGTAATGGATTATGGAAATGCATGGCCATGCTAAGTTGATTGAGGAGTCAATCAACGACGATAATCCAATACGGTTCGAGTGAATGGTTAAGCTATTGAAGGGATGGCACACATCTTGCCTATAGCTTAATTGGTATCGTGAGGCAAAGGGATTTGTGTACACATTACAGGTTCGAGCCGATATTATATTCTTGTATACTATGGTGTCAATATGTGCCGCTAGGCGCCACTATTGACAGTCGGCTGAGTTGGACTCGAGCCGACGATCGGCTAAGTTAGACTATAGCCGAAACCGAGTATACCTGAACCTACGTGGTCGCACGCTTAAGGGGATAGAATAGATATTCGAGTTGGACTCGGATACGGCTCGATCGGATAGGGATCCGATCGGATAGAGTCCTATGGGCTTACGACGTATGGACGGCCAACTCTATGAGATACGGATGAGATCCGATTCAAAATAGAGTCCTAATCGGCCACTAGTCCCAGTCGGCCAACTCTATATAAAGGAGGGTGGGGTGGAGAGCTGCCACACGTCAATTGCATCGCGTGCAACAGAAGTCGCCGAGATCAATCTCCACGGAAACCCTCCCCACTTTCAAGCCAAACCCTAGCCTTGCATCACGTGCTAGCACACGGGTGTACGGCGTTTTGTCCCCGAACGTGTGGATACCGGTAGAGGCGCTGCTACGTTGCGCGCCGTTGATCGGCTTCGGATCGGCTACAATCGGAGCGATCGGCTGATTGGCGAATCGGTTGTCCCCGGGTATCGACTGTCGGCTTGCGGGAATCGGCTACATAGTTCCAGATCGGATTGCCCTGATTGGCAAAATTCCGCTGCACTACACTCCAATCGGTAACGATCTTTCGGCCCTTACTTGCAAGTGTTCCTGGTTTGCGCGGTTAAAAGTTTTTGTTTTCGGCTAGCGTAGCCTCCGCGTAACCCTTCACTCTGGCGCTCCAACTTTTGCCAGATATTGTGAACGCAAGATTGAAATCGGCACGAATCGCTCGCTCACCATCCCGATCAAATGGAGACAAAATTACTAAGAAGCAAGACCCCCCCGCGGTGTCTCCTTGCCGTCCACAATGTCTGACCTCTCAATCCAGCTGACAGAAGGGAGTGTTCGTCGAAGTGCACGGTTAAACAAGACGGACGACTTTCGCACCGTCAAGTTGGAGACAAAAAGACACAAAATCTGCTCGGTACTCATCAACACCGACACAAAATCGGGACGACATAATATGATTATGCTGACATGGTTTCCGTAAGCGATTTCATAGATTGGATCTATGAATTTCGTGTGGTGTTCTGGGCGCTGCCCGGAAGCCCGCGAGGGACCGCCGTGTGCGTCCCCCCTTATAGGTTGTCTCGATGCCGTAGCTCTGCGATAAGTAGAAAACGTTTCTACGCCTAACTTGTTTTTGCAGAGAATGCTTTGAGATGGTATGGCCCTATTGTATGTATGAGATGCATGTGATGCATGTAATATTCTTTCATTTGTGCAATCCCTGTAATATTCTTTCATACGTGCAATGCTTGTAATATTCTTTCACGACCTGCGAGTCGATGTAATCTTCAATTAGAGCTTCTATAGTAGTAGCTTAGTTTGAAGATATCAAGCATTCGGCACTCGAAAGAACGGTGATGAAGATGGAGATCCTCTTACACCGGCATGGAGATAGAGATCACCATGTGAAGGGGGCCATACTATTTCACTATATGCTATTCTTCTTGCTTTCATATGTGATATGTTTGTTTGATAGGATAGCATCCCTCACAAAATTAAGTAGTAATGATGCCCTTCCAAATGTTGCACCCGTCACCGTTATGCTCGTCAATGGTGGGTCCGCCAAAGGAGAGTGCCATTCTCTATCATAACACGAGGGGTATATGTCGACATATACATGCGGAGCATTTGGTTTACTTAACAAGGCTATCAAAACAGTTTTGGGCCTTGGGGCATAGGTTGGCGCCGGGGCATGGAGATGCCACACCAACAAGAGTCACATAGAGATGTGATTAGCAAGGAGTTTCTTACCGATGTTACGAATTTTCTAGCAGTGATGCCAAAGCTCACTAGAAAATTAACTAACATGTGGATCTTGACCCAATACGTAACCTAGAGGGAAGGTGGAAAATACGTAATGGGAGTCTTATGTTAAATTGTTTAACAAAAGACATAGCATAAACATTGTGCTAAACTTTGCTTTTTCTGTTGTAGAATAAATGGCGGCTAATACTACACCCAGTACCTTTAATTTGTGATCTATTCTCGAAAAGGAAAAATTAAATGGAACAAACTTTATGGATTGGTATCGCAACTTGAGAATTGTTCTCAAGCAAGACCGTAAGGAGTACGTTCTTGAAGTACCATATCCCGAGGATTTGCCAAATAATGCCACTGCAACGCACGGAGAGCTTACGAGAAGCACACTAATGATGCCCTAGATATAAGCTATCTCATGCTTGCTACAATGTCCCCCGAGCTTCGAAGCAATATGAGAGCAGCGATGCTCACACTATTATTCAGGGCTGCGTGGCATGTTTGAGAACCAAGCTCGGGCCGAGAGGTTCAACACCTCAAAGTCCTTGTTTGCGTGCGACTTGTTGAGGGAATCCCGTCATCCGCATGTGATAAAGATGATTGGCTACATTGAGAGTCCGAAAAACTAGGTTTTCCCCTTAGCCAAGAGTTGGCTACGATGTGATTCTCCGCCGCTCCCTCCGAGCTTCGAGCCATTCATATTAAATTATCACATGAACAATATGGATAGAACCTTGGCTGAATTGCATGGGATGCTAAAGACAATGAGGAGAGTATCCGAGAAAACGGTCATCATGTGATGATGATGCGAAGGCTAAGCGCAAACCACTGTCAAGAAACTTTGCACCAAGAGGAAGTTAACTCCCGATGAGATCGCGAGTGCCTCTAATGCAAAGAAGGGCAAGAAGGGGTCGGCGGCATCGATGCCGTTTGCTTCTATTGCAAGGAGACAGCCACTGGAAGAGGAACTGCAAGAAGTACATGGAGGATCTCAAAAGAAGCAAAGTACGACTTCGCTCGTGTATTAATGTTATAGACATTAATCTTGCTACTTCACCTACTGCGACTCTTGGGTATTTGATACCGGATCGTAGCTCATATTTGCAAGTCGTTGCGGGGAATGAGAAGAAGTAGAGGATTGAGAAGGGGCGAGGTGAACTCGCGCGTCGGCAATGGAGCAAGCGTTGCTACGCTTCTTTGTCGGCACAGTACCACTTCATCTACCTTCGGGATTAGTTTTGGAATTAAATAATTGTTATTGTGTTCCAACACTATGTCAAAACGTTATTTTCGCTTCATGTTTGCAAGTGGAAGGATATGATTTTAGATCAATGAACAATGGTTGTTCAATATATCTTAGAGATATGTTCTATTTTCATGCTCCATTGGTGAATGGATTATACGTTTTGAATCTTGAAGCGTCTCCCATCTATAACATTTATACGGAAAGGCAACTCTCTAATTGATATAAACCCCACGTTTATCCGGCATTGTCGCTTAGGCCATATAAATAAGAAACGCATGGAGAAGCTTCATAAGGATGGATTGCTTCACTCTTTTGATTTTGAATCATTTGAGACATGTGAGTCTTGTTTACTTGGTAAGATGACAAAGGCACCTTTCACGGGACACGGTGAAAGAGCAAGTGACTTGTTGGCACTCATACATACCGATGTATGTGGACCAATGAGCTCAACGGCCGAGGTGGTTATCGTACTTCATTACCTTTACCGATGACTTTAGTAGATATGGTTATATCTACTTAATGAGGCATAAGTCCGAATCCTTTGAAAAGTTCAAAGAATTTCAGAATGAAGTACGAATCATTTAGGGAAAACAATCAAGTTTCTACGATCGGATCGTGGAGGAGAATACTTAAGCCAAGAGTTTGGTAATCATCGAAAGATTGTGGAATTGTTCCATAGTTGACTCCGCCAGAACTCCACAATGGAATGGGGTGTCCGAACGGAGAAATCGCACCTTGTTGGACATGGTGCGGTCGATGATGAGCCAAAGTGATCTTCCGTTATCCTTCGGGGATATGCTCTTGAAACATTGCGCTCACAATAAATAGAGTTCCATCTAAGTCGGTTGAAAAGACACCATATGAGATATGGGCGGGGCAACCCCTAGTTTGTCTTTTCTCAAAATTTGGGGATGTGAAGCTTATGTAAAACATTTACGGTCGACAAGCTCACACCCAAATCGACAAGTGCTTCTTTGTGGGATATCCTAAGGAAACCAAGGGATATTACTTTTATAATCGGGAACAAGGCAAAGTGTTTGTCGCCCGACACGGTGTCTTCTTGGAGAAAGACTTTCTTTCAAGAAGGGTTAGTGGGAGCAGGGTGCATCTTGAAGAAGTTCAAGAAACACCGAGAAAATGTTTCGCGACCACGTAACCACAACATGAGGAGCAAAGTGTTGCGCCACCGGTTGTAGATACACCGCCCCACGGAGGTCGAAAGATCATGTCGTGCGCGACAGTACACAGTGCGGAACAACGTGATATATTGTTGTTAGACAACGATGAACCTAAGACCTATGAGGAAGCGATGGTGGGACCCGATTCCAACAAGTGGCTTGGAGCCATGAAATCCGAAATAGAATCCATGTACGACAATCAAGTTTGGAACTTGGTTGATCCACTGATGGTGTCAAAACCATTGAGTGTAAATGGGTTTTTAAGAGAAAGGCTGATATGGATGGAAATGTTCACATCTATAAGGCGCGATTGGTGGCGAAAGGTTTTAAACAGATTCAAGGAGTTGATTATGATGAAACCTTCTCGCCCGTCGCAATGCTTAAATCTATTCGGATTATCCTAGCGATTGCTGCATATTTCGATTATGAGATATGGCGGATGGATGTCAAAACGGCTTTCCTAAATGGAAGCCTAAGCGAGGATGTATACATGATACAACCTTAGGGTTTTGTCGATCCGAATCGCTGGAAAGATATGAAAGCTACATAAATCCATTTATGGATTGAAGCAATCATCTCGGAGTTGGAATATTCATTTTGATGAAGTAATCAAAGGGTTTGGTTTCATCAAAAATGAAGAGGAGGCCTGTGTTTATAAAAGGTCGGTGGGAGCGCAATTGTTTTTCTAATCTTATATGTGGATGACATATTACTAATTGGAAATGATATCCCTATGCTAGAATCCGTCAAGTCTTCATTGAAAAATAGTTTTTCCATGAAAAACTTAGGGAGGCAGCATACATATTGGGCATTCGGATCTATAGAGATAGATCCAAGAGGCTAATTGGATTAAGCCAAAGTACATACATTGACAAGGTGTTGAAAAGGTTCAACATGCATGATTCCAAGAAAGGTTTCTTGCCCATGTCACATGGCATTAATCTTAGCAAGAATCGGTGTCCTCGGACACATGATGAGCGGAATAAGATGGGTATGGTTCCATATGCTTCGGCAATTGGATCCATCATGTATGCCATGCTTTGTACACGTCCCGATGTCTCGTACGCTTTGAGTGCTACGAGCGAGATACCGATCGAGATCCAAGTGAAGGTCACTGGATCGCGTAAAGAATATCCTTAAGTACTTGAGAAGA
The DNA here is from genome assembly GCA_019925245.2 of Oryza australiensis. Classification (NCBI taxonomy): domain Eukaryota; kingdom Viridiplantae; phylum Streptophyta; class Magnoliopsida; order Poales; family Poaceae; genus Oryza; species Oryza australiensis. The sequence goes on along the minus strand of JAIFGZ020000047.1, from coordinate 46,925 downwards.
ACTAAGTATATGTTCCTAGTCTATGGAGGTGAAGAAGAGCTCGTTGTAAGTGGTTATACCGATGCTAGCTTCCTAATAGACAAGGATGATTATAGATCGCAATTTGGGTTCGTGTTCGCCTGAACGAAGGCGCACAGAAAGAGTTTCAAGCGGATACTTGCTGATTCTACAACGGAGGCCGAGTACATTGCTTAGCTTCGGAAGCCGCAAAGAAGGCTGTTTGGATCAAGAAATTCGTTTCGAGCTTGGTGTGATGACAAGTACGACGGTCCAATGTCTCTCTATTGTGATAATAGTGGAGCCATTGCGCAAGCCAAGGAGCCGAGGTCACATCGAAATCCAAACACATACTTCGGCGATATCATCTCATCCGCGAGATAGTGGACGAGGTGATGTCAAGATGTGCAAAGTGCACACGGATCTCAACATAGCCGATCTCGCCGACAAAACCTCTCCCTCACCAAGCATGAGGCGCACACAAGAGCAATGAGTATTAGATACTTACATGATTGACTCTAGTGCAAGTGGGAGATTGTTAGTGATATGCCCTAGAGGCAACATGGAGATGTTGGATATCACGTCAATGTTTATGTATTTATGAATAAAGTGTTATTCGGTTCCATGAAATAGACATCTTGTATTGATCAATAAGTATGTGACTTATTTATGAGACTCTATATGTATGAATCTATTTCTAAATGATCCTCGATCATATGTCATATTGTTGGAACAAATATGATTCTAAGATCAGCATGTTTATTGATTGATGATCATGTCTCATAGATCATGGGTATGGAGATACCAAATCAATAAACATGGACACATGTGTTGGAGAGCACATTGTTGGATAGACCCACCATGAGACACTACAGGAATTAATGTGCCATTAGTTGGTCTCGTGTAGTGTTGGTACAAAGTCCTTAGACCTGAGATTACCATGGATTCCAACATGTGTAGTAGCCTACTTTGGGACTACCAAACGCTATTCCATAACTCGGGTAGTTATAAAGGTAGTTTTCGGGTTTGCTATGAAACATGGAGTGGGATGTGAGTGATCAAGATGGAATTTGCCCCTCCTTTGGAGAGATATCTCTGGCCCTCGAGGTAATGGATTATGGAAATGCATGGCCATGCTAAGTTAATTGAGGAGTCAATCAACGGACGAGATAATCCAATACGGTTCGAGTGAATGGTTAAGCTATTGAAGGGATGGCACACATCTTGCCTATAGCTTAACCGGTATCGTGAGGCAAAGGGATTTGTGTACACATTACGGTTCGAGCCGATATTATATTCTTGTATACTATGGTGTCAATATGTGCCGCTAGGCGTCGCTATTGACAGTCGGCTGAGTTGGACTCGAGCCGACGATCGGCTATGTTGGACTATAGCCGAAACCGAGTATACCTGAACCTACGTGGTCGCACGCTTAAGGGGATAGAATAGATATTCGAGTTGGACTCGGATACGGCTCGATCGGATAGGGATCCGATCGGATAGAGTCCTATGGGCTTACGACGTATGGGCGGCCAACTCTATGAGATACAGATGAGATCCGATTCAAAATAGAGTCCTAATCGGCCACTAGTCCTAGTCGGCCAACTCTATATAAAGGAGGGAGGGGTGGAGAGCTGCCACACGTCAATTGCATCGCGTGCAACAGAAGTCGCCGAGATCAATCTCCACGGAAACCCTCCCCACTTTTGAGCCAAACCCTAGCCTTGCATCGCGTGCTAGCACACGGGTGTACGGCGTTTTGTCCCCAGACGTGTGGATACCGGTAGAGGCGCTGCTACGTTGCGCGCCGTTGATCGGCTTCGGATCGGCTGCAATCGGAGCGATTGGCTGATTGGCGAATCGGTTGTCCCCGGGTATCGGCTGTCGGCTTGCGGGAATCAGCTACACAGTTCCAGATCGGATTGCCCTGATTGGCAAAATTCCGCTGCACTACACTCCAATCGGTAACGATCTTTCGGCCCTTACTTGCAAGTGTTCCTGGTTTGCGCGGTTAAAAGTTTTTTTTTCGGCTAGCGTAGCCTCCACGTAACCCTTCACTCTGGCGCTCCAACTTTTGCCAGATATTGTGAACGCAAGATAGAAATCGGCACAGAATCGCTCAGTTTCTCACCATCCCAGATCAAATGGAGACAAAATTACTAAGAAGCAAGACCCCCGCCCCAGCGGTGTGCTGTCCTTGCCGTCCACAATCTCTGACCTCTCAATCCAGCTGACAGAAGGGAGTGTTCGTCGAAGTGCACGGTTAAACAAGACGGACGACTTTCGCACCGTCAAGTTGGAGACAAAAAGACACAAAATCTGCCCGGTACTCATCAACACCGACACAGGTAAATTAGAGCTGATACCGCTGGATATTCTTCGTAGTTGGGGCATCAACTTTGGTTTAGCTCCTAATGAGCTAACTAATGAAGCGCTGTCACATGCGACGGTTAGCAAAACACCAGTCGAGGATGGCAGTCATTCCAATGCAGATGTATCCAATGCAGATGAAGACAAATAGTGAAGATAGCATCATCGACTCCATCCATCCTGCTCCCACCCCCTTTATTCAGTCCTTTTGCTACTGGAACAAATCTCTTTTGATCTTTGTTATGGTGGATGTGAATACTATTCTTAGACTCCTTATCACCCTGTTTCTGCTAGTCAGAATGGGTTTAATGCTTCCTCCCTTAATCCTTTATTATGATTATGCGTAACTGGAATATTCTTTGTTGGAACATTCGGGGCATCAATTCTGTTACTAAATGGATCGCAATTCGGGACAAAATCAAGGAAAGCAACAGTTCAGTGATCTGCCTTCAAGAAACAAAACGTGAAAACTTTGATCTCTCTTTAATCCGTAATTTTGCCCCAAAACATTTTGATCGTTTTGAGTTTGTCCCCTCCATGGGCGCCTCAGGGGTTTGCTCGTTATTTGGAACAACGCTCTGTTCACTGGTTCTATCGTTGATAAGCAGACCTTTGGCATCACTCTGTGTTTCAAAACGATGACTAATGGAGATCAATGGTTCCTTACTAATATCTATGTGAAGGGTTACGCGGAGGCTACGCTAGCCGAAAACAAAAAAACTTTTCTACCGCGCAAACCAGGAACACTTGCAAGTAAGGGCCGATAGATCGTTACCGATTGGAGTGTGCAGCGGAAATAGCCAATCAGGACTATCCGATCCGGAACAGTGTAGCCGATTCCCGCAAGCCGACAGCCGATTCCCGGGGCCAACCGATTCACCAATCAGTCGATTCGCGGATGTAGCCGATTCGCCGAGTCGTTTGACCGTGTTCTCGTGCCTCGCTCCGATGCGCTCGACCGCAGCCGATCGCCACGCCCGCCTTGCTCAAGTACCACGCCGATGAACGGCGCGCAACGTAGCGAGCGCCTCTCGGTATCCACACGTCCGGGGACAACGCCGAACACCCGTGTGCTAGCACGCGATGCAAGGCTAGGGTTTGGCTCGAAAGTGGGGAGGGTTTCCGTGGAGATTGATCTCGGCGACTTGCGGATTCGGTTCAATGCGATGCCATTGACGTCGATCAGCTCTCCACCCTCACCCCTTTATATAGAGTTGGCCGACGGGATTAGTGGCCGATGAGGACTCTATTTTAAATCGATCCTATCCGAATCTCACGAGTTGGCCGCCCATACGTCGTGAGCCCATAGAACTCTATCCGATCGGATCCCTATCCGATCGAGCCGTATTCGAGTCCAACATGAATGCTCGTTCTTATCCTCTTAAGCGTGCGACCACGTAGGTACAGGTTTACTCGGTTTCGGCTATAGTCCAACTTAGCCGATCGTCGGCTCGAGTCCAACTCAACCGACATCAACGTGAGCCTAGCAGCACATATTGACACCATAGTATACAAGAATGTAATATCGGCTCAACCTGTAATGTGTACACAAATCCCTTTGCCTCACGATACAAATTAGGCTATAGGCAAGATGTGTGCCATCCCTTCAATAGCTTAACCATTCACTCGAACCGTATTGGATTATCTGTCATTTGATTGATTCCTTAATCAACTTAGCATGGCCATGCATTTCCATAATCCATTACCTCGAGGGCCCAGATATCTCTCCCAAGGAGGGGCAAATTCCATCTTGATCACTCACATCCCACTCGATGTTTCATAGCAAACCCGAAAACTACCTTTATAACTACCCGTTACGGAATAGCGTTTGGTAGTCCCAAAGTAGGCTACTACACATGTTGAAATCCATGGTGATCTCAGGTCTAAGGACTTTGTACCAACACTACCCGAGACCAACTAATGGCACATTAATTCCCGTAGTGTCTCATGGTGGGTCTATCCAACAATGTGTTCTCTAACATATATGTCCATGTTTATTGATTTGGTATCTCCATACCCATGATCTATGAGACATGATCATCAATCAATAAACATGCCGATCTTAGAATCATATTTGTTCCAATAATATGACATATGATCGTGGATCATTTAGAAATAGATTCATATATATAGAGTCTCATAAATAAGTCACGTACTTATTGATCAATACAAGATGTCTATTTCATGGAACTGAATAACACTTTATTCATAAATACATAAACATTGACCATGATATCCAACATCTCCATGTTGCCTCTAGGGCATATCACTAACAATCTCCCACTTGCACTAGAGTCAATCATGTAAGTATCTAATACCCATTGCTCTTGTGTGCGCCTCATGCTTCGGCTGAGGGAGAGGTTTTGTGAGCGGATCGGCTATGTTGAGATCGGTGTGCACTTTGCATATCTTGACATCACCTCTGTCCACTATCTCGCGGATGAGATGATATCGCCGAAGTATGTGTTTGGATTTGATGTGACCTCGGCTCCTTGGCTTGTGCAATGGCTTCACTATTATCACAATAGAGAGACATTGTACCGCCGCACTAGTCATCACACCAAGCTCGAAACGAATTTCTTGATCCAAACGCCTTCTTTGCAGCTTCCGAAGCAACAATGTACTCGGCCTCCGTTGTAGAATCGCAACGTATCCCGCTTGGAACTCTTCCACTGATCGCGCCTTCGTTCGGCGAACACGAACCCAAATTGCGATCTATAATCATCCTTGTCCGTTAGGAAGCTAGCATCGGTATAACCACTTACAACGAGCTCTTCTTCACCTCCATAGACTAGGAACATATACTTAGTTCTTCTCAAGTACTTAAGGATATTCTTTACGGCGATCCAGTGACCTTCACTTGGATCTCGACGGTATCTCGCTCGTAGCACTCAAAGCGTACGAGACATCCGGACGTGTACAAAGCATGGCATACATGATGGATCCAATTGCCGAAGCATATGGAACCATACCCATCTTATTCCGCTCATCATGTGTCCGAGGACACTGATTCTTGCTAAGATTAATGCCATGTGACATGGGCAAGAAACCTTTCTTGGAATCATGCATGTTGAACCTTTTCAACACCTTGTCAATGTATGTACTTTGGCTTAATCCAATTAGCCTCTTGGATCTATCTCTATAGATCCGAATGCCCAATATGTATGCTGCCTCCCCTAAGTCTTTCATGGAAAAACTATTTTTCAATGAAGACTTGACGGATTCTAGCATAGGGATATCATTTCCAATTAGTAATATGTCATCCACATATAAGATTAGAAAACAATTGCGCTCCCACCGACCTTTTATAAACACAGCCTCCTCTTCATTTTTGATGAAACCAAACCCTTTGATTACTTCATCAAAATGAATATTCCAACTCCGAGATGCTTGCTTCAATCCATAAATGGATTTATGTAGCTTGCATATCTTTCCAGGCGATTCTGGATCGACAAAACCCTGAGGTTGTATCATGTATACATCCTCGCTTAGGTTTCCATTTAGGAAAGCCGTTTTGACATCCATCTGCCATATCTCATAATCGAAATATGCAGAATCGCTAGGATAATCCGAATAGATTTAAGCATTGCAACGGGCGAGAAGGTTTCATCATAATCAACTCCTTGAATCTGTTTAAAACCTTTCGCCACCAATCGCGCCTTATAGATGTGAACATTTCCATCCATATCAGCCTTTTCTTAAAAACCCATTTACACTCAATGGTTTTGACACCATCAGTGGATCAACCAAGTTCCAAACTTGATTGTCGTACATGGATTCTATTTCGGATTTCATGGCTCCAAGCCACTTGTTGGAATCGGGTCCCACCATCGCTTCCTCATAGGTCTTAGGTTCATCGTTGTCTAACAACAATATATCACGTTGTTCCGCACTGTACTGTCACATCGGGCGCACGACATGATCTTTCGGACCTCCGTGGGGCGGTGTATCTACAACCGGTGGCGCAACACTTTGCTCCTCATGTTGTGGTTCGTGGTCGCCGAAACATTTTCCGGTGTTTCTTGAACTTCTTCAAGATGCACCCTGCTCCCACTAACCCTTCTTGAAAGAAAGTCTTTCTCCAAGAAGACACCGTGTCGGGCGACAAACACTTTGCCTTGTTCCCGATTATAAAAGTAATATCCCTTGGTTTCCTTAGGATATCCCACAAAGAAGCACTTGTCGATTTGGGTGTGAGCTTGTCGACGTAGAACGTTTTACATAAGCTTCGCATCCTTAAATTTTGAGAAAAGACAAACTAGGGGGTTGCCCTGTCCATATCTCATATGGTGTCTTTTCAACCGACTTAGATGGAACTCTATTTAGTGTGAGCGCATTGTTTCAAGAGCATATCCCCGAAGGATAACGGAAGATCACTTTCGCTCATCATCGACCGCACCATGTCCAACAAGGTGCGATTTCTCCGTTGGACACTCCGTTCCATTGTGGAGTTCTGGCGGAGTCAACTGTGGAACAATTCCACAATCTTTCGATGATTACCAAACTCTTGGCTCAAGTATTCTCCTCCACGATCCGATCGTAGAAACTTGATTGTTTTCCCTAAATAATTCTGTACTTCATTCTGAAATTCTTTGAACTTTTCAAAGGATTCAGACTTATGCCTCATTAAGTAGATATAACCATATCTACTAAAGTCATTGGTAAATGTAATGAAGTAATCGATAACCACCTCTTGCCGTTGAGCTCATTGGTCCACATACATCGGTATGTATGAGTGCCAACAAGTCACTTGCTCTCTCACCGTGTCCCGTGAAAGGTGCCTTTGTCATCTTACCAAGTAAACAAGACTCACATGTCTCAAATGATTCAAAATCAAAAGAGTGAAGCGAGTCCATCCTTATGGAGCTTCTCCATGCGTTTCTTATTTATATGGCCTAAGCGACAATGCCGGATAAACGTGGGGTTTGTATCATTAGAGAGTTGCCTTTCGTATTAATGTTATAGATGGGAGACACTTCAAGATTCAAAACGTATAATCTATTCACCAATGGAGCATGAAAATAGAACATATCTCCGAGATATATTGAACAACCATTGTCCATTGATCTAAAATCATATCCTTCGCTTGCAAACATGAAGTGGAAATAACGTTTTGACATAGTGTTGGAACACAATAACAATTATTTAATTCCAAAACTAATCCCGAAGGTAGATGAAGTGGTATCGTGCCGACAGAATCGCAGCAACGCTTGCTCCATTGCCGACGCGCAGTTCACCTCGCCCCTTCTCAATCCTCTACTTCTTCTCATTCCCGCAACGACTTGCAAATATGAGCTACGATCCGGTATCAAATACCCAAGAGTCGAGGGTGAAGTAGCAAGATTAATGTCTATAACATTAATACCGAGCGTAAGTCATACTTTGCTTTTTTTTTGAGATCCTCCATGTACTTCTTGCAGTTCCTCTTCCAGTGGCTCTGTCTCTTTGCAATAGAAGCAAACGGCACCCGATGCCGCCGACCCCTTCTTGCCCTTCTTTGCATTAGAGGCACTCGCGATCTCATCGGGAGTTAACTTCCTCTTGGTGCAAAGTTTCTTGACAGTGGTTTGCGCTTAGCCTTCGTATCATCATCGGATGATGACCGTTTTTCTGGATACTCTCCTCACTGTCTTTAGCATCCCATGCAATTCAGCCAAAGTTCTATCCATATTGTTCATGTGATAATTTAATATGAATGGCTCGAAGCTCGAAGGGAGCGACCGGAGAATCACATCGTAGCCAACTCTTGGCTAAGGGGAAACCTAGTTTTTCCGGACTCTCAATGTAGCCAATCATTTTTATCACATGCGGACGACGGGATTCCCTCAACAAGCTCGCACGCAAACAAGGACTTTGAGGTGTTGAACCTCTCGGCCCGAGCTTGGTTCTCAAACATACCACGCAGCCCCCGAATAATAGTGTGAGCATCGCGCTCTTATATTGCTTCGAAGCTCGGGGGACATTGTAGTAAGCATGAGACGCTTATATCTAGGGCATCATTAGTGTGCTTCTCGTAAGCTCTCCGTGCGTTGCGGTGGCATTATTAGGCAAATCCTCGAATAGGGTACTTCAAGAACGTACTCCTTACGCTCTTGCTTGAGAACAATTCTCAAGTTGCGATAGCAATCCATAAAGTTTCTTCCATTTAATTTTTCCTTTTCGAGAATAGATCGCAAATTAAAGGTACTGGGTGTAGTATTAGCCGCCATTTATTCTACAACAAAAAAGCAAAGTTTAGCACAATGTTTATGCTATGTCTTTTGTTAAACAATTTAACATAAGACTCCCATTACATATTTTCCACCTTTCCTCTAGGTTACGTATTGGGTCAAGATCCACATGTTAATTAATTTTCTAGTGAGCTTTGGCATCACGCTAGAATATTAATAACATCGGTAAGCAACTCCTTGCTAATCACATCTCTATGTGACTCTTGTTGTTGGTGTGGCATCTTCATGCCTCGGTCCCAACCTATGCCCCAAGGCCCAAAACTGTTTTGATAGCCTTGTTAAGTAAACCAAATGCTTCTACCGTATATATCGACATATACCCCTCGTGTTATGATAGAGAATGGCACTCTGCTTTGGCGACCCACCATTGACGAGCATAACGGTGGACGGGTGCAACATTTGGAAGGGCATCATTACTACTTAATTTTGCGAGGGATGCTATCCTATCAAACAAACATATCACATATATGAAAGCAGATAGAATAGCATATTATGAAATAGTATGGCCCCGTTCACATGGTGATCTCCATCTCCATGCCGGCGCCGAGGATCTCCATCTTCGGCGCCATCTTCCAATGTGCATGATGCTTGATTTCTTCAAACTAAGCTACTACTATAGAAGCTCTAATTGAAGATTACATCGACTCGTAGGTCGTGAAAGAATATTACAAGCATTGCACGTATGAAAGAATATTACGGGATTGCACATATGAAAGAATATTACATGCATCACATGCATCTCATACATACAATAGGGCCATACCATCTCAAAGCATTCTCTGCAAAAACAAGTTAGGCATAGAAAACGTTTTCTACCTATCGCAGAGAAACGGCATCGAGACGACCTATAAGGGGGTACGCACACGGCGGTCCCACTAGCCGGTTAGCGGGCGGGGTCGAGGGGAAGCCGCCCTCGCGGCCGGCAGCGCCCTAACACCACATGAAATTCTTAGATCCAATCTATGAATTCGCTTATGGAAACCATGTTGGCATAGTCATATTATGACGTCCCGATACACTATCAAAGGAGATGGTTTGCATAGGCGCGAGGCAACAAACAAGATCGGACTACGAGATAGCTTCGGCATAATCACATTATACCGTTCCGATACACTATCAAGGAACGCTATCTTGAAGCCGACTCAAACCGAGTTCTCTGGATATTGCTTCGACGTAATCACATTACGCTGTTCCGATACACTATCAAGGAACGCAATTACCATGAACTCTCCTCAACGATCCCATAAAACGATTGATCTAATCAACCCGTGCACAAAACTTGTTCCGATCCAATCTAAAACCCGAACTAAGCAAGATTAGCTCGATACCACCGAAGGGTTACACGGAGGCTAAGCTAGCCGAAAACAACAAACTTTTCTACCGCGCAAACCAGAACACTTGCAAGTAAGGGCCGATAGATCGTTATCGATTGGAGTGTGCATGCGGAAATAGCCAATCGGACTATCCGATCCGAACAGTGTAGCCGATTCCCGCAAGCCGACAGATTCCCGGGGACATCCGATTCACCAATCAGCCAATTCGCGGATGTAGCCGATTCGCCGAGTCGTCGACCGCGTTCTCGCGCCTCGCTCCAATGCGCTCGACCGCGGCTGATCGCCGCAGCCACCTTGCTTCGAAGTACCACAGCCGATGAACAAGACACAACGTAGCAGGCGCCTCTACCGGTATCCACACGTCCGGGGACGAACACCGAACACCCGTGTGCTAGCACGCGATGCAAGGCTAGGGTTTGGCTCGAAAGTGGGGAGGGTTTCCGTGGAGATTGATCTCGGCGACTTCGTTGCGGATTCGGTTCAATGCGATGCCATTGACGTCGATCGCTCTCCACCCTCACCCCTTTATATAGAGTTGGCTGACTGGGATTAGTGGCCGATCAGGACTCTATTTTAAATCGGATCCTATCCGAATCTCACGAGTTGGCCGCCCATACGTCGTGAGCCCATAGAACTCTATCCGATCGGATCCCTATCCGATCGAGCCGTATTCGAGTCCAACTCGAATGCCTCGTTCTTATCCCCTTAAGCGTGCGACCCTATAGGTTCAGGTATACTCGGTTTCGCTATAGTCCAACTTAGCCGATCGTCGGCTCGAGTCCAACTTAGCGACTGTCAACAGCCTAGCAAAGACATATTGACACCATAGTATACAAGAATATAATATCGGCTCAAACCTGTAATGTGTACACAAATCCCTTTGCCTCACGATACCAATTAAGCTATAGGCAAGATGTGTGCCATCCCTTCAATAGCTTAACCATTCACTCGAACCGTATTGGACTATCTATCTCGTTGATTGACTCCTCAATCAACTTAGCATGGCCATGCATTTCCATAATCCATTACCTCAAGGGGCCCAGAGATATCTCTCCAAAGGAGGGGCAAATTCCATCTTGATCACTCACATCCCACTCCATGTTTCATAGCAAACCCGAAAACTACTTTTATAACTACCTAGTTACGGAATAGCGTTTGGTAGTCCCAAAGTAGGCTACTACACATGTTGGAATCCATGGTGATCTCAGGTCTAAGGACTTTGTACCAACACTACCCGAGACCAACTAATGGCACATTAATTCTTGTAGTGTCTCATGGTGGGTCTATCCAACAATGTGTTCTCTAACACATATGTCCATGTTTATTGATTTGGTATCTCCATACCCATGATTTATGAGACATGATCATCAATCAATAAACATGCCGATCTTAGAATCATATTAGTTCCAATAATATGATATATGATCGAGGATCATTTAGAAATAGATTCATACATATAGAGTCTCATAAATAAGTCACGTACTTATTGATCAATACAAGATGTCTATTTCATGGAACTGAATAACACTTTATTCATAAATACATAAACATTGACCATGATATCCAACATCTTCATGTTGCCTCTAGGGCATATCACTAACACTATGGTCCTTGCACAAAACCCACTAGAACGTTTTTCATTAACTGGTTCAAGGAACATCAGATCGACGACGAAGTAAACTGGATTTTCTTGGGAGACTTCAACTTTTACAGATAACTCAACAACAGGAACAAACCTGGTGGAAACCTCTCAGACACCCTTCTCTTCAATGATGCCATAGGCCATCTAGGTCTCATCGAACTCCCGATCAAAGGACGGGCCTTTACTTGTAGCAACATGCACTCCGACTCGCTCCTAGAGCAGTTGGATTGGTTTTTCATGTCTCCTAATTGGACTCTGATCTTTCCAAACACAGAAGTTCTCCCTCTTGCTAAAACTACTTCAGATCATATTCCCTGCAAAGTCACCATCAACACGAGAATTGCGAAGTCTAATATCTTTCGGTTTGAAAACTACTGGGTTGAACATGATAATTTCAACCAGACGGTTCAAGATAGCTGGCAAACCTCCTCAGATATAGGTAACTCTGTTAAGAACATCGCTGCGAAATTTAAAAAACTTCGCTCCGATCTCAAGTGCTGGAGTCGAAACCTGTCAAATCTAAAGCTTTTGTCTGCGAATTGCAATAAAGTTATCATGTTCCTTGATACCCTGGAAGATAGAAGAGCTCTCTATACGCTGAAACTTAACCTGAGAATTTTGACGAAGATCCAGCTGCAAAATTTGCTACACTTCAAAAATCTTTACTAGCAGAAAAGGTACACAGTTAAGAGAATTAAACTAGGGGATGAATGCACTAAGTTCTTCCATGCAATGGCCACAATTTTCTACAAAAGAAATCTCATCCCTTACATCACTAATGGTCAAGGCTTGGAAATTTATGACCATGATGGAAAAGCTGGCTTACTTTGGTCCTTATTCCGAAATAGAATGGGAATCAGCTCAAACCCAGTCATGGCCTTCAATCTGGATAATCTTATCACACTTGTAGAAGGGTTACAAAACTTGGACGATCCATTCCAAACCTCAGAGATAGATCTAATAGTTTAGAAAATGTCGCCGGATAAGGCCCCTGGTCCGCACGGGTTCAATGGGCTATTTATAAAGAAATGTTGGCCAATCATCAAGGATGATTTTTACAAGCTTTGCTTTGATCTCCACTAAGATAGCCCAAGTTTGGATAGCATCAACGCATCCTACATCACTTTGATTCCCAAAACAGATAATCCAAGCACAGTAAATGATTATAGACCGATCTCTCTAATGAATGTCAGTCTCAAATTAGTCGATGTGGTATGTACTGAATCGGCCAGGGGAAATTAAACCTAATCGATCAACTATAGATATTCATAGTACATAATCTAAATACCAAAATACGTTTAGACTAAGTGATTGGGGTAGATCGATTGCGTACCGAGACAGTATAAACCACTTAAATCCAAAAGTACCTTAATATGTAGATTATATATATTTATAGCATAACCGATGTCATAGATTTAATGTGTATCGGCTAGTACTCGGGTACCACTTTATACTAAGATGTCATTGTAGACTAAATACATTAAACATGAACCGATCAAGTGTTAAGATAGCCTAACAGATTGATGATAGGCTTAACATATTTAATCACATTGAGATCTTAATGTAAAGGGCGGTTTTAGCATATCAAGTAAATATAAAATAGACGAGACAACTAAAACAGGTAAGATCGACTGAAACCCCAATACTATCTCTAATAGTGATCATGAGATGAAATAGATATTATGATTATAAGTATTACTTAATAGGTCGGTCTTAACCGATGCAACATTAAGCGTAAGAAGAAGCATAAGATCTAAACAAACTATGAAAACCTTTCGAGATGGTGGATATACCATATAATCTAAATCGACGATGATACCTAACCCTATCAGCTGTTATGTAATGACAGACTAGCGGATTAGGGTTAGATCACACTATCGATCTAGGTTATATGGCATATATGATAACTCAACGATTTATGTAAACAGGATTAGAGTATCATAATAATGGAAGCACTAATCCCGAGAGCGCAAGCCGCCATAACAAGCTTTACCTTTTCGTCGGAGATCGAACTCGATGCAGCCCAACTAGAAGCAAGAACTCGTCGAAACTATTAAAAGAAAAGGGTGGCGATGCACCGAATTGTATTGAACTTGATTGTTGTTTATTTACATGGTCCTGAGTCGTATTTATACCCAGATACAAGATAAGTCCTTGATGGACACGACTCCTATCTCTATTACAATTTGAATTACAAATATATGCCTAAAACAAACTTTCATCGACATTATCTATAAGTAAACTATTTAAAATATCCTAATTAACATATACAATTGCCTTTTCTGGACTCTATCCATGTATGACAATCCTCATGAAGCACTTCAAAATGAATCCGAAGATGACTCCAACATTATCTTACCTGAATCGGCTACATCGGCTCATCTTGTTCGACTCGGTACCGGTCGATGATTACCTTAGCCGATTCGGTCATCAGCCGACGAAGTCCTTAGCCAATTCGGTCAGCACTTGGTGCGCAGTCTGTTTCCAACCATCCCGATTCCCTCCAAATCGGCTTCGGCTTTAACTCCAAATATGATAATTGGCTTACCAAATTTGGTCGTTAACACATGCCCCCCAAGTCCGCTATATTGTTAATATTGCGGATTGCGGAATCTTATCTTAGAGAGATCTTAGGGCTTTCCGTTTTGGCTGGTTACTGCACCTTCTTAAATAACAACCGCCGCCTCAGAGTTTTTCACGCTGTCACTTTTGCCTTCACCGCCTTAGCCAAAAAACCTTCAATTTCCACCGGCGACCTCTCCGGCGCTCTTTGGCGACCTCGCAAACATCTCCATGCAGCGACGAACTCATTCCCAGTGATGTCGATCTCAACCACCCCGTCCACGGTGTCGTCGGCCGAGTTGCCAGAGGTAATCCCCGTCGGCTTTAGCCTCTTTCTTTTCTGTAATTTGGGTCTTGCTTTTCATAATTTGCCCTTTTCTTTCTTGTTCATTGTAGCACCTTGCACACGAAATCGCAATCCCTAGTCTTATTCATATCAACTGGTATTTTCTTGGTCTAATCGATAATAAGGACCCAACCGATGTGATTAATGCTGAGACCAACATAATCCCTTATAGGTTAGTGAACCCTAGCCTAACACATTGGGTCGACACCTTCAAATCATGGCCATCTACTGACAAATCCTGGTCGGAGTGGTATGATAGGATATCGGCTAACCAGCAAACTCACTGGGAAGAATTAGGGATAGCGCAGTGCCTAGCGCTCACTATAGCCGATATGCCTAAGGATTGAACCCTTGTTGTCGGCTGCCAGTTACTTTTGCTCAAACACCTTCAACACTTTCCTCTTCCACAAGGACCAATGACACCCACCTTGCTAGATGTGACCATGATCATTGGACTAGACATCACCACATCGGTCAACCCTGTCCGATTCAAAACCAAGTGTCAATACTCCTTCAAGACTAGAGCCATCGGAGGTTGGAATGGCTTCATAAGCCAAAACATGGGAACAGGATCAGTAAGCCCTAGAGAGGACACAACCTTCCTGATGATGTGGCTAGAGAAATTCATATTTTGTGGCTCGAGCTGTGGTCCCACATCAAATTGGTAGCACATAGCCGAAGCCCTCACAGAAAAACAATAAGTCCCCTTGGGCAAATATCTGCTAGGCTACTTGTATCAGATGATGAATACAACATCGGCTAAGATCGCAACCAATTCAATCATAAGCACTAGAGGTCCATGGTGGTTCCTGCAATTGTGGTTAGTCCTCCATACCCAAAAAGTTGCCGGACGACCTGAATTAGTAGATACCGATTTTCCAAGAGTGTAGCCAATCATGGATGAAGATGCGAAGAAGTCACTACACGCCGATGCATGTCATGGAGAAGTCGCCTCTTCTTATCCCGGTTCCAAGATATCGGCTGAACTCCTTGCCGATTGGTTCACCAACTTATTTGATGGGTTCCCAAAGAACACCAGAATCTGGTTCCCTTATTCAGACTATGAAGACTTTGAACTCCCCCTTGACTTTAGGTTCAACGAAATCAATTCTGACATATTCGAAAAGCCAAGGGAGATCTTCACAACTGCCATCACTCCATTCATTCTCCCAGTCGGCATCCATCAGGGCAGAAATGTCCCTCTGTCATATGAATTTTACCATCCAATGGTGGCTGCCAGGCAGATGGAAATGGGTCAGCTGCCGATTGGTCTGTACTTCAGCGACAAAATCCAAACCAGGGAAGAGATCACTTCAGGCTTGATGATGCACAAGTTGTTAAATATTGAAAGCCCTCCCCTCGACAGTATTGAGAACTTAGAGCTGGCCATGATGAGGAGTTCGGCCTTTACCCGATGGTGGATTGAACTGAAAAGACATCTTTTTCATCAGCCGGCTTCAATGTACCTCACCACCATTCTTCCAGAATCGATTCCTCAAGTATGTGTTTGTACCTTTGTTGATTTTTTTATCCATCGGCTAACACTTTGTAGCAATTTAACCATGTCTTTTCCTTTTTGTAGACCACCGATTCTTCTCCTCCCCACGTCAGCAACATTGGGGTCAACATCCAATATGCTCCGGGACTGATCCCAAATGGTGGTGGCCTCGCCCTTTATCAATCGGCTTCGACGCGCCTAAGGTATCCTTCCTGTTGCACGGCCAAACCCGCGAAGCACTCCAAAGAAAGAAGAGGGCCAAACCATCGACTGCCGATCCATCGGCTGTGAGGAAGAAGACTTCCAAGAAGCAAAAGACAACCCCAGTCGATGATTCGCCGACATTGGAACCAGATATGAAGGAAGCCATTGATCAAGCAGTAATGGAGGAAGAAATTGCTGAGGTTGTTGACGAAGCTGCGACAACCATAAGTGATACAAGAAGAACTGCGCAAACGCCGCCAGCCGATGACCCAACCCCTCCAAAAATGCCAAGTCCTCCAAGACGCCAACCTCAATATCGACCTCAGTCAGTATGTGCTTTTCTAAAATCTTCTCCCTCTAAATTTTCACATTTCAATTCTCTTTAAGCTTTTGTCTTGCAGAAAAAGAGATTGGCTACAAGGAAAAGGCCGGCTCCACCTCCATCAGTAATTCTATATTCAAATTGCTCTCAACTTTTCATTCAACCGATTCTGAACCAATCTTGTTTCTTTTCCTTTTTTGCAGCCTCCTCGTTCTCCATCGGCTGCCCCCCATGTATCAAGCGAACAAACTCAATCGGCTAGGGGCAGCCACCATGTCGAGGTAGAAGAAGTACCAGCTCCCATCATCCCCGTAAGTTTTTCCTCCAAACCCAAATTGGATGTTTAAATCTTTTCAACACTTCACAATCTTAACCTTTGCTTTGCAGACTCTAGCCGATATGTTTTCTTTTGACATAAAAGAATTCATGGATGATGATGAGGAGACCACAAGCAAGTCTTTAGCCCCTCTTATCGATGATCTAAAGGCCCACCGATTTAGCTAAACGGTTGGAAAGCTCCTAGACATCCTAGTCACTGATTGTGGAGCAATAAGAGGACGACAGGAAGAAATTCAAAATCAAATTCCAGATCATCTAGCCGATGTCATCTCCCAAGCTGCTTATCTCGAACTCTATCAGCATAAATTTGAAAGGACGAGACAAAAACTAGTCGACAAGCGAGAGAGGAAGGCTCTAGAGGCCAATGTCGAAGCCAATAGGCAAACCATCATGGCAAAGAAAGCTAAGTTGGACGAGATGACAACGAGCCCAACTCCAATCTCCATAGGTTGCGCAATGTCACGCCCGATTTTCGTTCGGGATTAAAAATCATTTAATAATACATTTTCCAAAATTAAATAAAAAAGAATAATATTATCAAGGGAACTTAATAAGGAAATTAAATTTTCTTTTAAAAATCATGGTTGGAAATATTTTTGTAATATTTTCCATGCCCTAAAATACACTCGAAATTTTCCGTGAAATTTTGGAGCTCCGAAATAATTTTAATAATACAAAAATCATTTCAGTAATTATTTGAATAAATTATTTAACCAAGAAATGAGCTTTTTATATTTTATTAAATACTTTAAATGTCCATCTATTTTCGGGATTTTTTTGGAATTATTTGAGCATTGAGAGTATTTAAAAATACAAAGAACATTTATCTGATTAAATAAATAGAAAAACAAATTTAATTTCCCTTCTTGTTCTTGGGCCGTCGTCGACCTACTCCCTCCAAAAAGTCCAAAATCCCTCCCCGGCTCAGTTCCCTCTCTCCCTCTCGCCGACAGGTGGGACCAAGGGCCCCCCTATCATCCCCAACCTCCGTCTTTCCCGGTCGACGCACCCACGTCGCCGCCGGAGCCCACACCCACGTTCCCGCACCTCTCGGTCGCCCCGCGCCACCCCACGCCGCCACACCTTGTGGAGATTATGGCAATCAGGTATCTACATGGCAAGCTTATCCGACTAGAGGTAGGGATAGATTGTGCCTGCCATATCTATAAACCGAACATGACTTGGGTGTTACGATTGCCGATAGAGATAAGGCAATCGGCCTATAGTCACGGTTTGGTAAGATTGAGGAAACCAACTTAGAGTAAGATAGGGTTTCCGATCTGTAAGCCCTCCTCCCAATACTATATAAGGAGGGTAAGGGGCGTCCCTTGAGGGATATCTGAATCATACGATTTCATAAGCAAGAGCTTTAGACACACAAGATCAATAAAGACACTCGGCGGATCGAATCCACCGAAACAGGAGTAGGGTATTACCTCACGAGAGGGCCTGAACCTGTCTAAATCCTCTTCTTCTTCTAACTCATCGTGCTTGGCGATCTCGACTGCGACCCCAGAAATTATATTGCCGAAACCAAGTTTCGACAGTTGGCACGCCAGGTAGGGGACCGCGCGTCGAGACTTCTTCAACAATCTCGCCGAGAAGCGTGATGGGATCTCCTTCAAGATTCGGCAACTTCGCCGCCTACTTCGCCGACGATTCCTGCTTCGACTCGGATTCGGACCAGTCGGAAGAAGAAATCCACTCGACGCCGTTCGGACTTCCGAACAACGCCAGGATCTACAACAACGTCTTGAAGATCAAGATGCAATCTACTTTCTCCGACGACGAACTTTACTCGGCACCATTCGGATTACCGAATACCGCCGAAATCTGCGCCAATCTTCTCACCTCCCCGACAGAGGCGATCTATTCGGACGAAGACCTCTCGGTGCCGTTTGGGTTACCAAACGCCACCGAGATCTACAAGAAACTTCTTTCTCCGAGTCGACGGCGACCCACTGAGGAGCCCACATCCCCAAGCTCGACTCGACCGGAACGATCCGCACCCGGCTACCCAGATCAAGGGAGGTCGCCGTCATCCTCCCATCATTCGGCTCCTGCTCATCTTCGGAGCTCAATGGATACCTCAGCTCCGCCGGCTTCGACAACCTCTATGGCATCCCTTTTGATGAAGCCGACAACTCCGATTGCCGCATGGACTATGAGCCGAAGTGCTTTGATGTCCTCATGGCCGAGCCGGACGAGTCCGACTCAGCCATGGCCAGGAGGCTTGCTGAAGAAGAGCGAGCCAAGATTGAGCACGAGCGCAAGACGGCCGAAGAGGAGAAGCAACGCAAGGACGAGGCTGACAAGAGGAAGCGGGATCTACGTGCAGCCGGACGATCTGCCCAGGAGGCCATCCTCCAAACGCGGGTTCGCAACACCAACATCTTCCAAACGCCACAGCAGAACGCTGTTGCCGCGCTCACACTCTTGGACACCGTCATGGAGACGACACCCGCCAATGTGACTCCGATACTCGACAAGATAAAGACCATCGTCGCTGCCACAACTAACGGCCACCCCACCACCTCGCACGAAGGCCGACGAATCCTGGCCGAAACGCCGACAAGAGCCGGCTTCCGCCTCTAAGGTCGGAGACTATAGGAGGCCCGAGCTAGATCGGTCGACGACTGTGCCAAGAGGCCCACCCCGCGAGTCCACACCGAAGTACCAGAGCAAACGGCCGACTCCGCGACAAACGACATGGACGTCCACCCGTCCATCACCGCTCTGCCGCAACAACAGCTTCCATACCCAACCACCAACCGAAGACCCCGCCGAGTGATTCGCGGAAATCCTCGATCGCCGCTCACAGAACGGGACCGACGCACTCGGGAAGATCGGAGGGGATCACCCGATAGCGTCGACGACGGAGTACCGGCTTTCACTCGGGAGCTTCGCCGAGTGCACTGGCCGAGTGGGTTCAAGCCCACGGGGATTGAAAGGTACGACGACAAGACCGACCCTGAATCTTGGCTTACCGTCTACACCCTCGCCATCCGTGCTGCAGGCGGTGACAACAAGGCCATGGCCAATTACCTGCCCGTGGCCCTCGCTAACTCAGCCAGAAACTGGCTCACGAGCCTGCCAAGAGGCTCAATCGGCTCTTGGAGCGAGCTGAGGGACCATTTCATCGCCAACTTCCAGGGAACCTTCGAGAGGCCCGGCACACACTTCGATCTATACAACGTCATCCAGAAACCGGACGAACCCCTGAAGGATTACATCCGTCGTTTCTCCGAGAAGCACAACAAGATCCCGAACATCACCGATGACATCATCATCGCCGCCTTCCAGAAGGGAGTCCGTGATGAGCTGCTAATCGGGAAGTTCGGGCGCAAACCACCAAAGACGGTGAAACAGATGTTCAAAACGGCGAATTCATACGCCAAATCCAACGACGCCATCAAGGCCGCCCGTCAAGACCGGCCCGACAGGAGGGAAGACAAGCAGGCAGGAGGAAGCCGGAATCCTAAGAAGGATAACGGCAATAGCAACAACCAGGCCCAAAAGGATCTCAAGCGCCGATCTGAGGACCTAGTGGCCGCAACCTCCAACACTCAACGCCGTCCCCGAGTCGCCGCCTACGATGCCATCATGAACGCCCAGTGCACCCATCATCCCAATCATAAGCACGCGGCGAAGGATCGCTTCATCTACAAACAGCTTGCCGAGCGGCGGCGCAGCTCAACAAGAAGCCGACCGATGAGGCTGGTCCGTCAGCGCCAAGAAAAACAACGCGACCGAAAATGCCGAACCTTTTCAAGACCCCGTGGGAGAGCTCAACCACATCTTCGGGGTCCGGCCTATGAATCCAAGAGGAAACAAGCCGACCGACCGAGAGGTCAACGCGGCTCAACCCGAAGTCCCTTAGTACCTGCGATGGTCGGAGGTGGCCATCACTTTTGACCGCTCGGATCACCCTGACCGAGTGGTTCACCCGGGGCGCTATCCACTCGTCCTGGATCCCGTGGTCCGCAATATCAGGCTCAAGCGCGTCCTCATCGACGGGGGCAGCGCCCTCAACATCCTGTTTGCCAAGACCATGGATGAGATGCAGATCCCGAGGGCAGAATTAAAGGTAGGCTCAGCCCCCTTCCATGGAGTCATCCCAGGGCTATCGTCTACACCACTCGGGCACATTTCCCTCCCAGTCACCTTTGGGGCCCGAGAGAACTTTCGAACGGAGAACGTCACTTTTGAGGTGGCCGACTTCGAAACAGCGTACCATGCCATCATTGGAAGACCTGCGCTTGCCAAGTTCATGGCGATCCCGCACTACACCTACCTCTGCATGAAGATGCCGGGTCCCAATGGCGTCATCACTCTTCGCAGCGATGTGAAGCAAGCCTTCACCTGCGATAAGGAGAGTTGCGACATGGCCCAATCTCGCGAGAGATTACGTGGCCAACAAGAAGTCCGATTGGCTGCATCAACTTCGGCAGAGGGCGAAGTCCCCGCGAAGAAGATAGCCAAATCGGGATCCGGCGACGCCAAGACCAAGAAGATCTCCCTTGATCCGTCGGATCCCTCGAAAACTGCTGTAATCGGCGCTGACCTAGATCCCAAATAGAAAAGCGCGCTCGTCACCTTCCTCCAAAATAATAAAGATGTTTTTGCTTGGAAACCATCTGATATGCCTGGAATTCCTAGGGAGGTGATCGAGCACTCTTTGCACGTCAAAGATGACGCCAAACCGATAAAACAACGATTACGCAGATTCGCGCAGGATCAAAAAGACGCTATCAAGGAAGTACTCGCAAAGCTCTTGGCTGCCGGCTTCATTAAAGAAATCCTTCATCCCGACCGGTTAGCCAACCCGCCCCGGTCCGCAAGAAGACGGGGCAATGGCGCATGTGCGTTGACTATACCGACCTCAACAAAGCCTGCCCCAAAGATCCGTTCGGGCTGCCTCGCATCGACCAAGTCGTTGACTCAACAGCCGGCTTCCAACTCCTGAGTTTCCTGGACTGTTACTCGGGCTATCACCAGATCAGCTTAAAAGAATCCGACTGCCTGAAGACATCGTTCATCACGCCGTTTGGGGCCTCTCTACATCACCATGCCTTTCGGCTCAAGAACGCCGCGCCACATACCAACGCATGATCCAAAGATGCTTCCGACGCAGATCGGCAAGAACGTAGAAGCTTATGTCGACGACGTTGTCATCAAGACCAAGCAGAAAGAAGACCTGATCGCTGACCTAGAAGAAACTTTTGCAAACATCTAGGCCTTCAGAATGAAGTTGAACCCGGAGAAGTGCACTTTTGGCGTCCCATCGTGCAAACTTCTCGGCTTCATGGTGTCACATCGCGGCATTGAAGCTAATCCGGAGAAGATCAACGCCATCTTGAGCATGAAGCCCCCGAGTAACCAGAAAGACATCCAGAAGCTCACTGGCTGCATGGCGGCGCTAAGCCGCTTCATCTCCCGACTCGGCGAACGAGGCATGCCCTTCTTCGATTGCTAAAAAGACGATGACTTCCAGTGGACCGCGGGAAGCCAACAAGGCCTTTGAAGATTTCAAAGAGTTCCTTACAACGCCGCCCGTCCCGGCCTCGCCTCGGCCCCGAACCTTTGCTTGTACGTTTCACCACTCACCAAGTGGTCGACGGTCCTCGTGGTCGAACGCGAAGAAGAAGGACGGGCTCGAAGATTCAGAGGCCAATCTACTTTGTTAGCAAAGTGTTGGCAGAGCCAAAATTCGCTACCCTCGGTACAAAAATTGCTCTATGGTGTTCTAATAACCGCGAGGAAATTGGCACACTATTTTCGTGGTCACTCGGTCACCGTCGTCACCTCCTTTTCACTCGGCGATGTCATCCACAACCGAGAGGCAACCGACGCATCGCCAAGTGGGCTTTAGAGCCGATGCCGTTGGACTTGACTTTTAAGGCGAGGACGTCCATAAAGTCACAAGCCTTGGCAGATTTCCGGCCGAGTGGACCGAGCAACAAGAGAACGTACCTCGGGAAGACCTCCAACACTGGACCATGCACTTCGACGGATCCAAGAGGATCACCGGCTTGGGAGCGGAGTTGTGATCTCCCGACCGGGAAAGGCTAAGATACGTACTTCACCTCCACTTCTCCGCCTCGCACAACGTTGCCGAGTATGAAGCCCTGCTACACGGATCGCGCCTGGGCTTCACTCGGGATACGTCGGCTCATCGTGAAAGGCGACTCCCAGCTGGTCGTCAATCAAGTAATGAAGGACTGGTCCTGTCTAAACGACACTATGGAGGCCTACCGACAAGAGGTCCGTAAGCTTGAAGACAAGTTTGATGGGCTCGAACTCTCACACGTCCTGAGGCATAACAACGAGGCAGCCGACGAGCTGGCACAGTTCGGGTCCAAGCACGAAGCTGCCCCAACAGACGTCTTTGTCGAACATCTCTATGAACCAACCATCACGGCAAAGACAACTCCCAACGAGCAAGCTGCGAACGAAGTCACGATGGCTGACACCGACTGGAGGACGCCTCTCATCAAATTCTTAACCCAGCAAGAGATGCCGAAAGACCGGGATGAAGCAGAACGCGTCCGGCGTCGTTGCCAAGCATATGCCATGGTTGACTCCGACCTATACAAGAGAAGCCCTCTCGGAATCCTAATGAGATGCATCACACCCGAGGAAGGGAAACAACTGCTCCAAGACATCCACTCGGGCATATGCGGAAGCCACGCGCAAAGACGCACTCTGGTCGGCAAAGCTTACAGCAAGGTTTCTTTTGGCTTACCGCGGTCTTCGACGCGGACAAAGTTGTACGAACTCCGCAAGGCTGCCAATTTTTGCCCGACGAGCCATGTCCCGCCCAGAGCCGCAAACAATCCCACTATCCTCGGCCGTTCGCGGTATGGGGCTTGGACATGGTCGGCCCTTCAAGAAAGCTCCAGGAGGATTCACACACCTCTTCGTTGCAATCGACAAGTTCTCCAAGTGGATTGAAGCCAAGCCGGTCGCCACAATTACGCCGACAAGGCATGGGACTTTTTTCTCAACATCGTGCACCGCTTCGGCATCCCAAACAGAATCATAACTGACAACGGGACTCAATTCACGGAGGCATCTTCAAGGAATTCTACAAGGACTTCGGAATCAAGATCTGCTACGCATCAGTTGCCCATCCCAAAAGCAATGGACAAGTTGAACGTGCCAACGGCATGGTCCTCCAAGGCATCAAGGCCCGCGTTTTTGATCGCCTAAACCCCTACGCGGGCAAGTGGGTCCAAGAGCTTCCTCGGTCTTATGGTCGCTGCGGACCACACCCGGTCGGGCTACCAGCCAAACTCCCTTCTTTTTGGTCTACGGCGCAGAAGCCATGTTGCCAAATGAGATGGAGTACGAATCCCTCCGAGTCCGCAGCCTTCAACGATGAACGCTACGACCCCGACCGAGTGGATGACCTCACCCGATTGGAAGAGGCCCGGAGGCAGCCCTCATCCAGTCGCCCGATATCTTCAAGGGCTCGAAGATACCACGGTCGCAACGTTCGAGCACGAGCTTTCATCATTGGCGACCTGGTCCTACGCAAGATCTAGACAACCAATGACCATCACAAGTTATCCCCCTTATGGGAAGGACCGTACATAATCGCTGAGGTGACTCGGCCCGGTGCATACCAGCTAAAACGTGAAGATGGGTCTATGGTGGAGAACTCCTGGAACATCGAGCATCTTCGACGATTTTATGCCTAATTTGGCTAAGGCTTCATGTTTTCCTTGACTGCCAACCTCAAGCAAGATGACTTCTTGAGTTAGCAGTCGGGGGCTGTACATATGTCAATAAAGCTTAAGTTTTCCTCATCAACTTCTGTGCATGATTTGGTTTATCATTGTTTAATGTTCTTAGATTCGAGTTCAGTGTCTAAGGACTGAGAGTTTTCCGATGACCTAATCGAGCCTAGGCTTGGTGACAGTCAGACGAAAACTACTCAAGAAATTTCACACAAAAACTCGGATCAAGGCATTAACATAAATAAACCAAATATATCACAAGTTCTGCATCAGAGCATCACGATCACACGACATTTACAAGACAATGTTTGAAAGATAAATCAAATCCAGAAATTGTTCACTACATCAACAGAGATCTTCTTTGCCGACTCCTCGCGCCTCACTCAGCATATCCAAGGCCTCGCTCATCTCGTGGTCTCGTCCAAAGCCTCCCCGACCGAGTGGATATCCACTCGGGGTAAAGGGACTTAGTTTGAGCAAGAGCCAGACCAGCCCCCATGTTGGCGGCCTCACTGATGTTCGCCAGATATTGGTCAGGAGCCCTTCGCAGCTTGTCGAAAACTTCAATTGAGTCCAGTGAGCTGGTCCCGACTCCATGATGGAACAAAGATAGCAAGATCGACGCAGCAGCATTGGCGACCTCTTCCCGGATCTCTCCGGTCCGTTTGACCCGCTCAAGCAAGACGTCATATTGAGCTCGGGTCTTAAGCTTGTAAGCTGCCAAAAGCATCTGATCACGCAAAGCACTTGGAAATGAAGCAGCGCAAGGAATGTTACTTCAAAGAGGCTTACCTTCAAACTCGGCCTCTAGTTCGGCTTTGTCGAGGCTGACTGCCTCCAGCTGGACTTGGAGCGAATGAACCTCCGACGAATTTTCTACAAGGAAAGAAGATCATCAGTAACCAGGGTTAACACGAGAATCATGAAGAAACTTGGAGTGACGAGCTTACTCCCGATTGATCCTCGGAGGTCGAGGTTCGCCTCCCGAAGCTCTGCGATCTCTCTCCTTAAAGCCGCCTCCCTCGACGCGGCTTCCTCCTAAGTGGTTTTCAGCTCGCCGAACGTCCTCCAAGGAGTTCAGGTGAGGAACCGGCTTTTCCAAGCACCTCGGACTTTGCCATGGAGCGGCGGTCTTCGCGCAAGAAATCCGAAGAGTGACCGACTGGAAAAGGATGATAACACAATGAAAGAAAAAGACTAAGGCTTACGTTGAGCAGCGAGTCGCTGTTCAAACTATCGACAAGGGCATCCCTTTCTTCTTTCTCGCCTTGCTGTCCAGGATGATGCCCCGCCTTTGGCCCTCCGAGTCCCGCCACTCAATCTTAATTGGGGGAACCCAGGTTTCAGAAGATTGCAACCTGGGGATTTCCTCCACTGTGACTGACAGATAAGAAGAACAAATAAAGACATGAAGGGCTCAAACCTAAAGAGCAAAGAGAAGATTCTGATACAAGACTCACCGACTTCGTGGTGCGCACTTAGGTGGACCGCCGGCCGGCCTCTTTCCTCGGCTCTTTGCCGAGTGACCCTCGTCGGAGCCGGCCGAGCCATGGCCCGAGGTCTCCCGGCCGTTGATCGGTTTCGTCGGGATGTCCCGCGCGCGTCGGGGCTCCTTCCTGGGGCATCCTTCTTTGGAGGCGAAGGTTCTTTGCCCGAGCGCTCTCGCTCGGATGCGGGCTCCGGTTTCGGCTCTGCAGCTTCGGCGCCTCGGGAGCGGCGGCGGGATCGGCACCTCACCCTCCCGGCAGATCTATGTCCCGGGGCCTCTGCGATAATGAACATAGCCGGGGTAAAGATAAAGAGAGCTTTCAGCGAGAAAGTTCGGACTTCGTTCATGAAACATACTTGGATGATCGGCGGATCTTCGGCGCCGTCCTCGGCGATCGCCTTGGAGGAGGAGTCTCGATCGGGAGCGGGACGTCGTCGTCCGAATCCTCGATGATGAGCCTCTTTTGCTCGCCCGCTTGTTGGTGTCCTCACTCGGGGCCGCCCGCTTCCCAACTGGATCGCTTTGGATCTTGATCCCGCCAGCCGGCTTCTTGGCGGGGCGACGCGGCGCGTCATCATGGGACACCTTGTAAGGCTTGGAGGTAACGGAAGCGTTTTCCTGCAAGAGAAGTTCGCACAATACTAAGAGACAAGATGTCAAGATTGCAAGGCATTACGAAACAACCAGTCGGCTTACCGGAGGAGGAGGTCGGTGGATGCTGAAAGGGAGAACCGGCAGAATAAGGGCACGCTCAACTGCAATGTCCGTCGAGAAGATCTTGTACATTCGGATCTTCAGGATCTTGTAGCTGAGTGGATTTGTATCTTCCCGATTGGGGTCCTTCCCGCCTTCGTATTCGAAGGCTGGCTTTGACCTCTCCTTGATTGGAGCCAGTCGGCACCGAATGAAGTGCCGAGTGATCTGCTCGCCACGAAGACCCTTCTGTTTCATTGCCAGGATCTTCGCAAGCAACTTGTTGGCCTCGTCCCAATCTTGGGCTACTGGAACAGTGCTCCAAGTTGGCCTGGGGACGGGGGGAAGGCCGACGAAGGCTGGCAGGATGGGTTCGAGGTTGCTAATATAGAACCAGCCCGCGTGCCATCCCTTATTGGAAGATTTTAAGGAAAGAGAGAAGTACTCCTTGCGGAGAGATCTGCGAAGTTGGAAACCTGCCCCGCCAACGACGCATGGGTAGTCTTTATTCGGATGTGGTTTAAGATAAAACATGCGGTGGAATAGTTAGAAGTGGGGGAGGATGCCAAGGAATGCTTCACATACATGAATAAAGAGGGCGATGTGAAGCATGGAGTTGGGGTTCAGATGGTAGAGTTGAAGCCCATAATAATCCAGAAGCCCCCGTAAGAACTCAAAGGTGG
The DNA here is from genome assembly GCA_019925245.2 of Oryza australiensis. Lineage (NCBI taxonomy): Eukaryota > Viridiplantae > Streptophyta > Magnoliopsida > Poales > Poaceae > Oryza > Oryza australiensis. The sequence goes on along the minus strand of JAIFGZ020000047.1, from coordinate 19,474 downwards.
GAAGGCTGAACCCGCAATAGAAGAAAGAAGTAAATACAACGAGCTCACCGTGTTCGGGGTTGGGAGGTCCTCACCGCCGCCGGCGCCGCACCACGATCTCCTTTGGGGGAAGCACGCCATGCTTCACCATCTCCTTGAGGGTGGATTCCCTCACATCCGATGTGGCCCATTGGTCAAATGGGATCCTCTTTTCCTCCGCCATGAGTGTGGTTTGGATGGGAAGTGGATCTGGTCGGAAAGAGTGGGGATTTTGACAAGGGAACTTGGGAGATTGGCTGCGGAAGCTGATTGTGGCAAGAAGCGAGCTCTTGGATGGATGGATTTGGGAGCGCGCGAGTCTAGGGTTCTTCGTAGGAAACCGGTGAACAGTTTGCGAAAAGAGGAATCTTTTGGAAGATGAAGAGGCGAGGACGACCTCGAGCCTTTATAGAAAGATTTGAGGGTTGCGCTAGGTTTTCTTGTGATTGGGCCGAGCCCATGAGAGAATCTGCAGCCCGGTTAAGGTGTGGCCCGACGCATGTCCTTAGGGACTTAAGCGAATGAGCTTAAGCGATTTGCCCTGCAATATGCACGTGTCCGAATGCCCTGTACCTTTGAAAATCCTTTCATACCGCAGTTTGCTTGACTTCATGAGAAGCTAGCACGATGCAACTTGAAAGGTGACCAACGCTAAGTTTTTATAGCCGCCTTGGTGATAAGGGCTGTTTGGTTTTTTAGCATTTGATTAAGTGATTTTATCAATGCTATTTTTCCACCTTGGTGAAGATCTTTATAGATTGAGACCGAGATATGGCGAAGCTATTTAATAACTTGGTCATATTTTTCATACGATTGAAAGAACTTGTTTTCCCATGAGGGACGATTAAAATATTTGTTCCGGGATGACTCGGGCAGATCCACTCGGATAAGCATGAGCTTACCGAGTGCTTTTTACCCGCTAGGGTTGATTGAGTTAGTTGTTCTGAGATAACTCGGGCAAATTCACTCGGATAAAGCACAAGCTTGCCGAGTAATGAGGTTGCTTTAGCTTGAGCTAAGCATCTACATAAGAATGATTTTTTATAGTTCTTGACTATATGCTTAGTCTGTTTTTGACTAACCACATAGTCGGGGGCTACACCTAATTAGGTGCATCAGGAGATGCACCTAGGTATTTATTTTTGAGAATTTTTTAGATATTTTTCAGCCCTTCACAGTCTTTTGAGCCACTCGGGAAGATTCAGGCGAGATGATGGAATCACTCGAGCCAAAAGTACTCGGTCAAAGAGGTTTTTTTGGTCGTGTGTTGTTTTGGTTTGAAGTTGAGTTGTCTCATCGACTGAAAAGGACTCGGGGGCTACTGTGGAGATTATGGCAATCGGGTATCTACATGGCAAGCTTATCTGACTAGAGGTAGGGATAGATTGTGCCTGCCATATCTGTAAACCGAACATGACTTGGGTGTTACGATTGCCGATAGAGATAAGGCAATCGGCCTATAGTCACGGTTTGGTAAGATTGAGGAAACCAACTTAGAGTAAGATAGGGTTTTCGATCTGTAAGCCCTCCTCCCAATACTATATAAGGAGGGTAAGGGGCGTCCCTTGAGGGATATCTGAATCATACGATTTCATAAGCAAGAGCTTTAGACACACAAGATCAATAAAGACACTCGGCGGATCGAATCCACCGAAACAGGAGTAGGGTATTACCTCACGAGAGGGCCTGAACCTGTCTAAATCCTCTTCTTCTTCTAACCCATCGTGCTTGGCGATCTCGACTGCGACCCCAGAAATTATATTGCCGAAACCAAGTTTCGACACACCTCGCGCCACATTTCCCTGTGTTTCCCTATGCACGCAATGGCCGAGTCTGCGATCCCGGCCACCGCCATTGTCGTCCGCCTCAATTCACCGCCTTAACCCACGCCCCTCGGCCCACGTTCGCACCCTGCGACCCCCTATAAAGCACCACCGAGAGCCGACGAGTGTTTCCCCTCTGTCAATTGCCAAACCAAAGCTTTCCCGTGCACCCGCACTGCAACACACCGAGCCGCCGCCGTTTCCACAACTCCGGCCACCCGATTCGTGCAAATCGCCGCTCATCGCGCCAACCCCATCACCGCGGGTTCGTCGCCCCACATAGAACCCCGGCCTCCACTCCTCCCCAAAATCCCGTCGCATTTTCACGCCGTGCGCCGCTGTCTTCCCCAAGTTCGACCATTCTCCGATGAGCATTTTTCCCCTTCCTCTTTCCTCTTTTTCCCCCCTTCCGTTCAGTCCCGAGCCACGCCGCCGCGTGCCCTCGCGCTGCCCCCGCCTCGTGTCGCGTGCACACGCACCTTGCGCCTCTCCTATGCTCGCCGATGCCCGCGGCGTGCCCGTGCACCGAGCCGAGCCCATGCGCCACCACGCCACGCCCGATAGCGCGCATGTGCGCGCCGCGCCGCTCCCAGCCTAGCCTGTGCTCCGCCCGCGCCGCCGTGTGCCCTCGCGCGCCTCTACCCGCACTAGAGCGTGCGTCGCTTCTGGCCAAGCGCCTTGCCCGCGCGCCGCATCCGCCCCTCCGCTGTGTCGCGGCGTGCTCGCGCGCATCACGCACGTCTCCTCCGCCGCCACACCGCCGTCGCTCGCTATCGGTGGCCTTCGGCCCCGTGTGCCACCGTGCGCGCCGTCATCACACTGCCATCCGAGCCGCTGCGCCTTGTCGCCTGGGCATGTCGCCCGTCGCCTCGTCCGAGCCCGTGTCACCGCCACGTCCCACGTTGCGCGTCGCCGCACAACGCCGCTCCTCGTGTCGCCAGTCGCCTCCGGCAACCAATTGCCGCCACCGCACCGTTGGCCATGCCAAGCCGACCGGTTCGCCGGTCCCGGCTAGGCTAAGCCGTCCGGCCGGACCGAGCCGACCGATCGGACATGCCTTGAGCCGGCCAATTTTCCTTCTCAGGCCACCCTCTCCCCGTGCGGCCCAATTTCCCTCTCCCCTGAGAAAGTCTATTTCTCCTTCCTCTCGGCCTCCCTCTTCCTTTTCCTCTCTCTTTGGCCTAGACCAGCCCCTCGTGTGTGCAAAGTCTAATTTATCTCCCTTGACTCCCTCCTGCTCCCTTCCCGCCTGTGGGCCGCAGCCCATAGAATTTCTCCATCTCTAAAGTCCACCTTTCCTCCTTGGCCTAACCCCGAAGAGTCCAGTCCACCTCCCCCTTCCCGTTTACGACCTTGCCTTCTTGGACTTGGTCCACGGTGGGTCGCCCCTCTATGTCGCTGACTCGTGGGGCTCACGTGTCGGCACTAGCCCTTTTGCTGATGTCAGCTGATACCATTTTCTTTGAGAAATTAATTAATAATTGCGCAATAAATTATATTAATTCCTAGAATTCAATTAAATGGTCCAAAACTTCTAAAAATTATATCTAATCCATTCGAACTCCAAATTGGGCCATTCAAATTGTAAAATTTATCTAAAATTGAGCTCTACATGTTTTTTTACTTTTGATATGTTGTTTATTTGGTTTTAATTAGGTTTTTTCTTCGTTTTGCGTGCGAGCGTGTAGACTTCGCCGTATCGGAGGCTTTCGCTCGCGAAGAAGAGAGGATCAGCTGAAGAAGCAAGGCAAGTCACATTCCTCCTTGACGCATAATGGCCCAAATTTATAAATATTTATTGTTTGCAAATAAACTTGCATGTTTTTCTAATTACCCTGGGAGGACCCTGGAAACCTTGCGATTAAGTATCAGTTCATGGGAAACCCTGTAAGACTTACAGTACTTACCACAAGCCAGTATGGGCAATGGCTGGACTTGTAGTGTAGCTTTTCCCTGGCCGACGCATCCAGACAAGGGTGGGCATTATGGAGTTCTGATGGACCGGGCAAGGTCTATGCGGCTGCCGGATTCACCTAGGCACCAGAGGGGGCTGCCTACCCTGGCATGGGGGTAGGGGCGAAACCTTAGTGTGGTGTCGCTTGGTCAGGGGGAGTTATGCGAGGGGTCTTGTCACGATCACTCGCATGACAATGTGTCAGGCATGGCACGATGACATACGGTGGATCGTGTCTTGTGGGTACAGTTGTACACCTCTGGCCAGAGTAAAACTATTCGGATAGTCGTGCCCACGGTTATGGGCGATCAACCAGATTTACCATGATTAGTCCCACCTTAATAATTTGACTTAATGGAACTGGACTAGTTCAGGTGGTTTGGGTGGGCCTGATCAACGTGGTCTTGCGTTGTTCAGTGAAAGGTTAATCTTGATCTAATTAATCAATTGTTTTACTGTTTTAAACTAGAAAGGTTTGAAACCGCATTTATGCAAAATAGCCCAAGCCACTCTTGTCTCCCATTGCACGTCTGCATCCCTCCATGTGGCTTGTTGAGTACGATGGTTGTACTCAGCCTTGCTATTGCCCCCTTTTCCCAGAAGTGTAGTGCTTCTGAGTCGAAGACGGAGTAGAAGTCCAAGGCTCAGACCCTAGTTGAGTTTGCCTGTGGAGTGGAGCTGAAGCCCCGCTAGCATCGCCTTCTTTCTGTTGCTGCTGCTTTCTTTCGGGTGTGAGGACTAAGTGCCTCTTCTGTAAGTATTTTAAACTTTATTTTACGTTTGGATCTGTTTATTGATTTGTCATTTTGTGTACTCTAGTTGATTCCTGGACAGAGATTTAATACACAAAATACTCTAGAAATTTGGCTAAATTTCTGGGCGTGACAAGTTGGTATCAGAGCCATCTCGACTGTAGGTTGAGCCAAATGGTCAAACCCTAAGGACAAGTTTTCAGAAAACCTTATCTGCGAAAATGTCTCTTCCCTCCCTTCGGAGCTCTTTGCGAAACAATTTCTTAAATTTCTCCCCTTTCCCCTCCAACTCTCTAGCTGTTAAGCCTAGAGCGCTAGCTGAAGCTTCAAGCAAGAAAGTCGAGCCAAGCAGCCCCAAGTCAGCTCTTCTCGAGGATCAAGTGCAGCCTTCTCGGAGTTTACCTAAAGTCCAATCCTTCCCCGAAGAGTAGTGGCGTTAGCTGTTAGATCGTGTGATTGGTTGTTGTGTGCAGGTGTATGGTTCACATCAGTGGTGGGGATGTGACCATACTAGGTTGCTTGCTTAATCAACTTGAAGAGTAAAAGTACACTCACATCAGATCATTAGTCAAGCGGATTAAGGTCTCGTCTTTAGTTTAACCCCCTCCTTTGTCCTCTCCTTCCTCCTTCTGCAGTAGATGGGCAGAGTTGGAGGCAGTGTCAGTGGTTCAGGACACTAGCAGTCCCATGGGTCAACTCAGAGCAACACCATGAGCATTCCACCTCCACTCCCTGAGGATCCGACTCTAGCCCAAGTGATGGCCAATCAGACGTAGCTAATGGCAATGATGATGCAGCAGATGCAACGATAGTAAGAGCAGCAATAGAGGCAAGCCCAGATGCAAGTTCAGGGTTTATATCATAATCAAGGTCAGTTTGTTCTGATGCAAGCACTTGTCACTCCTGCCAGTATGCCGTCAAGTTCCCAAAAGATGATGGCACCAACCCCGCCATCAGGCTGGAAGGAAACATATGCCACCAACCATGGTAACAATGAGCAAGGTCGTAATGAGATGAACAATTTACAGGACACATATGTCAGGACACCAGTCGAAGATGAGATGCAGTGCCCAAGAAAGAAGCAAGATTCCGGGCAACCCGTCAGTGAGAATTTTGGTACGTCACAATCCAACCCTAAGAAAAGGAAGGGAACAGAATGGAATATAGGATGTACCAGGAAGATGATAATCACCGGCACAGAGTTTATCCCTGAAGATGCTGAGAAGATTCCCCGACGCCTCAGAAAGAATTCCTTCCGTGGTGCACGTCAGCTAACCCGGCACCTCAGGCTTTATGGTCCGCCCAAGCCAGAAGATGATGAATCGGAAGAAGTATCCTCTGACGATGATAAAGTGGTCTTTGAAGGCATTAGTGAAAAAGAAATAGAGCTCAAAGCATGTACTTGTTGTGGAGAAATTGGACACACTGCGAATATGTGCACTCAGACCTGCCCCTGTGGTGAAGGCGCCCACATGCCAGAAGAATGCCCCATGAGTAAGATCACGTGTTTTCTATGTGAGGGAACAGATCACGTGCCTAAGGACTACCAACTGAATTGGGTCCTAGCAGAGGACAAGGAAGACAAAAGGATATCATGACAGTCTGTAGGTCAACTCTTGCTTGGCACTAATAGTGGGAACGATGCTTTCGACCGTCAACCATGTAACATCCTGGCCCAGGGCATGTAACATCCTGGCCCAGGGCTTAATAGGATTAATAGAATACTCATATCAACAAGTTGCAACTTCTTTTCCGGAAGCTCATCTCCTAAGAACTCTAAGGTTAAGCGTGCTTGGCTTGGGGCAATTTGGCTAGGGCACTATTCCGATAAATGTTCACTTTCGAGAGTAGCAAAAGAAGCCCCTCGTTGTTTCAACTGTGGGGGACCGGATCATTTAATTGAAGGTTGTTCAATGCCCAAGCGTCAACGTCCTCAAGGCACCAACCCTATCTGCAGCTCCTTTACATTGCCAGCTGTCCCAGGTCCAGCTCAACATGGTCCAATTCAGCCAAAGAGCTTTGGAAAGGCAAAGGTTACCAGTCGTCGCCTGTTTGTACAGCCTCCACCGCAGCGAGTTGTCATCAAGGGCACCCGTAAAGGTTCCATTGTTCCACCACCAACCACTCCAGAACTACAGAACCAACACCAGCAGGGCAAGCAATGCGAGGAGCACAATAACCTGACTCAACTGCAAGAAAACGACACACCCCATCAGCAGAACCTGCAGCAGTTGCCGACAGCATCAGGCCACAAAGCTACCGTTGAAACTAGCAAGGCACCCCGCATTGCTCCAACTCAGAGGTCTGGTAAGCAGTCACGAAAAAGAAACAATGTCAACAAGAAGGTTGTGCCTGCTACCTCAACTGCTTAGAGCAAAGGTGCTTCTTCATGAAAGGCCAACCGTCGAAGTAATGTTCTGTTGGAATTTCAGCCAATAAGAAACGGAAGAGCAAGACGACCATGTCAGGACCTCAGGCGTGAATGTTGTTTTGGTCAACACTTCTGTTCATAAGGATAAGTAGTAGTTTATGAGTCTGATCTTCAAGTACTTCCCATTGTATAGAAGTCTCATGGCTGTTATGTAATAAAAGAAGATTATTGAATAAAGTATGCCTCGGGCAATATTTCCATTGCACATGAACCGTCTCGCTCGCCCAAAGGAGACTTGACTCATGCATCTGTCCGCGTCATAAGAAACCTAGAGTTTCTATTCCTTGACTCACTGTAGTTTTGACGAGCTTGAAAGCATGACTGTCAACATATAAAGGAAAAGGCTAACCCACAAATGAAGAAAGGTTAGACCGTGCTAACACTCAACGCTACAAGACCTCTTGGAGGAACCATATAAGTAGCATCTCAAGAGAATGGGAAGAAAGGTGGAAAATATGGAAATAACATCATGGGAGGAATATCCGCACTTTTAATTGTGGAGGTTCTCCAGAGAATCGCAAGTGCATGCTGCACCCTAGCGGTGCATATGGGTCAAGGATGGTTATCCTTAGTCCAAGGTAACCGTTTCAGTTCTCAAAAAGCACCTCAGTGTTTCCTAGGAAGATGGCAACAGAATGGTTTCATCACCTCTGCCTGGGATAAATGAATGAAGAGGTCCAACCATAAAATACGGTCCGGAGAGCATGCGTTAGAGAATCATTCCTTGTGAATCAGTTCTTCTCAAGGTTTGAAAGTGAGCTTATTTTGGTCAGAGAACAGAAACTCTTGGCAACATCAAAGGCAGTTTTCAGTAGACGTACATATTTTGGTGTTGTGGGGAAAGCAAATGTAGGACTCATAGCCTATCAACCCAGGAGAGTCAATAAAGGCTAAGCGAAGAAGTGAAATGTTATACCATGGGTTTAACCTTTCGAGCCTTGTCTGTTATGTGATCAATGTTTGTTCCGGGAAAAAGAATATCAGCATGTTCAGACCGATGGCACTGAAGTCAGAACAGAAGCGGAGTAGTCATGCCAGCAGTTGTACCTGATGGAAAAGTTAGTCAAGAGTCGATATGTTCAAGAGTGGCATGAGAGTCATTTTTATGTGGGATCTCCCTCCACCATTTGGGTGTTGAGTTCCAAGAGTCACTGGAATGAAAGCGCACAGTCCTTGCTTCACCTCGATCGACCGAGGTAATGCTCGGTTTTCAAAGTCAAGGTTCTTTGTAATCAGAGGGATGTTGGACCTTCTCAAGGATGGCAGAGAAATTGTTCACAGTCAGACGAAAGATTAACTGCTAGTTTTGAAGACGAGATCGAGGATGAGTTTGTTAAATATTGTAACCATTTTTTAGAGGATCAACCACGCGAAACAGCTTTGGGTTGTAACAAAAGGGCCGGGCAGCGCTAACGGGGTTTCAACAATCACCGGTCGCCAGGTTTCAACAATCACCGCATAGCGGGACCGGGTCTAAGGCACCCTCAAGCTATCGTGGCAATAGTTCAGTCTAAGGAAGCAGCATTCGGGAACAAGTCACTGTCCAGATGGAAGACTGATCGAGCAGCTCCTTCAAATACTGGGTTGTTTGGGTCGAGAGCAGTTCATAGCAAGCTCAGAGTCCGTGTGTTCACAAAAGTCGCTTGCAAGGTCTCAAAAAGTTCCGCCAACTATCCGTCATGTAGAGTGAACTCTCGCTTATCAAGTTTGTCAACATTGAGTGTGAAGACCGAGGGAAGTAAGTACCTTCAGTCCCCAGAATCCGGGTCGGGTCGGGCGGGAAGGATCGCCGTTTAGTTTTGTGAAGCAGCAGGGCGCAGGGGTTGAATCCAGTTAGTTTAGTCGGGTAGGTTTGGTGAACCAATCGTCGCACAGGTTTGGCAGGTCGATTAGCCAGTGTGAGCCAAAAGAAACCGTAGAGGTTAGCCAGCCAACCCAACCCCAACCCTACCTTCTTTCTTTCCGCCCGAATCTCGGGACGAGATTCCTGTAAGGGGTAGGTTTGTCACGCCCGATTTTCGTTTGGGATTAAAAATCATTTAATAATATATTTTCTAGAAATTAAATAAAAAGAATAATATTATCAAGGTAACTTAATAAGGAAATTAATTTTTTTAAAAATTCATGGTGGAAATATTTTTGTAATATTTTCCATGCCCTAAAATACTCTCTCGAAATTTTCCGTGAAATTTTGGAGCTCCGAAATAATTTTAATAAGACAAAAAAGCATTTCAGTAATTATTTAAATAAATTATTTAACCAGTAAATGAGCTTTTTATATTTTTATTAAATTCTTTAAATGCCCATCTATTTTTAGGATTTTTCTTGGAATTATTTGAGCATTGAAAGTATTTATAAAAATATAAAGAATATTTATCTCGATTAAATAAATAGAAAAACAAATTTAATTTCCCTTCTTGTTCTTGGGCCGTTGTCGGCCTACTCCCTCCAGAAAGTCCAAAATCCCTCCCCGGCTCAGCTCCCTCTCTCCTCTCGCCGACAGGTGGGACCAAGGGCCCCCCTGTCATCCCCGACCTTCGTCTTTCCCGGCCGACACGCCCACGTCGCCGTTGGAGCTCGCGCCCACGTCTCCGGGCCACCCCGCGCCGCCCCACGCCGCCCGCACCTCGTGCCACCTTTCCTCGCGTTTCCCGTGCGCGCAACGACTCGCCTGCGATCCCGGCCACCGCCATTGTCGCCCGCCTCAATTCACCGCCTTAACCCTCGCCCCTCGGCCCACGTCCGCACCCCGGACCCCTATAAAGCACCACCGAGAGCCGACGAGTGTTTCCCCTCTGTCAATTGCCAAACCCAAGCTTTCCCGTGCACCCGCACCGCAACACACCGAGCCGCCGCCGTTTCCAGAACTCCGGCCACCCGATTCGCGCAAATCGCTGCTCGTCGCGCCAACCCCGTCACCACCGGTTCGTCGCCCCACATAGAACCCCGTTCTCCACTCCTCCCCAAAATCCCGTCGCATTTTCACGCCGTGCGCCACTGTCTTCCCCAAGTTCGACCATTCTCCGATGAGCATTTTTTCCCCTTCCTCTTTCCTCTCCTACGCCTCTCCTGCGCTCGTCGATGCCCGCGCGCGCCCGTGCACTGAGCAGAGCCCGTGCGCCACCACGCCGCGCCCGATAGCGCGCATGTGCGCGCCGCTCCCAGCCTAGCCTGTGCTCTGCCCGCGCTGCCGCGCGTCCTCGCACCGCCTCCGCCCGCGCCCGAGCGTGCACCGCTTCTGGCCAAGCGCCTTGCCCGCGTGCCTCATCCGCCCCTCCGCTACGTCGTGGCGTGCACACGCGCGTTGCGCGCGTCTCCTCCGCCGCCACACCGCCGCCGATCGCTATCGGTGGCCTTCGGCCCCGTGTGCCACCGTGCACGCCGTCGCCACAATGCCGTTCAAGCCGCTGCGCCTTGTCACCAGGCACGCCGCCCGTCGCCCCGTCCAAGCCCGTGTCACCGCCACCTCCCACGCCGCGCGCCGCCGCACAACGCTTGTCCCTGCGTCACCGGTCGCCTCTGGCGACCAATTGCCGCCACCGCGCCGTCGGTCGTGCCGAGCTGGCCGGTTCGCCTGTCCCGGCTAGGCTAAGCCGTCCGGCCGGACCGAGCCGACTGATCGGACAGGCCTTTAGCCGGCCCATTTTCCTTCTTGGGCCACCCTTTCCCCGCGGGGCCCAATTGCCCTCTCCCCCTGAAAAGTCTATTTCTCCTCCCTCTGGGCCTCCCTCTTCCTTTTCCTCTCTCTTCGGCCTAGATCAGCCCCTCGTGTGCACAAAGTCTAATTTATGTCCCTTGACTCCCTCCTGTTCCCTTCCCCCGTGTGCGCCGCAGCTCATAGAATTTCTCCACCTCTAAAGTCCACCTTTCCTCCTTGGCCTAACCCCGAAGAGTCCAGTCCACCTCCCCCTTCCCGTTTACGACCTTGCCTTCTTGGACTTGGTCCACGGTGGGTCACCCCTGTGTGTCGCTAACTCGTGGGGTTTGCGTGTCGGCACCGGCCCTTTTGCTGATGTCAGCGGATACCTTTTCCTTTGAGAAATTAATTAGTAATTTAGGAATAAATTATATTAATTCCTAGAATTCAATTAAATGGTCCAAAACTTCTAAAAATCATATCTAATCCATTCGAACTCTAAATTGGGCCATTCAAATTGTAAAATTCATCTAAAATTGAGCTCTACATGTTTGTTTAGTTTTGATATGTTGTTTATTTGGTTTTAATTAGGTTTTTTACCTCGTTTGGCGTGCGAGCGTGTAGACTTCGCTGTTTCGGAGGCTTTCGCTCGCGAAGAAGAGAGGATCAGCTGAAGAAGAAAGGCAAGTCACATTCCTCCTTGATGCATATTGACCCTAATTTATAAATATTTATTGTTTGCAAATAAACTTGCATGTTTTGCTAATTACCCGGGAATCGGGATAACCTATCTGATTGCTTGTGCCATGTGTAATTGTTATCCATTCATTGTCAACCCATGGGTGATTAATTTGACTAGCTTGCGTCACTTACGTACCCTTGCTACAATTATTTATGCTTAGCCATGCTTAATTACACTAGCTCACCTAATGGGAGAACTATACTACTAGCTGATAGTCACATGAAATGACGGTCTTAAACCGAAGGTACCTTGACAAAGGTTCATGGTTAATTAAAATATGACTTAATGGTGGGCTGTGGGTGCATGGTTTTGCTTGTCGTACCCATGGCGATTAAGTACCGGTTCATGGGAAACCCTGGAAGACTTATAGTACTTACCACAAGCCAGCATGGGCAACGGCTGGACTTGTAGTGTAGCTTTTGCCTGGCCGATGCATCCAGGCAAGGTGGGCGTGATGGAGTTCGGATGGACCAGGCAAGGTCTATGCGGCTGCCGGATTCACCTAGGCACCAGAGGGGGCTGCCTACCCTAGCATGGGGGTAGGGGCGAAACCTTAGTGTGGTGTCGCTTGGTCAGGGGGAGTTATGCGAGGGGTCTTGTTACGATCACTGCATGGTAACGTGTCAGGCATGGCACGGTGACATACGGTGGATCGTGTCTTGTGGGTACAGTTGTACACCTTTGGCCAGAGTAAAACTATTCAGATAGCCGTGCCCACGGTTATGGGCGATCAACCAGATTTACCATGATTAGTCCCACCTTAATAATTTGACTTAATGGAACTGGACAAGTTCAGGTGGTTTGGTTGGGCCTGATCAACGTGGTCTAGCGTTGTTCAGTGGAAGGTTAATCTTGATCTAATTAATCAACTGTTTTACTGTTTTAAACTAGAAAGGTTTGCAACCACATTTATGCAAAATAGCCCAAGCCACTCTTGTCTCTCCTTGCATGTCTGCATCCCTCCGTGTGGCCTTTTGAGTACGGTGGTTGTACTCAGCCTTGCTATTTCCCCCTTTTCCTAGAAGTGTAGTGCTTCTGAGTCGAAGACGGAGTAGAAGACCAAGGCTCCGACCCCAGGTTAGTTTGCCTGTGGAGTGGAGCTGAAGCCCCGCTAGGATCGCCTTCTTTCCACTGCTGCCTTTTTCTTTCGGGTGTGAGGACTACGTTCCTCTTTTGTAAGTATTTTACGCTTTATTTTACGTTTGGATCTGTTTATTAATTTGTCATTTTGTGTACCCTGGCTGCTTCCTGGACAGAGATTTAATACACAAAATAGTCTAAAAATTTGGCTAAATTTCTGGGCGTGACATGCAAGTGAAGAGAAGAATTGGTGGCTGAGCTTGCCAAACTTGATGCTGATATAGCATCGGAGGAACAACGCATTGCCAGTCTTCCCAAGGCTATCGGAGGATCAAAAGTCCAAACTGAAGGCTTCGATGAGGAACCTGGCAGATCTCACGAAGACTTTGAAGCCGATCGCTGGGACTGACGCAACCAATGCCAAGGCGATTGAAGAAGTTGATCAAATTCGGCGACGGGTGATATCGGCTATCAACGACTTCTTAACCGGCTAAGCCGACTTATGTAATAGGACTTAGAATTTTGAACACTTGTAGATCTTTGTGTCGATTGTAATATAACTTGGTTGCACCAATCTTTGTGAACTCCTGCAGTAGCACTTGTAATGTAATCTCTGTTGAAATTGTTCAAAGTCCACAAAAATTTTAAAGTCCATAAAAATTTTGAACTCTAGTTGATTTCACTTGTGTGTGTATATATGCCCCCTAATTTTACAATGTCAGCCTATCATTGATAAAATTATAACGTGAGGACGATATCACACAAAATCGGCCATCATGCATTGGCAGAAACATAACCGATTATAATAAGAATAAAATGACTAAGGGCGATATAACCTATATCAGCCATCACATATCGGCAGAACGCAACCGATTATGATAAATTTGAAAAGACTAAGGGCGATATGAATCATATAGGCCATCTTATGGCGATGTAAACACATCGGGTACCATGTATCGGCTTAACACAACTGAATCATGAATTGATCCACACACTTGGATAATATTTTTCAAGTATTTTCCATTGAGAGCACTTCCAAATATTTCTCCATCAAGCCCTTGCAACATGTAAACTCCTTTGGAAACACACTTGTAGATCTTAAAGAGCCCTTCTGTTAACGACCAAATTTGGTAACTAAATCCCTAAGTCCGAGCCGAGGTTATAGCAGAATCGGATTGGAAAATGATCTGTGGAGAAAACAGAGGTTGCATCGGCTACGATCAGATCGGCTGGAAGGCCTGTCGGCTGAGGCCGAATCGGACATGGATAGCCGATAGCCGATTCCGATTCAGAGAAGGAGATGGAACCGTTTCCGATAAAGAAGCTTGAAGATAGAAGGAAGATTCGGTTCCCAAATGTTCATTAAAATATTGCCATCTATGGATAAAGTCCTGTAACGGCAATTGTATCTGTAAATAGGGTTTGTTTAGATATTTTCTTTTATGATGCGACATGGGACTGTATCCCAAGATATTGTCGTATTTTGAATAGTAGATTAGATAGAAACTGTGTCTTACACGAATAGTGTTATTCTTGGGTATACATAGGACCCGAGACCTCTTGTAAATAACAATCACAATCAATACAATCTCGGTGTATCGCCTCCTATTTTCGTTTAGACGAGTTCTTGATCCGGCTTCGGGCTGCATCGATTCGAACCCCGAACAAGGTAAATTCTCATAGTTTAGTGGTTTATTTCGTCGAATCTAGTGCTTACATCATTATGACACTCTAGGTTTAATGTTATAAACTGCGCAAGTTATCATATACGGCATATAAACTAGAACAATGTCTAGATCTATCTTGCCATCGGCTTGTTCTTGTTAGGAAGCAGCAGCCGATAGAGCTAGATCTAAATATTGGCCTGAATTATATGCTGTATCCACCGTCTTGAAGGGTTTACATCGGTCCATATAAACCCAATGCTATCTTTTTGTACTTGATGCTGCATCATCCATGATCTATTAAGTCGCTTTTAGAAGTATTATGATCTATTCGACTAGATGTAAATTTATAGAGACAATGTCGGGGTTTCAGCCGGCCTTATCTGTTTTAATATCTCTTTTAGTATTATTTGCTATTAGATCTATTTGAGCTACCTCTTATATTAAGATTTTGATCTAGTTAATTGCCTTAAGCCAGTATCAGTCCGTTGGCATCAGCCGACAGTGGATTGATCTAGGTTTAACGCATTTAGGTCAGATCGATATCTTTTTATAAGATATATCGAGTATTAGCCGATTTACGTTAGACCCGCAAGATCGGCTAGGTTATGAACGATATATTTATTGTCTTGATGTATATTTAGGTTAAGTGATTCATACCGTCTCAAGCACGCATCTATCCCACTTAGTTTAAATATGCTTCGAGAAAGCAATTATATGCAGGTTGGTTTCCGAGCTATTCCGGTAGGATCTAACTTTAACCTTAACGCATGTATCTGTTTATTATTTCTTATTGGTTAGCAGATCAAACCAATTGGCACGCCTAGATCATCACAGGTAGCCAAGGATGGACCTACACTAGAGTTAAGCAGATCTCCCAAGCTAGCGCGTGAGAGATTTTTCTCATCAACACGCTTCTTTGCACGCCTGGTGGGACCATCAGCAGATCACCGAGCATCGGACGTGATGGTTAACATCAAGAACTCAGAGATCACTGAAGAGAACGTGACTCCAATCACGATGGAACAACTATCGGCTGAACAACAGGCCGACTACAGGAAAATGGTAGAAGAACTGCAGGCCAACTACCTGCGATCGTTCGCCAGACCCGATCTGGGTCCGTCCTCCAGAAAAAATACAAATTCAGCATGGACGATTTCAAGGCATCCTCCTAAGGCGATACGAAAGGCAAACACAAGATGGAGGAGCCAAAACAGGAGCAAGACGATTCGGAACTGCACACCTTGCAGGACCGGATCTATTCGGCTGTACATCACGCACTTGTCAATCAAAGTGGCATTTAGTCAACACTCTGAATAACATGATTGCCACTGTGGTCGATTCCAAAATTGCAGATCAGCTTTAGCGGGGGCCAACTTACTTCACAGACGGCCAGTTCCCCAATTACAGGGTCTTGGCAACCCAGAGCCGACCGATCCCGCCTTCGATATAGCCAGGGCCGCCAGGAGGAGTCCTGAATCAGCTGATTGCATCTGCATTGGCTTCAAGGCCATCGCTCATTATTCTGAACCGGCAATGACATCTTCCCCAGGAGCAGCTAGTCGGTATGTTTAATTTCAATCGGCAGCAAGAGTCGGTTGCTAATCCTATTCCAGAGCTCAATACAATGCCGGTGGCCAACACTCTTTCCGTAACCACGTACACCCTAGACCTGGTCGCTTCCCGCCGGCAACCCACTTCAAAGATCGCACTGTGGAGGCCACCAAGATCGGCATTATTGGCCTCAAACGCCACCTCAGTATCGACAGACACCCATGCAACATGAACAATATGAGCCGATACAGCGGTTCAGGACAAAAAACCCGGGCCGATTTGATTGCCGACGTTATGCGCGATCAATTCGGCCTTAAGCCGAAAGATTCGGGAATATGTATCGGTATCCATACCCAGAGCACTTTGAGAGGGTGCCATTACCCAACCGGTACAAGGTCCCGACTTCTCCAAATTCTCGGGCAGGGACAACACTTTAACATACGAACACGTCAGCCGATTCTTAGCCCAGTGTGGAGAGGCATCGGCTACAGATGCCCTGAGAGTTTGTCTTTTCCCACTCTCGCTGTCGGGATCGGCTTTCACTTGGTTTTCTTTGTTTCCCTACAACTCTATTCAAAGCTGGGTCGATCTCGAGAAGCAATTCCACAACTATATCTACACCGGCAATCACGAGATGAAATTATCGGACCTCACAAGCATCAGGCAGAAGCACGAAGAACCGGTTCAGGACTACATCCAGAGGTTTAGGGAGATGAGGAACCGATGCTACAGCCTGGTGCTGTCCGATTCCCAGTTAGTCGATTTGGCTTTCCACGGACTGCTGCCACCGATCCGTGAAAGGTTCTCGGCTCAAGATTTTGACAGCCTAGCCGTCAAAAGGTGACGCAGAAGGTGATGGCCCAAGAGCAGCAATTCCAAGAATCAAGGAAGGCCGTAAAGATGGTTGTCCACGTCATCGTCGAATCGATTCGAAACAAGCGACGATGACGTAGAGGTCGCGGCAACCAAATGGGCCAAGAATAAAAAGGCCATCGTTTATCAATGGCTGCTAAAAACGGCCAAGGAAGAGAAATACGATTTTGACATCACCAAGGCCGATAGGATCTTCGATTTATTGCTGAAGGAGAGAAGCGATCCAACTTCCCAAAAATCATGTGATCCCATCGGCTGATGAACTCAAGAAGAAGAAATACTGTAAGTGGCATAACTCCACCTCCCATGCCACTAATGATTGTAAAGTTTTTAGACAACAAATCCTGTCGGCAATCGAGGCCGGGAAGCTCAGGTTTGCCGATTCATCTCGGTCGATGAAAGTAGATGGAAACCCTTTCCCGGTCAACGTAGTTCAAGCCAGCCCTAGGCGAGCTGATCGGCAAAATAGAATGACGAACAACTTAGTCGAAACTCTCAAAGGGGTCAAGGCAGAGAAGGAGCCGATAGGAAACCAAGCCGCACCAATCAACATGGTGCGTCCCGCTGGCCGATGGGCTGATCAACAGCCGATCCGCATGGACAGCCGACGCCGCTTTCAACAGCGGTTTTGGCGGGAAGAAGAAGCTCGACGCAACAGGCCTTATGTGAGGGAGCCCGAGGCTGCAGGTCCCTGCTTCGTTAGGCATCACAGCGATTGCGATCCGCACTGGCAATGCGATTTTTTCTGATTCTGTTGGGAATAGGGGATGAGGCTGCCGACGATTGAAAATTGCCCAGCCTACCGTGAGCACCGCGAGGACAAGTACAGAAACCCACCGATTCGAAGCCCAACTCGATTCGTCCCCAGAGCCGTGCAGCTGAACCAGACACGACAGCCTATCCACGATCGGCTCGGGCGGATCCACCAAGACTTCTTTGAGGAAGACGAGAATGACAAATACTACGACGAAGAAGCAGCCGATGATGATCAATCGGCTAACTCCCAATGGTGCCCTTCTGACCTGTTCACCAAAACTCGAAGAGAAGAATCCAGAGGTTGAAACACCGGGGACGGGAAGAAGAAGTTTGGCGGATAATTCGGGATCGCCGTCGTCGGCTAGGCAAGAAACAAGTGGAGGCCCAAGAAGGAAACCGCACCACCGACGAAAGCCAAGTCGAAGAAAGCCCAGCCTATCAAGCCGGAGGGCAGCCAAAGGTAAAGGAAAACTACCGCATCGGTCAATATGGTTTTCATATTGCCGCCCGACCCGGCGTCACCGAGGCCGATGCGATAGCGTCGAAGATGCCCTGGCCAAGCTAGCCCTATCCCCGCATCAAGCCATCTTTGACAAACCGAGGAACTGAAAATTGGCATCTCAAACCACTTTACGTGAAGGGATTTATCAATGGCAAGCCGATGTCCAAGATGCCGGTCGATGGAGGGGTCTGCGGTAAATTTGATGCCCTATGCGACTTTTAGAAAATTAGGCAAGGGACCCGAAGACTTGGTCAAAACAAATATGGTACTTAAAGACTTCGGCGGTAACCCATCGAGGCCAAGGGTGTACTCAACGTGGAGCTGACCGTCGGCGCAAAACCGTGCCCACGACCTTCTTTGTCATCGACGGGAAGGGGTCTTACAGCCGCTACTTGGGAGGGACTGGATCCACGCAAATTGCTGCGTCCCTTCCACCATGCACCAAAGTTTGATACAATGGGACGGCGACAATATCGAAATTGTACCACAGACAGGTCGATAGGCGTCACTAATGCCGATTTGCCATTATGGGAAATCGATGGCATCGATTGTTTGTCCGGGAAAGTCTGGTAAGCCGATTTTCTTAAAGTGTCCGATTCTGCCATACAACCAATCGGAGATGAGGAGCCACAGCTGTGGCTTTGAAGGCATCGTGGAGGGCTTGAGCGTCTACGGCAAGGACACCACAGACGATGATGATGGCAAGCTTGGGCAAGGATTTATGTCGGCCGACGAGCTAGAAGAAATAGATATCGGCTCTGGAGATAGGCCTTGGCCGACATATATTAGTAAAAATTTGTGTTCTCATTGTAGATCCCGACTTATTAATTTGTTAAAGCAATATAAAGATTGTTTTGCTTGGAGTACTTCGAGATGCCTGGTCTTAGCCCATCTATTGTTGTGCATCGACTGCCTATCAAGCCGGGTTATTGGCCGTTCAAACAGTCTCCTAGGAGATTTAAGGCCGATATGTATGATGCAATTAAAGCCGAAATCACTCGGCTATATGACGCTGGATTTATTCGGCCGTGCCGATATGCCGAGTGGGTCTCGTACATTGTTCCAGTGATGAAAAAGAATGACAAACTTAGGGTGTGTATTGATTTCAGGGACTTAAACAAAGCCATCCCTAAGGACGAGTCCCCAATGCCCATAGCCAATTTACTAGTGGATGCTGCTTCTGGCCACAAGATAATAAGTTTTATGGATGGTAATGCAGGTTACAACCAAATCTTTATGGCCGAAGAAGACATTCACAAGACTGCTTTCCGATGCCTAGGGGCAATCGACTTGTATGAATGGGTTGTCATGACATTTGGGTTGAAAAACGCTGGAGCAATGTATCAACGGGCCATGAATTATATTTTCCATGACATGATCGGCTCCATGGTAGAGATCTATATTGATGATGTTGTTGTCAAATCCAGGGAGATGGAGAATCACATAGCCAATCTTAGACAGGTTTTGGAGCGGACTAGAAAATATGGCCTCAGGATGAATCCGTTGAAGTGCGAGTTCGGCGTGTCGGCCGGGCAGTTTTTGGGGTTCCTTGTCCATGAAAGAGGCATCGAGGTTACACCAAGAAGTATCAATGCTATCAAGACAATACAACCTCCGAAGGACAAGAAACAACTACAATCGTTGATCGGCAAAAGCAACTTCATCGTGCGGTTTATAGCCAATCTCTC
>JAIFGZ020000011.1:0-213515 GCA_019925245.2 Oryza australiensis | reverse complement strand
TGCCGACGGCATGGGATCAAGCCGTTTAATTCTTCGTCAGACTACGCACAAGCCAAACCCAACAGCTGAGGCCTCAAACAAAAGTTTGATCAAATTAATTAAAAGAAAGATCTCCGAGTACTCCTAAACAATGGCACACTGACAGCCAATCACCGTGGGCGTACGATGGCATGCCACGGCCAATTCAAGTCCTCTCGTACAAGGCGGGCTACGGACATGAGGCGACTTGCCCCAGGAAAGCGTCGTCGGCTCAAGGCGCATTCAGCTACGTGATCAACTCACAAACTCCGATGATTATTATCACCTAATGGTGGACGAATCGGAAGATTTAGTTTTTTATCCAGATGAGGGCCTTGGAAAAAGTCACAAAAGATAAAGAGCGAGTAGCCGGACATTATAATAAAAAGGTGGTGCCTAAATCTTTTGAGGAAGGCGAGCTCGTTTGGAAACTTATACCGCCGGATCGGATTCTAGAGACAACAAGTTCGGCAAATGGTCACCAAATTGGGAAGGGCCTTTCCAAGATCCACAAATGCATCTCTAAAGGAGCTTACATGCTAAAAGGACTGACTAGAGAGGTATTTGGAAGGGCTCTCAATGGAAAATATTTAAAGAAATATTACCCAAGCGTATGGATCAACTCGTGATTCGGCTATGGTTACTTTAGCCGATTTATGCCAGCCGATGTCTTATGTGAAGAAGGCATCGCCTTTAGGCATTTTTATGCAACATTTTTTGCTAAGTTTTCTCGATCGGCTCACGATTGGTCGATAGTGGGACGGCAAGGATGCGCGAACGGCTCGAACTCACAATTTTGTCGACACCGAAGCTATCAATAAAACTCGGGGACATATACGTACACAAGCCGATTGCAAAACCGGGCCAATTGCAAATATCTCCGAAGAATATTACCCGTATTTGGGTCGATGCTTGAATCGGTGTGATAGTCGCCGACTTTTATTCATAATCGGCATGAAGCCGATTTTGATTACATGTCTCCTAGGTAGTCTACCGATGGCCGCGGTGGCCCGGTTGGCGGCCTGGACACTCTATCTCTAAAGCATCCAAGATAAAATACTCTAGCCTAGTGACCCTTACATCGGTGGTTGTGATTAACAGCTTCATTGGCAAGTCGTGTTTGCCTTGCCACCTGCACTGTCGAGACGCATGAGCGTTGAAGACTAAAGGAATAGCGGCCGGAACACTACCGAGGTTGATTGGAGGCCTGGCCGCGGATGATGAGCATCTTGTTCCACTAAGCGCTTTTGCAAGGGGTGATTCTCACTTGTCGGGCTTGGCTAGCCGTCGGCCTTCATACTGGGGTATCCATGATCGCTAGAATCACTCGTAGGGGATGGAGCGGCTGCGAGAAGATCGACTCCTGAGTACTTAGAGAAAAGAAATGGTGAGGATGGATGGGTTGGAAAATCACCTGGTTTACCGACGAGGCTTGAGAGGATGCCATGAGGGGTCCCGCCAAAGCTTGGAAACTGAAATGTGTACACTGGAGAAGGATTTTCTTCTTCGGCCATGGTGTGCTCGGGAAGGCCTTGAAGAGGTCTATTTATAGAAAGAAAAGATGCGGATTCGGATGTGAAAGATCATTGCCAATATGAAAGTCGAAGAGGTCATCGTTAAAAGCATTGGGAATCGTTGAATGGTTGGTGACTACTCAAGACCGGATACCTATTGTTCAGGACTCACGGGTCTTTGAAATACGTGTTCTGGGTCGGTCAGGATCTGCGAAGCCGATCTTATCTATAAGCACAAAGGTGGCGAAGATCGATAAATTATGTTACACGATTCGGCCAAGCACAAGCACGAGTAAAATGATCGTCCAATCCCATCACAAAAGCATGACAAGTATAATACAAAAGCATTAGCCGATTTCGGAAGATCGGAATATTACAAACTCATTGTTTCAAAATCGGCTATGGCCGACAACGCCTTCCGCCTAATTTGGTCTATCTCTTCAATGGCCCCGACGCCGTCAGGCCTCGGAGACCTCGCCACACGGACGCTTTTCACCAGGTTGCGCAGATGTGCCACGGCCGCCTTGATGCCCCTCAGGCGTTGAGCTTCGATCTCGGCCGACAAGCTACCATGTACTCCTTGTGGACATCGATCTCGTTGTGACTTGAGCGAGATCGGCCATCGCTGATCTTGACGTGTGAGGAGTCTGCCGAGCTGCCGCCGCTCGGTCTTCAAACGGTCGAAGGCGGCCTTTCCAGGCTCGATGGTGCCCCTTAGTTGGCCTTGGATGGTGGCCGGCCGCGCTTGGCTCTCGCGGCGATCGATTATCCGCTGTCATGCCCACTCACACTTGAACTGATGGGCTTCCATGAAGGTCGCCGCACAATGGCTTCGGCTAGGGCTTCCTAAGAGCTGGTCTTGGATATCTTTGAATCGTGCGACGAGCCGCCGTCACCAGCCGGCGCCAATGAGGCTTCCGGCCCGATTGTCGATGTCGGCTAAGGTGGCCCCTCAGTCCTCAGCCGGCATCACCAACGCCTCCGCCGATGTCGCCGACTCCTCGAACTCCAACAAGTCAAAGTCGAGAGGTCGGCTTTGTTCGGCAAAGAAAGAAGAAGATGATCAAGAAGATATTAAGCTGACAAAACCGATCATCAAATTTAGTTGGCTTACCGTTGGCACCGGGAGTCGGAGCGGTTGGCTCCTAGGCTGGATCGTTGCCCGCGGCCGTCGGGGCCTCTTCGTCGGCGTTGTCGCCATCGCCCTCGGCGCAGCAAAGATGCCTCACCGGACGCCGGGGCGCCATGGAGATCGCGGCTGCAAAAAGAAAGAGTTAGCGGACAAGTCAATTGATTACTACAAGTCAAGTGGCAGAGGATGATTACCGATGGCGCGGGGCGTGAAGTGCGGCCGGCCAATTTCTTGACCTAAAAGAAACGGTTCGATCGGATGCAAGTGATCATCGCAAAGCCAAAATCTAGCGAAGTGAAGGCTTACCCGAGATGTTTCTTTGGGTCTTGGACCGACGGACGTCGGGCCGAGCGTTGACCGACTCAGGACTCAGAACCCCAGGTTCGGTCGCCGGTCCAACAGCCGCTGGCATTTCCTCACTGGCAACGGTGTCAAGGAACTGCGCAACGGCCGGATCCAAGGGGGGAAGGCTATCGATGCTGGGCGCGGCGCTAGCTTTTCTCCTTTTCGGCCTCTTGGGGACAGCGCGCGCGACGGTACGGTGGAGGTGGTGTCGCCTTTTCTTCACGATCGGCCGGCGCACCTGCCCTCGTAGCAACGAAGCTGGCTCTGCGCCTCCCGGCCGATGGCCGATGGAGCGAGGTCGCCCCCATCTAGAACACCTAAACGATATTCGATGGGGCACCCGGAGTTGCTCACCATCGGCCGCTCCATCTCCGTCTCCTGCAGACCAAAGAGTAAATGTTAATCGACTATGTCAGCCGATGATGGGAAGAAGAAAATTATTTGGAACTTGAAGCTTACCGATGGGATCTCATCAGGCAGAAGCATGTCGACGTAACAAGACGACCGTTGGTGGAAGATATGGCACTTGATTTCGGACCAGCATCGGTCGTAAGCGGAGCTTTTCCTTAGCGACAATGTTATCACGCCGACGTCACCAAGGGAGGGCCACTATGTTCAACGGTCGATCCATTATCGGTCTTGGCCTACCACTCCCCTCGTTTCGATCTTATCGGCATAAAGAAGCCGATGGCAGCTGCCAAGACCAAGCTGCCTCGCCGCCAACACTCGGGTAATAGAATTTGTAGCTCTTGGCCACCGATCGGCCCCGGTGAATCCTGCAATCGGCAAGATGCGGGGACGAGTGGCGATGAGCAGTTCCCGCACCTCGGGTTGTCGGGCCGAGTTGACGCCTCTTCCCAATTGAAGTCACCGCAACTCAAACAGCCCCCCGGTCCTGGTAAAAGTACCAGGCGCGGTTATCGCGAGATGTACCACATAGAGGGCTTGAACCATTCGGCCACGGCTCGGCCGATTGCTTTGAGCCGACGTGGGCGGGCCGCTGCCTCTCCATAGCTCATGCACTGGTGGTGGTGATCTGGTTGCCCTCTTCATCCTCGATCGGCTCCACCCTTGGGAACACCAGGCCTGCTTGTCGGAGGAAGCCGACCGGCTATCTTTTGTGTTGCCAAAGACTAACCGATCTCGAAGGAACCACCAGGGCCGCCGGTGGTGATAGGGGCGTTGGCGGCTATCTTCGTGGCGGCCTGATGCAATGTCTGATACAAGTAGCCGAGGAGGTACTTCCCTAGCGCGAGTTTTCCTCCGTCCGCTAGAATTTCGGCTACAACCTCGCCAGCTAGCGGTCGGCCGCAGCTCGATCCACAAAATACAAATTTTTCAAGCCACATCATCAAGAATGCAGCATGCTCTCGTGGCCGATGGTTCCATCCTTCATGTTTTGGGCAATGAAGAAGGCTCCACCCGCCGATGGCATTGGTTTTGAATTGGTGCCGCCCTTTCTGCCAAGTGTTGTGGGGTTGGCTGATGATTCAATGTCCAAACCAGTTGTCATGTACACGTCGGCCAGCGTGATGGTCATCGGCCCTTGACGAAATATGAAGGCATTGAAGCTGTCATTCCAGAAGTATGTTGCGGCCGACAGAAGTGGCTCGTCCTTCTCCATGTTGGCAATAGAGAGAGCCAAGCCTTGGGCTATCCTGCCTCCTCCCACCGTGTATACTTGGCCGATCGCACCCTCTTGTACCATTCAATCCAAAGCTTGCGTCGGTGGTCGGCCATGCTTTGAATGTTCCGTTCTAGTGGGAGAGGGATGGCTTGGCGGTGTTGAAGGGGATCCGGTTAGTTTCGGCTATGATTACATCGACCGGATCCGTGTTGCCGAGGGGCCGAGAAAGTATCTTTGCGCTTGTGACAGATTGGGGATAAGCACTTGATGTGATAGGTGCTACGGTTCGAAAAAGAGAAGAGGGGCGCTAATCAAGAACGGTTGCATATTACGGTTCGAGGAAGGAAAAAGTACTAATTGATAAGAATACGAAGTAAAATGCTACTTGAAAATGGCCGAACATAATATTGATGCAAAATGTTTAAAGAAGCAGATTCGAAAGTAAACTTATGGATCGGAAGGGAATACCTCAGTGGAACTCGGTGGCGGCGCCGAAACGACGACGGATGGCGCAGTGGCTGCGGGCCTGGCGTGGCGACGGTGGCCAGCGAAATGGAGGTGCTCGAGGCAGCGACGGTGGAGGCCATCAGAGTGCTCGGGGGTGAAGATGGATGTGGTTTGAAGAACGCGACGGTTCGACGAGCGCCGGTGAAATCGCTCTGAGAAGAGAGAGAAGGCAAGAGGCTTGTTTGCGAAGGAGGCCGAGTGCGCTTTGAAGGCGTAGGCGGCTCGGGTCGAGGGGAGTGGGTATTTAAAGAGCACTTGGGGAGAAGCCGAAGCGGTCTAGGTCAAGAAAGAAGCGGGAGTTTGAATAGGCAAGCAAATCCGCAACACTTCGTATCACGGACTTGGGGGCATGTGTTAACACTGAAATTTGGTAATCGAATCCCCAAGTCTCGCAAAGGAGAAGGAGTCGATTGGTGGAAACAGGGTCGCACGGGTCGAAGAGTGATCGGTTGCGAGGCCGCGGCTAAGGATTGGATCGGACAGGGGTAGCCGATAGCCGATTACAGTCCAAAAGAGATGAAACCGTTTCGATGCGAGCATTGAAGATAAATAGAAGATTCGGTTGTTAATTGCGCGTTAAACGATATTGCCACTTATGGATAGAGTCTTGTAACGGCAATTGTATCTCGTACTTTTTAGGGGTTTGTTTAAGCCGTTAGTCATAACACGGCGTGGGTCCCGCTCGGGATAATGTTGTGTTTTAAATAATAGTTTAGATAGAGTCCGTGGTTTGTAGCCGTGATAATTGTATCTTGGGTATAAATAGGACCCGAGACCCCACGTAATTCGACATTCAATACGCTCAATCACAATCAATCTTTCGGCGCATCGCCAACCTTTTCTTCGACGAGCACTTTGTTTGGCTACGGCCGCATCGTTTCAATCCCCGCATCTAGGTAAATGCTTGTCATTAGTGGTATGATCTACTGTTTCTAGTGCTTCCATCGTAATGACATATTAGAATCACGAGTTTATACTACGCTATTTATCATATAGCGCATATAAATTAGATCAATGTTTAGATCTATCCCCGCCATTGGCCGCTTCTAGCAAGAACTTGCACCAATAGTGCTAGATCTAAAGGTTGGTCAGGTTTATATGCGGTATCCACCATCTCGAGAGGTATAAATCGGTTACAACGATCAGGTTTTTCTTTTTATACTTAATGTTGCATCGGGTTCGAACTATTAAGTCGTTTTTAGAACTATCGATGATCCGTTGTGCTAAGATTTATATTATTTAGAGACAAGGTGGGGTTTCAGCCTCGCCTTATCCGCCCGATATGTTTATTTTATATATTTATTATTAGATTTATATTAGGACTCTGTCTCTTATGTTAAGATCGCATTCTTGTCGGACGTCGCGCCTGAAATCGCCTCCCTTCAATAGCCGATGGCCGATTTCCGTGCTATGCATCCTGTTTCAAGAATGATATCTTTCTATAAGATTCATCGGAGTACTAGCCGATCCATTGTTAGCTTTCCAAGATCGGCTAGGTTATCGATTCATATATTTATTATTCTTTGCTATATTTGGGTTAAGCGGCCGATGCCGCTCTCGATAGCCGATCCATTCCAAATAATTGGCTTAAATATAGTTTAGAATAGCATATATATGTTTATGGATTCCCTCAGCCGATCCAATGGGGATCTAACTTAACACTTAACGTATATTCCTTTGTTTTTCATGTTGATTAACAGATCAAATCAACTGGCACGCCCTGCACCGAACAGGCAGCTGTGAAGGACTTGCACTGGAGCTAAGCAGATCTTCCAGCCGCAGAGAGAAATTTCTCATCAACAACGTGCGAAAAGCGTGTTGATGAGAAAATTTCTCACGCACCGGCCTAAGAGGTTTGTTTTACTCTAGTGCAGGTCCAAAGTATTGATTTGAGGTTCTAAGCGTGCGCTGGTTTGTTCCCGCAACCAACAAGAAACTAAAAAGAGAAAACAATGTTAGATCGATAGTCGATCGATCGGCAACCGATGACGTACCGTTTGACATTGTGCCGATACAACTTGCATTGAATTGGCAGAAACTAGATTTGCCCTGTCGACTGTAGATGTTAACAGAATGTAATCCAAGTCTTAAAACATATTTAAATCAAGTGACTAGGATAGATCAGTAGTATACCGAGACAATATAAATCACTTGGATATAAAAGTACTATAAGACAAGGATTATACTTGTTCACAGCATAGCCAAAGAGATAAATCTAATGTGTATCGGCTAGTACTTTGATACTGCTTGTATACGAAGATATCGTAATGTATTAGATACATTAAACAAGAAGCAATCAAATATTAAGATGCCTTAATAGATTGATAACAATCTTAACATATTTAATATACTGAGATCTTAATATAAAGGGCAGATTTAACATATCAAGCAAAACTAACATGCAAGACAGTTAAATCAAGTAAGATCGGCTGAATCCCCGATACTATCTCTAATAGTGATCATGAAGCAAATTAGATCTTTATGATTCTAAGCGCGACTTAATAGATCAAATCTAACCGATGCAACATTAAGTATCAAAAGAAGCATACGATCTAAAATAGCTTAATGATAACCTTTCAAGATTGTAGATATACTATATAATCCATCAACAATGATATCTAATCTGTTGTCATCCGTAATTGATGCTAGCCAATTGAAGATTAGATCACAACATTGATCCAAATTATATAGTATATATGATAACAATGCAGATTCCAATAACGAGATTAGAGTATCATGACGATGAAAGCAAAAATCCCGAGAGCGCAAGCCGCTTGTAACAAGAATTACCTCTCGTCGGAGATCGGAACCCGATGCAGCCCAACCTCGGAGCAAGAACTTGTCGAGATTAAACTAAAAGGAAAAGGTGGCGATGCGTCGAAATTGTATTGATTGTGTGTTGATTTATATTACATGGTCTCGGTCATATTTATAACGAGATACATGATGAGTCCATGACGAACACGATTCCTACCTCTTCTACAAATTTAATTACAGATATGTCCAAAACAAACTGACATTATCTATAAGGAAACTATACAAAATATCCTAACTTAAAAATACAACTGCCTTTTTAGGACTTTATCCGTAGATGGCAATATCTCTGAAGCACTAGAAACCGAATCCACTAATGATCTTCATGCTTTCCTACCAAGAGTGGTCACATTTAATTACCTCAATCAGAATCGGCTATGTCAGATATCCCTGTCCGACCCAGTCTTAGCCGATTGTCTCCTTAGCCGATTCGGACTCAGCCGATATGCGCTCTGTCTCTGAGAGTCGATCCACCTCAATTGTAGCTTCAAACCTGGGGATTAGCGTGCCAAATTTGGTCGTCAACAATCTCATAGCACCAACGACTGCAAAGTTTTTAGACAGCAAATCCAATCGGCTATCGAGGCGGGAAAGATTAAATTTGAAGACTCAAAGAAGCCGATGAAAGTTGATGGCAATCCCTTTCCTGTCAACATGGTCCACACAAGTGGTAGAGCAACCGATAGAAGGGATTATTGGCCCACACAGCCCAATTCTGCCAGGATCATCAATAAGTGTCAGAGAAAATATGATAGGCACGAAAAAGATGACAGCTTTGATCCCCATTGGAGCTATGAATTTTTCAGATTTTGCTGGAACGAAGGGATGAGGCTGCCATCAAAAGAAAACTGTCCAGCATGCAGCAATTATGGTGGAAATTACGCTGGAGAGTCTTGTCGATCTCGTCCTGAGGAAAGTCGGCTGCAATAGAGGAAACTCCCTGTTCACCAGAGATTGGGTTCATCAAGATTTTCTGTAGGACTTTAAGGAAGATGAAGACGAGACCATGAACCCACAATGGTGCCCTTCTGATACTTTCACAAAGAGTCAGAAAAGGAGGGTACAGAGGATGAAGAGCAGGGGACGTTTCCAGGAAGTTTAGGCCAAGATCGATCATCGGCTGAAGAAAGAAGCAAGAACACCCAAAGAAAGAGTGGCTTGTTAAGAGCAAGGTGCTCTCAGCCGATGAGGTCGAAGCCGACAAGGCGAAAAGGTTGGCTAAGGAAAAGACGGTTGTTTCTGCATCGGCTAACATGGTATTTGTGTTACCAGCCGAATATGAGGCCAGCCAAGCCGATGCAAATCTTGTAGAAGAATCCTGGACAAGTTGGTTTTGTCCCAGAGCGTGCTATTTTTGAAAAACCAGAGGGGACAGGCACGGCACCTCAAGCCAATATATGTCAAGGGGTTTTTCAATGGTAAGCCGATGTCCAAAATGTTGGTTGATGGTGAAGCCACCGTGAATTTGATGCCATATGCCACATTTAAGAACTTTGGCAGGAGTTCGCACGACCTCATCAAAACCAACATGGTCCTCAAGGACTTTGGAGGAAATTCATCTGAGACCAAAGGAGTTTTGAACGTAGAGCCGATAATCGGCGCAAGACTATTCCCACAACGTTTTTGTCATCGATGGGAAGGGATCATATAGCCTCGTTGCTAGTAAGAGATTGGATTCACGCCAATTGTTGTATCCTTTCGACCATGCATCGAGCTCAATCCAATGGCAAGGCGACAAGGTGGAAATCGTGCCAGCGACAGTCGCAAACATTGCCAATGCCGATTTAACCCTTTGGGAGATGGACGGAATTGATTGCTTGTCCGGCAAGATTTGGCAAGGAGATTTTATAAAGGTGTCCGATTGTGACATACACCATTTGGAGATGAAGAGCCTTGGCTATTGCTTTGAGGGCATCGTGGATGGTTCAAGTTTCTACACCGAAGACACCGTAGATGATCTCGATGGCAAACTATATGATGTTGATTTTATTCGGCCATGCCGGTATGTGTTGACGAGAAAATCAACACGCCCGCTCGGGAGATCCGCTTCAACACGCCGGCTCGGGAGATCTTCTTAGCTCCAAAGCAGTCCTAGAATGGATGAAGCGTGGGCATGCGCCGGCTTGATCCCGCCACCGACAAGATATACAAAGCAAGTAAGTAAAGCATATCAGCCAATAGGTCAATAACCAATATAGCCGATCGACCAATCAACCAATGACGCGATCCCAGCCGATGCTGACGCCAGTCGATGCAGCTAGGGTTTCAATCCATCGGCTGTACGTTGAGCAAACATCTATCTAAAGGTGATCGGCCAATGATAACATGATGATATAGCAATGTAATATGGTACAAAGCAATCACATGATAAAATAGATACCGATTTAAAGATTAAAACACACATCGGTTGGAAGTCCGATGTCATTAAATCCAAATGATTAAATATCCAATGAAGCCTCTACTACAATCGACTAGATCCAACTTGTGGACATTCCTTGCAAGCCGATGCGATATCCAAATAACCGATCGGTTGAAACCCCGATGAAACCCTTAGTGGCAACCAACAGACTAGAGATTATGGTTCTAATCATGACTTAGTAGGTCAAACTGAATTGATGCACACTAAGTATGAAAAAACACAATATCTAGACAATCAAACCTTTGACTGATTTTCGTGGTGGTAGATGCCTAAGTTAATCTAATCTAGTAAACAATTTAGCCAATATCGTAGAAACCCTAAAGCGAGAGACAACCGATAGAACTAAATTGAAATACTAGGACTAGATTAACCAAACCGGAATAATCCAAGAGGTCAAATGTACCGATGCAGCCTTGGACAACACCGATGTAGCCAATACAATTGCTCGGGCCAGCAGTAACATTGGACTTACCTATTCGCCGGAGATCGAGGCCGATGCACCGCGTCAGTGCCAAATCCCGCTGGGTGATGAATAATATAGAAAAGATAAAGGGTGGCGATGCGCCGAATTGTATTGATCAAGAGATATCATACATGAACCCCAAGTTTACATATTTATACCCACGGGCTAACAAAGATCCTAACGATTACAATCCGATCTTTCCTAAAAATAAAAAGGAAACAAACCGAGTCCTTATTGGACACTAATACACTTTCCTAAATATAAAAAGGAAACTAACAAACTCTTTTTAATTAATAGATACAGTTCCCTTTTTAGGACTCTATCCTTATATGGCAATCCTTATGAAGCACATCATCTTGATCCGACGGTGTCTCCAATGTTGTTGTACCGAAATCGGCTACATCGGCTTGCCTTGTCCGATTCGGTATCGCCGATGGACACCTTAGCCGATCGGCTCCGGGCTTACCAAATTCGCATTAACACATGCCCCCCAATTTTGGAGTATGCGAAGTCATGCTTCAAAATTATCGTTGTCTTGATCACCCCAAAACCGATTCTTCCTTTCTTCTTGACATCGGCTCTTGTAAGCCGATACCTTTTGCATTAGATGAGCCAAATGTCAAACTCATGGAAGAAAAATCTATTTTTTATTGGTATTGACAACCCTTGGAATGCGAGTTCTGCTAGCTGCTCATCACTTAGACTCAAACCATAACATTGGCTGCGAACATTACGAAACCTCGAATGTATTCCTTATCCGATTCCCCTTCTTGCCGTCTAACCGATACTAAGTCCACAAGCTTCAATTCACCAATCCCAGAAAAAGTACATATGAAACCGCTTCTCAAGATCGGCCCAACTTCTGATAGAATTTGGTGGTAATGACGAAAACCACGTGAAGGCCGATCCAGTCAAAGACATCGGAAAAAATCTAACTTTTAGAGCTTCTTTAGCTAATGCCTCCCCACATTGAGCTAAGAATATGCAAATATGCTCCATTGTAGAGACACCATCCTCGCCCGAAAACATAGAGAAATGAACCTTATACCGGCTTGGAAGTAGAACCCTATCAAACCACTCAGATATGGCATGACCGATACACGTAAAATTTGATATTTATGTTTAATTCCAAACCGCTCCTCCATCACATTTGCAATTATTTCAGCCCAATCCTCTTTGGACAGATATCTTTAAGTTTCCTCTAGCCGATATTGCCGATGTGTTTCTTCATACCGATATTGATCAACTTGCCCCCGAGCCAATATTGTTGTTGCCAATGATGCTGGATTGCTTGCCAATTTGCCCCCATGCTGATTTCTTAAGGCAATCACCCCGGAACTGTTTCCTCGATCAAACCATGCAATGTACTCATCAAAACTCCAGTTGATCGAACACAAAGACGATGAATGATGTTATCAACCATCTCTTAAAGTGTCTCGTCATCCATTGGCTCAGTAGATTGTTCCCTGTCTTCATTCATCAGCTTGGGAGATTGTTCTTCCTTGGCCTTGACTTCTTTATCAGATATCTTGCGGCAATTATGGGTCCGCCGAGCCGTGTAAAATGATATGTTGTCCAAAACACAGTCCCACCAGGCGTGCCAAAAATGTGTTTACGAGAAAAATCAACACGCCGGCCTGGGAGATCTGCTAGCTCCAGGTGTCCTAGAATCGATGAAGCGTGGGCGTGCAGTCAGTTTGATCTTGCCACTGACAGGATATACAAAGCAGCCAGAAGTAAATTACATGAATCTTTGACGAAAAGTAAAAAGACAAAACCAATGTTTTAGACTGGGGCGGCTGGATGATTTGGGTGGATTCCGGAAAAGGCAAGTGCCGACCCTGGTCAATTAAGGACCGAGCCTTGAGACTTAAACATGAAACGAGCTAGTACAACCGTACTTCTCGAATGGGTATAGACTTGGGCGGAGTAGATATCCGAGCGGAGGCGGTACCCCTACATAGTGGTTCTTATGTATGAGATGAAGCTGAGAATGGATAATTGAAAATCGAAATTAATTACAACTTAAAGAATGAAGTTTTTCCTTACCCCAGGAGCGCCAGAACTCCTCACACTGCTAGGAAATGATGGCTAGAGTGCAAGAGGATTTAAGTTCATGGAGCGGGTACTGTCAAAGTGAGGTTATCGAAAGGCTTTGCTGTGACCGTCTCATGTGTTGGGACGTAGGCTCAATTGTTGCGCAGTCACGGAGTACGGGTAAAGTGTACATCCACTGCAGTGTGAGTAAATCAATCTATTCGAATATCCATGCTCGCGGATATGGAGCGGCGTGACAAGTTTCTCTCTTGGCTAGACTACAAATTTTAAAATGATGGGATGAGCATGCATGATGATTTTTATGTGCCGGTGGATCAACTTCTCAAAATGCGAGAAGGGGTAGACTCCCAAAATCATGACGATCCTGGCGGGAAGCTATCCTTTGGATCACAATGGATGGTGGACGAGCCTTCGCCGATTTAATGAACTATGGAAATAAAACTTGATCGGGCTTAGGTCTTAGGTTTGTGAAAAGAATTAAAACTGCTCTATGCAAAAGAACCATAGTCATTCTTTGGTTAACCCTATCATATGCATCCTTGTTGTGGTGACTTGCTAAGTACGGTTGGTACTCACCCTTGCTATACGCACAAACATTCGAGATGTGGGCGATGAAGACTGAAGACCCGTACGCATACTACCGGGAGGGTGTGGAGGATGATGGCGTCCAGAGGTCTTAGCTCCGGTCATTGCTCGTGGCAATGGCATGCCGCCGCCTTCTATCCGCCGCCTTACCTAATTTCGCTTTTGGTTGTATTCCGAACCGTTTGGTCCTAAGTGTTGGACATTGCCTTTGGGCCTATATTGTAATATGTTGTGTAAGAATATTCGTGCACGCGCACTTGATAATTCAGTATTGTATTTCGTGGGTACCAAACTACTCGATCCAGTGGAAATGGTACTATGAACACGAATGATTCCCATTATAAAAATGGGGGTCTACATTTGGAAACTCGAGACTTTTCTCTTGATCAACTTGATCAAACTTTTGTTGGATGCTTCGCCTATCCATTAGCTTGTGCATAATACGGTGAAGAATTCGACAACTTAATCCCCATGCTTTCGCAAATTGGACAAACTCATCGTACACAAAGATAGATCCCCGATCGGTTGTGATGGTCTCGAGGAACACCAAATCGATATATAATGTGCTCTTTGACAAACTGAATTGCATCCCTAGAATCAACCTTCTTCAACGGAATTGCCTCCACCCACTTCATGAAATAATCAGTTGCCACCAATATATTCTTATGTCCTTTGCTCGAGGGTGGATTAATCCGCCGATCAAGTCGATTCCCCATCCTCCGAACGGCCATGGCTTGATTATAGGGTTCATAGCCAATGCCGGTGCTCGTTGAATTGCTCCAAACTTCTGGCAATCTTGACAACCTTTATAGTATCTAAAGCAATCTTCCAACATCGTCGGCCAAAAATACCCAGCTCGTCGAAGCAACCATTTCATTTTGTTAGCCGATTGATGAGTACCTCATATGCCTTTATGTACTTCGTCCATCACAACCTTTGCTTGATCGGCACTCAAACATTTCAGCAAAGACTCCATCAATCGTCCGATAGTACATATCGTCATCTAGCAAAACATATCTCAAAGCTTTGTAACACAATTTTCTCAAAGCCGATTGAGAAGGATTCTTCAAATAATTAAAAACATCATACCTCCAATCATTGGCTACGATGCTAGCAATTTCTACCTCGACATCTTTCATCATCGCCTTGTATCCCGATGCCCCAGAGCCAAATCATTAGCTTCAACATTCTGCTCTCGAGGAATATGCGTCAAAGTCACTAGCCAAAAACTATCCAACAATTCTCAGCACTTTTCATAATAGATCATCAATGTATCATTCTTGCATTAATATTCTCTAGCTAATTGATTGATGACCAACAAGGAATCACCCATGATTTCCACGGCATCGGCTTCAACTTCCTTCAAGAGTTGTAATCCTTTGAGAACTGTCTCATACTCGCTTGATTATTGGTAGCATAAGGCTTAATAGTATAGGCAAACTCAACTTGCCCCCCTAGGTGATATAATGACCAAGCCGATACCACAACCATGAGTACAAACCGATCCATCAAAAAATAGTGTCCAAGGCACTATGTCGACCGAGTCGATTGAGTCATCACGATGTTCGATAATAAAATCGGCTATGTCTTGCCCCTTGACTGCCTTGGGTGCTTGATATTTGAGATCAAATTCAGTTAAGGCATAAATCCATTTTCCAACTCTACCTTTCAACACCGGAGCCGATAGCATGTACTTGACAACATCGGCTTTGCAGACTATGGTACATTCGTTGGATAAAAAATAATGCCTCAATTTTGTGCAAGAAAAACACAAACACAAGCACAATTTTTCCATCGGAGAATACCTTGTCTCTGCATCCAGAAGCATTCTGCTTAAATAAAAGATTGCTCTCTCCTTGCCCTCAAATTTCTGGATCAAGACCGAGCCGATTGACTTCTCATCGGCCGACAAGTACAACTTGAAAGGTACTCCCTTTTGTGGAGGAATCAGAACTGGAGAGAAACCCAAATATTCCTTGATGTTATCCAAAGCCTTTTGTTGCTCTGTCCCCCAAGCAAACTCTTGATCGGCTTTCAATTTGAGCAAAGGTGTGAAGGGTTCCATCTTCCCAGACAAATTAGAAATAAATCTTCTGATGAAATTCACCTTGCCACCCAGAGATTGCAACTGTTTCTTGTCTATGGAGGTTGAATATTCGTGATCGTATTGATGCTCCTTTGTGTTACTTCAATCCCCTCTCGTAAACAAGAAAGCCCAAAAATTGTCCAAACGATACGCCAAATCACACTTTGTGGGATTCATCTTTAGGCCGTATTTCCTTGTTCTCTCCAAAACTTTTCTCAAATCGGCTATATGGTCTTCGACCTCCTTTGATTTTATCACCACATCAAAAAATATAGATTTCAACCAAAAAGCTGATCAAATCATAGAATATGTAATTCATGACCCTTTGATATGTAGTTCCAAAGCGTTCTTCAAGCCGAAAGTTATAACAACCCACTCATATAAGCCGATTGCACCAGACATCTAAAGACAGACTTATGGATGTCTTCTTATGCCATAAAAATTTAATTGTATCCAAGCATTGACATCCATAAAACTAATAATATTATGCCCCGGCGCAAAGATCAACTACCGATCGACAATCGACATTGGGTCTTTATCCTTAGGGGTTGCCTTGTTTAGTCTCGAAAATTGATACACACCCTAAGTTTGTAGTTTTTCTTGATCACTGGAACTATAATGGAAACCCACTCGCATATCGGCATGGCCGAATGAAACCAAAGATCATACAATCGAGTGATTTTGGCCCGATAGCATCATACATATCGGCTTTGAATCTTCTAGGAGGTTGTTTATACGGTCGATACACTCGGTTTGATAGGAAGTCGATGTTCTACAATCGATTGGCTAAGTCCTGACATCTCAAAATATTCACAAGCAAAGCAATCTTTATATTGTTTCAAAAGTTCTATTAGCTTGGTTCTAAATTGAAAAGACAAATTTTTGCTAATGAATGTCGGCCTAGGCCTATCTCCTGGACCTATATCAACTTCTTCCAAATCATCGGCCGACATGAAGCCTTGTCCCAATTTGCCATCGAGATCATCTACACAGTGTCCTTGGTTTAGAAACTTGAACCCTCCACGACGCTCTCAAAGCAATAATCGAGGCTCTTCGTCTTCAATTGGTTGTATGTCACAATCGGACAATTTTATTTAATCTGCTTGCCAAATTTTTCCAGACAAGCAACCAATTCCATCCATCTCCCAAAGAGTTAAATCGGCATTGGCAATATTGGCTGACCAGTCAGCTAGCACGATTTCCACCTTATCACCTTGCCATTGGATTAGACTCTGATGCATGGTCGAAGGAATACAACAATTCGCGTGAATCCAATCCCTTCCAAGCAACAGCTATATGATCCCTTTCCATCAACGACAAAAATATGGTAGGAAATGTCTTGCTATCGATTGTCAACTCCACATTCAAAACACCTTTTCAATGGTTTCCGATGGATTGCCACCAAAGTTTTTAAGAACCATGTTGGTCTTGATGAGATCATCCGAACTCCCGCCCAACTTCTTGAATGTAGAATATGGCATCAAGTTCACAGCAGCTCCACCATCAACCAACATCTTGGACATTGGCTTGCCATTGACAAACTCCTTGACATACGGGGCTTGAGGTGCCGATGCCCTGTCCCTTCGGTTTCCCAAAAATAGCTTGTTCGGGGACAAAACCAACTTGGCTAAGGATTCTTCCATAAGATCTACATTGACTTGGCTAGCCTCATATTCTCGGTAATACAAACATCATGTTAATCGATGCGTATGACAATCTTTTCCTTAGAAAACATTTTTGCCTTGTCGGCTTTGACCTCATCGGCTGGAAGTACTTTGCTCCTAATGCACCACTCTTTCTTTGTGTGTTCTTGCTTCTTCCTCTTCAACCGATAATCGATCTTGGCTTGTACCTCCTTAAAACGTCCCCGCTCTTCATCCTTTGAACCCTCCTCTTCGACTTTTAGTGAAAGTACCGTAAGGGCACCATTGTGGGTTCATGGTCTCATATTCATCTTCGTCAAAATCCTCCCGCGGTAAAATCCCGATGAATTGGACCCAATCTTTGATGAATAGGGAGTTTCCTCTATCTTAGCCGATTTTCCTCACGACGAGATCGGCTAGATTCTCCAGCGTAGTCGCCATTATAATTGTTGCATGCCTGACAATTTTCTATCGATGGCAGCCTCATCCCTTCATTCCAAAGAAAATCTAAAAATTCGCAAGTCCAATGGGGATCAAAACTGCCATCCTTCCGATAGTACCTCTCTTCCCGTTTGTCATGTTTCCTCCGGTAGTTGTCGATGATTCTAACGAGTTAGGCTTCTTGGATCGATAATCCTTCCTATCGATCGCTCTCCCACTCGTATGAACCATGTTGACAGAAAGGATTATCATAACCTTTTATCGGCTTCTTTGAATCTTCAAATTTAATTTTCCCCACTTTAATAGCCGATTGGATCTGCTGAGCTGAAAACTTTGCAGTCATTGGTGTCATGAGATCCAGTATTGTGCCATTTGCAATACTTCCTCTTTCTCAACTCCTCAGCCGATGGAATCACATGGGTGGCAGGAAGTTGAATTTTTTTCTTGAAGTAGCAAATCAAAGATCTTATCGGCTTTGGTGATGTCAAAATCATATTTTTCCTCCTTTGCCGAATTTTTGACCCATTGACATGAGACAACCTTTTTGTTTCTCGCCTATTCGGCTGCTGCCACTTCGGAATCATCCACATCTTCTTCAGATTCATAGGCATATGCAACATGGCTAACCTTTTTAAAGGCTTTCTTGGCTTCCTGAAATCTTTGTTCATGTGTTGTTACCTTTTGAGCCAAGTGAGCCAGGCTTTCAAAGTCCTGAGCCAAAAATCTTTCCCTTATTGGTGTTAACAAGCCTTGGAAAGCAAGATCGGCTAGCTGAGAATCTGACAGAATTAGGTTGTAGCATCTGTTCCTCATATCTCTGAACCTCTAAATGTAGTCTTGAACAGATTCATCATGCTTCTACCTGATAGCTGTCAGATCGGACAGTTTCATCTCATGAATTCCATTGTAGAAGTACCTATGAAACTGCTTCTCCAGATCGGCCCAACTTTGAACAAAATTATAGGGCAAGGATGAAAACCATGTCAAGGCCGATCCAGATAAGGATAGAGGGAATAATCTAACCCTTAGAGCGTCAGTAGCCGATGCTTCACTACACTAGGCCAGAAACCAGCTAACATGTTCATAAGTTGACACATTGTCTTGCCCTGAGAATTTTGAAAAGTCTGGAACCTTGTATCGGTTTGGCAATGGTACCCTCTCAAAATATTCTGGGTATGGGTACCGATACAAGTTACCCGTATCTTTAGGCTTCAAACCAAACTGCTCCCTCATTACATCGGCAATCATATCAGCCCATGGCTTCTGTTGAGGTGTTCCTTGCACCTGCTGCTGTATCGACTTGAATTGGTTGAATTGATGGACGTACTGGGGTTGAGGTGATGTCCCTTGCCGATACTGCACTTGAGGTGAGTGGGGTTGATATTGGAAATTGACGCTGCCCCCAGGTGATGTTGAGGAGACTGATGCACCCCATAAGCTTGATGATCAGGAACAAACTGAGCTCCGATGGGCTGGTGCTGCTGAATTGGTGCTTGTTGCCCATCGATATCTGCCGAATCAGCTTACCAGCCGACTGGTTTGTTCTGAACATGGCCGTAATTTGGTCTTGAGAAACCTGAGGGATGTTATGCTCCATGTACCAAGGTTGCGGTTTGACCGGAAGGAAATGATTGAACTCTGGTTGCTTTTGTGCCGATGACGATGTAATCGGCTTTCCAGGTGCCGATGCTGATTCCATCGGCTGTTCTGGGACAACTCCTGAAACGGGCTTCGTTTGCCGAAGCAACATCCTATATGGTGGAAAATTGCCTTCAGAAGAAATATCGGCCCCTTGGCTTGATGCTCGGCAATCCTACCGTCAACCACGGAATTAATCATGTTGTTTAGGGTGTCAACTAGGTTTCCCAATTGGTTGATCAGCACGTGATGCACGACATAGTCGATCTGATCTTGTAGATTGTTAAAATCTGTGAGGCCT
This sequence comes from Oryza australiensis, assembly GCA_019925245.2. Classification (NCBI taxonomy): domain Eukaryota; kingdom Viridiplantae; phylum Streptophyta; class Magnoliopsida; order Poales; family Poaceae; genus Oryza; species Oryza australiensis. The sequence continues at coordinate 193,924 of JAIFGZ020000011.1, read as the reverse complement.
TCTTCTTGCTTGATGTCCTGGGGCTTGGTTTCCTTTCCAGAACTTGACTTGGGCTCATCGGTGCCTGGGAAAGCCACCTTGTACCGTTGTACAACCGTGCCCGAGCAAGTTTGAACGAACGAGCGCAAAAACTGGTTCTGCAGCTTGTTCATCATGTCTTCAAACTCAGCCTTCTGTTCTAACGTGAGTTTGTCCATGGTGACGGGGATGATGTTCTCTGGGTCGATTTCCGATGACTTGATGTCCACCATGATGTCTTGTCGTGTCCCATCGGCGTGCCAAAAGCGTGTTGACGGTAAAAATGTCACGCACCGGCCGAGAGATCCGCTTAGCTCTAGTGCAGTCCAAATCTTGCTTCGAGGTTCGTAGGGCGTGCCGCTGGTTTGATCCCGCAACCAACAAGAAACAAAGAAAGAAAACGGAGTTAGTCCGTAAACGATAGCCGATCGGCTAGTGGCTGATGACGTATCGTCTTATATTGAGCCGATGCAATATGCACTAAATCGGCCAAGGGAAATTAGATCTAATCGATCGGCGTAGATATTCATAATATATAATCTACATCTTGAAATGCGTTTAAACTAAGTGATTGGGATAGATCGTAGTGTAAATCGAGACAAGATAAATCACTTATGTCTAAAAGTACTTTAAAACAAAGATTATACTTATTTATAGCATAGTCGATGTCATAAGTCTAACATGTATCGGCTAGTACTCCGATACCACTTTATACTAAGATATCAATATAGATTAAATACATTAAACAGGAACCGATCAAGTGTTAAGATATCCTAACAGATCGATAACGAGCTTAACATATTTTATCACAGTAAGATCTTAATATAAAAGGCAGATTTAGCATATCAGGTAAACATAAATAAATAAGATAGCTAAAACAGGTAAGATCGGTTGAAACTTTGATTCTATCTCTAATAGCAATCATGAGACATGATAGATATTATGATTCTAAATATTACTTAGTAGGTCAGACTCAACCGATGCAGCACTAAGCATAAAAAGAAGCATAAGATCTAAACAAGTTGATGAAAACCTTTTAAGATGGAAGCACTAATCCCGAGAGCGCAAGCCGCCATAACAAGATTTACCTTTCATCGGAGATCGAACCTGATGCAGCCCAACTCAAAATAAGAACTCGTCAAGTAATTGAAAGAAAAAAAGGTGACGATGCGCCAAAGTTGTATTGAACTGATTGTTGTTGTATTTACATGGTCTTGGGTCATATTTATACCCAGATACAAGACATATCCTTATCAGACATGATTCTTATCTCTATTACAATTCAAATTATAGATAAATCCCTTAGGCGAACTCTTACCGACATAATCTATAAGAAACTATTTAAAATAACCTAATTAATAAATATAATTACCTTCTTTGGACTTTATCCATGTATGGCAATTCTCATGAAGCACTTCAAACGAATCCGATGATGATTCTAATGTTATCTTACCGGAATCGGCTACATCGGCTATCTTTGTCCGATTCGGCATCGGCCGATGAACACATTAGCCGATTCGGTTATCAACCAACAAACTCTCTAGCCGATTCGGTTTGTAATTGGCGCACACTCTGTCTCTGAGAATTCCGATTTCCTCCAAATCGGCTTTGGCCTTAACTCCAAATCCGATGCATGATTTACCAAATTTAATCGTTAATAGCTACAGAGAGCATCACTGCAGATACTTTAGTACTGGACCACTTTTAACTTTTATGGTATACTTTCTGGTTCTATATTATAATTGATTTTGAGTTTGTCCTAACTCAAACTTATTTGAAAAGACTACCAAACACAAAACATATATGCTATGAAAATATATTGGATGGTGAAAATTTAATGAAACTAATTTGACATTATAAATGTTGCTATCTTTTTAATAAACTTTTTTTAGAAATATAATACAAACACGGATGCTTACAATGCATGCACACGAACATTTTATCCCTATAAGTATCTCTGGAAGACTGGGCTAGTATATCTTAAGATTGACAAAGTTAGCATGGACGTTTATTGTCGACGGATACATCGTCTACCATCTAGAAATTAAACCCGAGTTCAGTGCTTTCTTATAAACTTGGTTATATGGAACTGTAGAGAATGCCACATTTTATGTAGGGTTTTCATGGTTGATCGGGTAATCAAGATTAACTTGTTGCCTGCTGAGACAACAACATCACTTTCTTTTGCGGCCCTAGCGGCCCCACCGATTAGCTAATAGTTGATTATAAAGCCATAACGGTTTATTAGTGAAAAATAATTTGTGAGTATAACTTTTATTTATATGTAGTGAAAAACTAATTTGTGAGTATAACTTTCATTTATATGTGTTGTCAACTACTTAAGAGCCAATTTTAAAAAAGAAATCACATTAAAAATATCCTAAAAATCAACTCTAAAATTTAAAATTTAGCGTCCTTATTCTTTATAGGATTTATAGGACAAACGATGAGGTCATGGATCTTTTCCATGATGCCACATTGGCAATTTTTACTACTGGAGAAAGCCATACTAGTCCCGGTTCATAACCCTCGCAGTCCCGGTTGTCAAACCGGGACTACGAATCCGGGACTAGAGATGGGTGATCTCTAGTCCCAGCTAAATAACCGAGACTAGAGATGCATCTTTAGTCTGGTTGAAGCCACCAACCGGGACTAAAGATGACGGCGCCACGTGGTCGGCTCGCCATCTTTAGTCCTGGTTGGTGGCTTCAACCGACTAAAGATTTATTTTATTTTTTAATTCCTCCTCCTATTGTTAGCTTGCCCGTTTACACACACATACATATATTTATTTATACATATATAGATTTTCATATATATGTCTAAATACATAACACACACATATATAACACACATAACATACATATATATGCAAACAACATCGAAATCGAATACAATAAAATGCAACAACAAAATTTAAACATGTATACAACAAATTATGCATAAATTTGTTCACACATATATATACAACAAAATCCATTATATCCAATAAAATACAACAACATCAATTTTCCGCTCGGCTCGTTCCGCTGCCGGCTCCCGCTCGCCGCCGCTCCCGCTCGCCCCTCGGCTTCCGCTCCCGCCGCCATCGGCTCTGCTCCCGCCGCCATCGGCTCCCGCCGCCGCTGGTGAGAAGATGGCGCACCGCTGCCGCCACCTCCTCCCCGCCGTCGCCATTTCCTCCTCCCCTTGCTTGCCGAGAGGAGAGGAGAGAGAGCGAAAGGGAGAGGGAGAGGGAGAGAGCTAGGGAGAGGGAGAGAGATCTGAAAATATGCTAAGTATTGGATCGGTGGAGAAGACGATGCGAGCCGGGGATATATATAGCCAATTATTTTAGTCCCGGTTGGTGTCACCAACCGGGACTAAAGATAATTTCTCGCTATTTCAATTCATCTTTAGTCCCGGTTGATGGCACCAACCGGGACTAAAGATAATTTCTCGCTATTTCTAATTCATCTTTAGTCCCGGTTGGTGCCACCAACCGGACTAAAGATAATTTTCCGTAATTTTCCAAATTTATTTGGTCCCACCTAGGTTAACAATAAAATAATTCATTAAATAGGGTCAAATTAAATCCATTAAATATAGGTTTAAAACAATAATATTAAAATTAAATCAAATATAGATAATCCTAGACATTAATGTGCTCCTCTAGATATTGTTCCTCTTTTGCCCCTCGGTTTTCTTCATTTTCATCTGCTGTTGAGCAAGACAGGAAACATTTTACTTTTTCTTTTTATTTTTTTAATATTTTTATGGACTTAGGAGCACACGAGAGGTAACCACATAAAATTTGAGCGTAAACAAGCAAAAGACGTGGACTGTGGAAAATTCGAAAGACACGCTCAAAATCGGATAAAAGCTTCCGGGCTCGAAAAGGCAATCTTCTGAGGCTTTTTTGGGCAAAATAAAATCACTGAATGTGGAAAAGCAGCGAACGAACACATTCAAAAAATTTTTTCTCATCGATTTTCATATATGGAACGTCTCGATCGGAGTCCGTATGCGAAAGTTATGGCCGTTTTAAAAACCGACTCCGAGTTAGAGGACGAAACGGGAACAATGCGCGTAAAACTTGTTAAACGCGCATAAAATAGACGTGACGTCCAGGGTTTAAATGTTCTCGTTAATATTGTACATCCCTCCGATTCGTATATTATCACCAAAATAATTTTACAAAAGATTTTGTATATTGAGAATCATTAGTCAATCACCCACCTCCACACAACACCACACTCTTTAAAATTACGATCCCCTTAAATTAATTTTTGGCCATTTGAATCATGTAGCAAAATTTATATATTTTTATTAGGTTCAATTAAAAATAAGCACATTCACTTTTGTCCCGGTTGGTGTTACCAACCGGACAAAAAATAGCATCTTAGTCCCGCTGGTGTAACCAACCGACTAAAGGTGGTGTCGAGGTTATCGAAACTCGCGAGTGCCGACATCTTTAGTCCCGGTTGGTAGCATCAACCGGACTAAAGGTGCCCGGCGCCCGACAGCTCGACAATATTTGAATCGGGACTAGAGGTGATATTTAGTCCCGGTTCGTGACACGAACCAGACTAATGTTCCTCGAAATCCGTAGACTTTTAAACCGGGACTAGAGATCATCTCTAGTCCCGGTGCAACTCAAACCGGGACTACCGTGGTTTTTGCCACTTCAACCAATGATGGTTTCTTCAGTAGTGTTTGCACCACAACGCTGCACGAACCACCGCGTAACAATGACTCACAAGTCACCACGGGCACCTTCAACGCGAAGCGGCAATTTGGCACCACAATTCTGCACGAATCACTACGTAACGATGACTCACAAGTTATCAAGGACACCTTCACGTAGAGCTTAGACGGACGCTTAGGAAAAACCAGGGTTTTTTGTCACATAGGATGCACGCGACGCTTCATGCAAGGAGTCTTGCTTCGTGCGACAACGACACGTAACCAACACAATTTCAAACTTTCTTAGCATCGTTCAAACGGGTGCTGCAAGTCGTGGGCAAACAAGAAAATCGACGACAAAGCAACAACCATGCCATACGAATCAATTCAGTAAAATAACATAATTACAAATCTGCTATAAAGCGCATCAAAACAGCAACAACCAAGGCCCTGTTTCTTTACACCAGCTTCTGGCTTTTTAGCCTACAGTAAACAAAAAGTGAAAGAAATAGCTAGCTTCTATCTTTAGCTTTTCAAAAGCCATTTGGCTTTTCTGAACTACAAAAGCTAGAAGCTCATCAGGGTGAGCTTTTCTTGCTTCTGAGGAGAAAAATTACCCACCTGCCACTGTAATGCACCAGCTTGTCTGGCTTCCCCCGCCAGATATTTTGAAATCCGTTTTTGGATATTTTGAACTTCGTTTGGTCCAAAAGCTAATCTTGAAGAAAGTTATGAAACAAGCTCGGCTTTTGTAGTTTCACTTCAAGGTAGTAGTAGCCGAAGCCAAAAGCCAAAAGTTTACTTCTACGAAATGTAGTTGAAAGAAACATGGCCTAAATCAACTTGGGAAAGAAACAAACTTGCACTCGAAACCTCGTGCGGCCCTGTCGCCCGCTTTAGGCCAGACCCACAAATTCGATGGATTCGGCGAAGAAGGCGACAAAAGAGGCATGCAGAGGAGGAAGAAGTAGAGACGGACGTAGTTTCGAGGAGGACGAGGAGAGGGGAAGGGCGGACCACGGAAAGGAGAAGCGGCGACGATGCGTGAGCTAGTGCTGGCCAAATAGGTCGCTTGATATGGCACAAAGACGCCCGTTAGTGTAACATCCTCGAAAATCGAAGAACGGAAATCGGGACGTAAAAATCGAACTTTCAAAAACCTTGGCTTATTGCTTCTTCTCGGGTTTGTTGCTTCTTATTTGCCGCCTCGGTTGCATAAATTTAGTCGTGGTCAATTTTCCTTTCGGTATTTTTGGATGATTCGGAGTTGTCGAAACGGAGGTGCGAAAGCCGCATCAGGGTTTTAAAAAGGGAAATCGAAAAAAAAACGCGGATTATGAAAATGCGTATTTGGGGAATAAAATATTAAATGGTGATTAGGGAAGATTAATTAGGGTATAAAATAGACAATAAAATGTTTTAGGGATTTACATGAAATCTAGAAAATTTTTGGAATTTAAAAATAGTGACTTATGAAAATTAAAAAAGATTTAAATAAATATAAATATATATATATATGTATATATATATATATGTGTGGCAAAATAAAGGTGGAGAAAAAGTTGAAATTATAATATTAAAAATTTTTCTGCGAATAGTGGAATTTATTTTGAAATTTTGGAGTGAAGGAAAAATTGGAAATTAAAAAGGGAATGGAAAATCGGAAAATAAAAAGGTGCACTATTCATCGGTCACAAGCCGTTCGACGCCGTCCCCGCCCCTCGCGCCCGCCGCGCGCCGCCCGCCGCACCGCGCCGCACCGCGCGCGCCACGCGCCGCGTGAGCGCGCACGCGCCCGCGCCCGGCCCCGGTCACCCCGCGCGCGCCCGGCCCGCCCGCGCGAGCGCCAGCCGCCACGCGCCCGCCCGTCGTACCAGCCCCGCGCCCGCCCCCGCGCCGTCTTGCCCGGCCCCGCGCCGCGCGCTCGCGCTATGGTCGCCGCGCCGCCGACTCTCGCACCGGCCCCCGCCCGCGCGCGCGCGCCGCGCACGACGCCGACGCGCCCCGCGCCCGCGCCGCGCCCTTCCGCCACGCCGTGCGCGTCCGAGCCGGCCCAAACCGCGGCGCCGCCGCGTGGCACCCAAGCTGCGCCGGTCCCCCTCCTCCATCCATCCTCGCCCCAAGCCGCGCCTATAAAAGGGCCGGCAACCCCGCCTTTCCCGCACCGCCGCCGCCTCCTCGTTGCTCTCCCGAACGCCACCGCAAGCCGCCGCCCTCGCCGCCGACGCCGGAGCTCCCGCCGCCCTAGCCGCCGTCGCCGTAAGCCCACCGCCGCCCTTTTTCCACATGCGCTAGCGCCGCCGCCGCCTCTGTTTTCGCTAGGTCCTGGTCGAGCACCTTGCGAGCGATGAATAGTGCGCAGGAAAAAGAAAAAAAAGAAAAAGGTAAAGGAAAGGAAAAAGAAAAATAGGGAAAATTTTGGGAAAAATTTTGGAAAATTTGGAAAATATTTTGGGATGACTTGAGTAAAATTTTGGGCAAAAATAAATTATTTTCTCGCATATTTTCTCGCAAAGTTTAAAAAGTCGGGATCGAACGTTTTTCCGGGATTTCATTTCGCATCGTTTTTAAATCCGGACTCCGTTTAATTCTCTCCGCCATTTAAATAGGCTTCTCTTTTGTGCTCAAACCCTCAAACCTCGAGCCCAAATCTTCTCCGCTGATATCTTCAAATTTAATTTCCCAAAATTATTACGATCGCCGTTTTGCGAAAACCCTAGTCATCAACTCGATTCCAAAACACGGATTTTCCTAGCGACCCTTGTTCTAACTCGAGTAGAATTTTCGGCAAAACTTTTGGAGTTGTTTTCATGGCTTTTATGGTTCTTTTTGATCTCTCGGTATTTTATTGAATTCTAATTGAATTCAATTGATCTTTCGCACGTACGGTAGCACCCGAAGAAACCGGCACCGACCCCGCTGAAGATACCACCCCTCAAGTATGCGAGCAAGGCAAGTCATCACACTCTTTGAACATATTGATCCTACTTTGTGAAGTGATGTTGATTTCAAAATTACAAAATTGCATGCCTTACACAAACAATACCTATGCTTGATATACCCCGCTTTGATATTGATCACCATTAGTATTTATTCTTTGTAACCTTCGATGTGATATGACCGAGGATAACTTCGGTACAAATGCTTAGCCTTGCTTACACTAGATCTCTGCATACTCATGATTTTCGCAAGAAAACTTTGTGCTCGGGCAACTACCTTAGGGGAGGTAGCTGAATTATGGCCTGTGGAGACATGAGCGCCACATGGCCCTGAGAATGTTGAACTAGGCTTGTTGAAAATTGAAAATGTTATACAAATGTTTTAGACTGGGGCGGCTGGATGATTTGGGTGGATTCCGGAAAAGGCAAGTGCCGACCCGGTCAATTAAGGACCGAGCCATGAGATAGCCGAGAAACGAGCCGCACAACCGTATTTCTCGAATGGGTATAGACCTAGCCGACTAGATAGCCGAGCGGAGGCAGTATCCTTGCATAGATGGTTCTCTATGATGTGGTTACGGGATGAGAATGAGGCTGCGGCCTTTGTTATGAATGGTGGAATTAAACTGATGTTAATTAAACTTAAAGATTGAGAAAGCTTCCCTTACCCCGGTGCGCTTAACTCCTCTCACCGCTAGAAAAGGACGGCTAGAGTGCATGAGGGCTTAAGTTCATGGAGCGGGTGCACGCCAAAGCGAGGTTATCAAAAGGCTTTGCCGCGACCGTCTCATGTGTTGAGGCGTAGGCTCATTTGTTGGGCTATGCGGAGTACGGGTAAAGTGTACATCCACCGCAAAGCAGTGAGTGAATCAATCTATTCGAATAGCCGTGCTCGCGGATATCGAGCATCGTGACAAGACTTTCGCTTGGCTAGACTTTAAACTTAAAACTGCCGGGATGGGTTTGCATGATGATTTCATTCGCCGGTGAATCAACTTCTCGAGATGCGAGAAGGGGTAGATTCCCGTAAAATCATGACGAACCTGGAGGCGGAAAGCCATCCTTGGAATCACGAGGGATGGTAGACGTAACCGTCACCGGGATTAATGAACTCGTGAAATTAAAACTTGATTAGCTAGTCGATAGGTTTGTGAAAAGAATTGTGAAAACTGGCTTTATGCAAAAGAACCCCACCATGTTCTTTGAATAACCCTATCATATGCATCAATTCGTGTTGGCTTGCCGAGTACGGTTGGTACTCACCCTTGCTATACGCACAAACCTCCAAATGATGGAAATGAAGAGTCGAAGACCCATACGCGTATTACCGTGAGGGCGAAGGAACCGACGGCGCATACTAGATCTTAGCTCCTGGCCGTTGCCGTGGCAAATGACAAGCCGCCGCCTCTATTTCGCCGCCGTATCTAAATTCTCGTTTTTGTGTTGTATGCGGACCATAAGGTCCTCGTGGGTGAACATTGCCTTCGGGCCTATTGATGTAATAATGGTGATGTAAGACTATTCGTGCATGTGCACTGATTATCCAAGATCGCATTCGTGGGTACCAACTACTCGATCCAGGAAATGGTACTATGAACACGAAAGATTCCCGTCTCAAAAACGGGGTCCACGAGCCGGTATCGTAGCCATGCGACCGTAGGCTAAGACCAAAAGGCGCCCTACCCTAACTAGTTGGCAAAAGGGAAATATCCCTACATAGGGTCAGTTTTAAACTATTATTTCCGAAAATACAAATATACCTTTTCTACATCCGTATTTCCTTTTACCAAATGATTATAATAGCTCTCTCCCTCTAACCCTAAGTTGTCTACAAAAGCAGATGTCGAACCACGACGGAGCCTGGGAGGTCACCATCCCACGAGACGAGGGGTTTGTGGCACAACTTCAGTCCCTACTATGGTGTTTGAGGTATCCGGAACCACCCACCTATCACACCAAAAGGCATGGCTCCGAAGTGTATCCAGCTGGGAGGCGCCGTATCCATAGAAGCCCGCATGGGAAGTGAAACATCTTTCTGCTTCCACACCCGCTACCACCGGGACTTAGCAGAAGCAGCCATTCAGGATGCGGCTCGCGAAGCCTTCCTTCGCCTTAATGCGATACATCGTGCCGAACTCACGGTGACAGAGTTCGTGCATCATCCTTATCGCGAAGAGGGCAACCCAGTCTGCACTGTGGAGGCCACCCCCTGCTGCTACAACCCGATGGTCACGCGTCTATCATGTTGGGCGGAGATGGCAGACGACTGTTACGAGGAGGCCTTGCTTGAGATCAACGACCAGCAGTCACGCCTCAATGATCTGGTCGAGAGCCACCAAGGATGTGGGAACCAGATAAACATGCCGCAAACTCACCGCAAGCCAATGGTGCCCAATATGAGCAACTCTCTGACCGCTACATGGCCCGTGGGGAAGCTCGTAGAGCCGGAGGAGCAGCCTCAGAAGAGCAAGCAAAAGTCGACCACTGGAGGAGCACCGCGCACTCGCCCGTCTACGCCGCAGTACTTCCACCGAGAATGTACCAACACCTCCCGCTCCCGTGCCCGACCACTATTACCTTATGACTCCAGCATGCTTGGATACCTTTCAAGCCATGATGGAGCAAGCTTTATGTTGAGCACGAGCCCGCGCCGCACTGTAGACCCCGTGGCCGCCACGTCCATGGGACCCACCTCGAGCTCCATAGCAGTACCATCCGAGCCCGGATTGGGAGAGGAGAACCCCATCCGATCCACACCGACACGGAGTCCGAGGCGTAACCTATGGAGGTCAAATGGGAGTCCAGCGACACCGACCCAATGGAGGAGGAAGCTCCCACTCGTCGTCCGACTCACACCGGAGGCCCCTCACCCGCCGGACCGCTCGCAAGAGTACGCGGCCACCGAGCGGAAGATTCGGCATGACTCCAAGGCACCACCTCCGAGCCATGGGGACTTCGGTTTGCTTCAGTAGCGGACCACCCACTTCCTGCGCCTGGCTCTTGCGGATGGTTGGACGACTAGGCGGGAGGATCTTCCCGGCTCTAAAGACGAACCACACTCTATTCCCCTTAATTGGTTGATGCGTTAGACAATGTAGTTGTTGTTGCTATCATGGCATGAAGGACTGTGTGTGTACAGTCCGTGTACCCTCTTACGTAATATGATGAACCCGAGCATCGCTTTGCGGTGTCATTAATTCGTGAGCTTATTATTATTTCACCTCGCTTGTTGATTAAAGATCATTTAAAAGAACTTGAAGAAAAATCCCCCTAGGAACCATGACCTAAAACTGGTCCGATCTCTTGATTCATCTATCTTCTTCGATGGCACATCGCCGCAGAGCCGCAAAGAACCAACGAGAACCCGCCGGAACCCAACCCCTCCACTCTGGCGGAGGTTATGGCTTTGCACCCAGCTACTCCAAGCAATTGCTAACAACCAAGGAAGTCGAGGAGGATCGAGTCTAGGAGAATTCATGAGAGCTAAGCCACCAACCTTCTCCGCGGCCGAGGAACCCATGGATGCTGAAGACTGGCTGAGGGTGATCGAGAAAAAGCTAACTCTCGTCAGAGTCCGAGAAGCTGATAGAGTTGTCTTCGCTACTAACCAGCTGGAGGGTCCCGCAAGTGACTGGTGGGATACCTACAAGGAAACGCGAGCTGAAGGCGCCGGAGAACCGACATGGGAAGAGTTCACGGCTGCGTTCCGTGAGAATTTCGTGCCACTGCAGCTTATGAGGATGAAGAAAATGAATTCCGCAGCTGCGTCAAGGAAACACCTCGCATAAGAGTATCTCGAACATGTTTACCCATTGCCCGTTATGCCACAAGTGATCCGACGACGAGGAAGAGAAGATGGATAAATTCATCGAGGGACTAAATGACGAGCTGAGAGGACCAATGATCGGGCAGGACCACACCAGTTTCCAAAGCCTCATCAACAAGGTCGTTCGGCTTGAGCACGACCAAAGGATGGTAGAAAATAACCGCAAGAGGAGGCTCGCTATGGCTCGTCCATTTCGGGAGCGCCACAACGCCCCAAGGGAGCCACCCCGTCGGGATGGAAACCCAACGTCCCGCAACCGGCCGTTCTCCCGCTCCCGACCATGTCAAGCAGCCGCCTACACCTCAACTTCGTACACCCACACCGACCCTAGCCGCTCCAGAAGAAGGAATGTGAGTCGCTTCAATTGTGGAGAATTCGGACACTACTCCAATAGTTGCCCAAAACCACGCAACACCCCGTGCGCACCGGCGCCAATGCAACGCCCGTCCGAGGAACCCCCACCCTCGCGGCGGGCAGACGAGGTCCTGCTTCAGACCCCTCTACCCAACGAGGCCGCCACCGGGTTTCGACGTGGCCAGTGAATCATGTGCGGGGAAGAAGCTTAGGAGGACCAGAGCGTATTGATAGGTATGTTCTCTATCAACTCTACACCGCTTAAAGTTTTATTCGATTCGAGCTTCGCATTCATTCATATCTTCCCAAGTAAGCAAACAACACCACCTACACCAAGTAGCACTTAAGAGGCCTATGTTGGTACACTCACCGGGGAGACATAACCGTACCCCGTGCTTGCATCAATGTGCCCATACGGATTAGGACGTGGTGTTTCTCTCAAACCTTATGGTGCTATCACCCCAAACCATAGATGTCATACTCGAATGGATTGGTTGACCAAGAATAACGGAATTATAGACTCGCAATCGAAGGGAAGTCACGGTATCCACCCCATGGGGATCACCGATGAGCATAACTATGGATCAAAATCCGAAGCTATGCAAACAAGCTGCGGGAATATTCACCATGCTACCCCTAGGCGGAATGCCAGTAGTACAAGAATACCCGGACGTATTTCCCGAGGAATTGCCCGGAATGCCCCCGGATCGCGACATAGAGTTTATCATCGATCTAATGCCCGGCACCGCCCATGTCCAAGAGGCCTTATCGAATGCCGGCCAACGAGTTAGAGGAACTCAAGAAGCAAATAAGAGAACTACAAGAGAAGGGATTCGTACGCCCCAGCTCTTCTCCCTGGGGAGCCCCAGTACTCTTCGTCAAGAAGAAGGATGGGAGTATGAGAATGTGTGTGGACTACCGATCGCTGAATGAAGTGACTATCAAAAACAAGTACCCGCTACCTCGAATCGATGACCTATTCGATCAACTTAAGGGTGCGCAGTGTTCTCAAAGATTGATCTTCGGTCGATATCATTAGTTGAAGATTAGAGCGGAGATATTCCTAAGACGGCGTTCTCTACACGTTACGGCTTATACGAGTTAAGTGATGTCCTTTGGGTTGACCAATGCCCCGGCATATTTTATGAACCCGATGAACAAGGTATTCATGGAGTACCCGGACAAATTCGTAGTGGTATTCATCGACGATATACTTATCTACTCCAAGGACGATGAGGAACACGCGGAGCATCTACTACGGTACTAGAAAAACTACGAGAGCACCACTGTATGCAAAGTTCACAAAAATGCGAATTCGGCTCAAGGAAGTCGCTTTTCTTGGCCACGTGGTTTCATGCCGAGGAGTAGCAAGAGACCCCGCCAAGGTCGAAGCCGTCATGGAATGGAAGGCCCCCAAGTCGAGACGGAAGTTCGGAGTTTTCCGGGCTTGGCCGCTTATTATCGACGGTTTATCGAAGGGTTTTCCACCGTAGCCCGACCTATGACTCAACTTCTCGAAGAAGGAAAAGAAGTTTGAATGGAACGAGAAGTGTCAAAAGGCTTTCGACCAACTAAAAGAAAAGTTAACCACTCGCCCCAATCTTAACCTTACCCGACAACCAAGGATTTCGTGATGTACTCGTGATGCGTCCCGGCAAGGACTAGGAGGAGTGTTAATGCAGGATGGGAAGGTCGTTGCGTATGCCTCGCGACAGTTACGACCCCACGAGGAGAATTATCCCACACATGACCTGGAATTAGCCGCGGTTGTTCACGCATTGAAGATCTGGAGACACTATCTCGATCGGGAACCACCGTGATGTGTATACCGATCACAAGAGCTTAAAATATTTCTTTACTCACTGATCTCAACCTACGATAGAGGCGATGGTTGGAGTTGATCAAGGATTACGATCTAGGAATCCATTACCATCCCGGCAAGGCAAATGTAGTGGCCGATGCGCTGAGCCGCAAAGCCCAATGCAACCACATGGGATTGGGAGGTATGGCCAATACACTCCAAGAAGAAATGGCTCGACTCAATCCGCACCCGATTCCTCACGGAGAAATACACTCCTGGAAATCCAACCCCTTCGAGGACTCAAATAGAAGAAGCCAAAAAGGGAATGAGGAAACCCGGAAATCAAAGAACGCATGGCCGCCGGACGCCGGACGCGCTAAGGAGTTTTCGCTGATGACAAGGGAATCTCGTGGTACAAGAAAAGAATCGCGTGCTCGAACAAGGTGGTTTGAGAAGATTGATCTTAAAGGAAGCCCACGAATCGGCATATTCGTTACATCCCGAGAGCACGAAAATGTACCAAGATTTGAAAGGAGAATACTGGTGGCCCAATATGAAGAGAGATGTAGCCGAATACGTAGCCGTGTGCGATGTGTGCCAAAGGGTGAAAGCGAGCATCAACGACCAAGCTTGCGCAGCCACTCAAGATTCCCGAATGGAAATGGGACGAGATAGGCATGGATTTCATAGTGGGACTACCCAAACGCGATCGGTTACGACTCCATTTGGGTAATAGTAGATCGGCTCACCAAGACTCGCGATTTATTCCCGTGAAAACTAACTACAACAAGTGCCAAGCTAGCGGAACTATATATGAGTAGGATTGTATGTCTCCACGGTGTACCAAAGAGGATTATATCGGATCGTGGTACCCAATTCACGTCCCATTTTTGGAACAAAGTCCACGAGGCACTCTGCAGTCACCTCGCCTTCGCATCAGCTTACCACCCACGCATCGACGGACGACCGAGAGGACGAATCAAGTGCTAGAGGACATGCCGAGAGCTCCGTGCGTTGGATTTCACCAAGGATTGGGAGAAATGTTTGCCGTACGCCGAGTTCTCCTACAACAATAGCTATCAAGCCGGCCTCAAGATGTCGCCAAATGAAGCTCTATTTGGTCGCCGATGCCGAACCCCATTAATGTGGTCGAAACCGGTGAACGAACCGTATTCGGGCCTCGACATAATCAAAGAGGCCGAGGAAAAGTTCGCCCGATTCGGGACCGATTACAAACAGCTCAATCACGACAAAAGAGCTACGCGGACACCCGTCGAAGAGAATTGGAATTTAAAGAAGGTGACTACGTGTATCTAAAGGTCTCACCACTACGGGGGACACAGAGGTTCAAAGTCAAAGGGAAACTCGCACCACGATACGTGGGCCCATTCTTGATAAGCGCTAGGAGAGGAGAAGTGGCTTACCAATTGAACTGTCCGAGAACCTCTCCGATGTCCACCCAAAGTTCCACGTGTCGCAATTGAAGAAATGTTTGCGGGTACCGAAGAGCAAGCTCCTTTAGAAGCCATCCATGTCCACAAGGTGATCTTACCTACCCTGAGCATCCAATCAAGATACTAGACGAGGCGTAAAAGAAGACACGGACCAAGTCATGGCGCATGTACAAGGTACAATGGAGCAATCACACGGAAGAAGAGGCTACTGGGAGAGCGAAGAGTTCCCGAGGACGTAATACCCACACCTACTCAAGAATGTAAGAAATCTCGGGACGAGATTTATTGTTAGGGGTAGGTTTGTAACATCCCGAAAATCGAAGAACGGAAATCGGGACGTAAAAATCGGAACTTTCAAAAACCTTGGCTTATTGCTTCTTCTCGGGTTTGTTGCTTCTTATTTGCCACCTCGCTAAATTTAGTCGTGGTCAATTTTCCCTTTCGGTATTTTTGGATGATTCGGAGTTGTCGAAACGGAGGTGCGAAAGCCGCATCGTGGTTTTAAAAAGGAAATCGAAAAAACGCAGATTATGAAAATGCGTATTTGGGAATAAAATATTAAATGGTGATTAGGGAAGATTAATTAGGGTATAAAATAGACAATAAAATGTTTTAGGGGATTTACATGAAATCTAGAAAATTTTTGGAATTTAAAAATAGTGACTTATGAAAATTAAAAAAAAGATTTAAATAAATATAAAAAAATATATATATGTATATATATATATGTGGCAAAATAAAGGTGGAGAAAAAGTTGAAATTATAATATTAAAAATTTTTTCGGGAATAGTGGAATTTATTTTGAAATTTTGGAGTGAAGGAAAAATTGGAAATTACAAAGGGAATGGAAAATCGGGAAAATAAAAAGGTGCACCGTTCATCGGTCAAAGCCGTTCGACGCCGTCCCGTCCCGGCCTCGCGCCCGCGCGCGTCGCCCGCCGTACCACGCCGCATCCGCGCGCGCCACGCGCCGCGTGAGCGCGCACGCGCCCGCGCCCGCCCCGGTCACCCCGCGCACCGCGCCCGCCCGCCCGCGCGAGCGCCGTGCCGCCACGCGCCCGCCTGGCTGCAGCCTCCCCGCGCGCCGCGCCCGCCCCGCGCCGTCTTGCCCGGCCCGCGCCCGCGCCGCGCTATCGCCGCCGCGTCGCCGACTCAAGCGCCCCTCGCTCGCGCGCAAGCCCGCGCACGACGCCGTACGCGTCCCCGCGCCCGCGCGCGCCCTTCCGCCACGCCGCGCGCGTCCGAGCCGCCCAAACCGCAGCGCGCGCGTGGCACCCAAGCTGCGCCGGTCCCCCTCCTCCATCCCCTCGCCCCCAAGCCGCGCCTATAAAAGGGCCGCAACCCCGCCCTTTCCCGCACCGCCGCCGCCTCCTCGTTGCTCTCCCGAACGCCACCGCAAGCCGCCGCCCTCGCCGCCGACGCCGAGCGCCCGCCGCCCTAGCCGCCGTGAGCCGCCGTCGCCGGTAAGCCCACCGCCGCCCTTTTTCCACATGCGCTAGCGCCGCGCCGCTCTGCTTCGCCAGTCCCGGTCGAGCACCTTGCGAGCGATGAATAGTGCGCAGGAAAAAGAAAAAGAAAAAAAGGAAAAGGAAAGAAAAAAAAGAAAAATAGGAAAAATTTGGGAAAAATTTTGGAAAATTTGGAAAATATTTTGGGATGACTTGAGTAAAATTTTGGGCAAAAATAAATTATTTTCTCGCATATTTTCTCGGTGCAAAGTTTCAAAAAGTCGGGATCGAACGTTTTTCCGGGATTTCATTTCGCATCGTTTTAAATCCGGACTCCGTTTAATTCTCTCCCGCCATTTAAATAGGCTTCTCTTTTGTGCTCAAACCCTCAAACCTCGAGCCCAAATCTTCTCCGCTGATATCTTCAAATTTAATTTCCCAAAATTATTACGATCGTCGTTTTTGCGAAAACCCTAGTCATCAACTCGATTCCAAAACACGGATTTTCCTAGCGACCCTTGTTCTAACTCGAGTAGAATTTTCGGCAAAACTTTTGGAGTTGTTTTCATGGCTTTTATGGTTCTTTTTGATCTCTCGGTATTTTATTGAATTCTAATTGAATTCAATTGATCTTTCGCACGTACGGTAGCACTCGAAGAAACCGGCACCGACCCCGAAAGATACCACCCCTCAAGTGTGCGAGCAAGGCAAGTCATCACACTCTTTGAACATATTGATCCTACTTTGTGAAGTGATGTTGATTTCAAAATTACAAAATTGCATGCCTTACACAAACAATACCTATGCTTGATATACCCTGCTTTGATATTGATCACCATTAGTATTTATTCTTTGTAACCTTCGATGTGATATGACCGAGGATAACTTCGTACAAATGCTTAGCCTTGCTTACACTAGATCTCTGCATACTCATGATTTTCGCAAGAAAACTTTGTGCTCGGGCAACTACCTTAGGGAGGTAGGAATTATGGCCTGTGGAGACATGAGCGCCACATGGCCCCGAGAATGTTGAACTAGGCTTGTTGAAAATTGAAAATGTTATACAAATGTTTTAGACTGGGGCGCTGGATGATTTGGGTGGATTCCGGAAAAGGCAAGTGCCGACCCCGGTCAATTAAGGACCGAGCCATGAGATAGCCGAGAAACGAGCCGCACAACCGTACTTCTCGAATGGGTATAGACCTAGCCGACTAGATAGCCGAGCGAGGCGTATCCTTGCATAGATGGTTCTCTATGATGTGGTTACGGGATGAGAATGAGGCTGCGGCCTTTGTTATGAATGGTGGAATTAAACCGATGTTAATTAAACTTAAAGATTGAGAAAGCTTCCCTTACCCCGGGTGCGCGTAACTCCTCTCACCGCTAGAAAAGGACGGCTAGAGTGCATGAGGGCTTAAGTTCATGGAGCGGGTACGCCAAAGCGAGGTTATCAAAAGGCTTTGTCGCGACTGTCTCATGTGTTGAGGCGTAGGCTCATTTGTTGGGCACATTGCGAGTACGGGTAAAGTGTACATCCACCGCGTGTGAGTGAATCAATCTATTCGAATAGCCGTGCTCGCGGATATCGAGCATCGTGACAAGACTTTCGCTTGGCTAGACTTTAAACTTAAACCTGGGGATGGGTTTGCATGATGATTTCATTCGTGGTGAATCAACTTCTCGAGATGCGAGAAGGGGTAGATTCCCGTAAAAATCATGACGAACCTGGAGGCGGAAAGCCATCCTTGGAATCACGAGGGATGGTAGACGAACCGTCACCGGATTAATGAACTGTGAAATTAAAACTTGATTAGCTAGTCGATAGGTTTGTGAAAAGAATTGTGAAAACGGCTTTATGCAAAAGAACCCCACCATGTTCTTTGAATAACCCTATCATATGCATCAATTTCGTGTTGGCTTGCCGAGTACGGTTGGTACTCACCCTTGCTATACGCACAAACCTCCAAAGATGGAAATGAAGAGTCGAAGACCCATACGCGTATTACTGTGAGGCGAAGGAACCGACGGCGCATACTAGATCTTAGCTCCGGCCGTTGCTCGTGGCAAATGACAAGCCGCCGCCTCTATTCCGCCGCCGTATCTAAATTCTCGTTTTTGTGTTGTATGCGGACCATAAGGTCCTCGTGGGTCGAACATTGCCTTCTGGCCTATTGATGTAATAATGGTGATGTAAGACTATTCGTGCATGTGCACTGATTATCCAAGATCGCATTCGTGGGTACCAACTACTCGATCCAGTGGAAATGGTACTATGAACACGAAAGATTCCGTCTCAAAACGGGGTTCACGCTAGACACAACTCCGTAGCGAGCCAAATCGTGCCGGCCCACATGCCAACCCCTCGCTCAAGCACGGCCCATGAGGCGGCTCGGTGACGAGGCCGCCCATGTGCCGAGGTCGGTCTCGGTGACACCGTTTGGTCTCATTAAAGGCCCATGAGCCGTAGTAACTCGCTACAATAAACGGCCGTGCCATGCCGGCCACAGTGAGATGTTGGCCTGCACATGACATGAGCAAATGGGTCGTGCAGAAGCCCACAGTGCTCGGCATGTTAGGGCCGTGCCGAGCCGAGCTGAGACACCCGTGCTCGGGCCGGCCCGACGAGGCACGACCCATTTGGCCAACAGTTAGGAGTATTCGAGCTGCTTGGGCAGCTCTGGGACCTTTAGTTTCTGGAATTTTTAGCATTTTTAATTTTTGAAGATTTGCAAAAATAATTTTTGGTTTGAAAATATTGCAAAACTAATCGTCCATCGCCTCTAGGAGGGCGAGATTTAAACATCGCCCTTCTAGAGGGCGATTTTGCTAACGTGGCAAACGACCGTTGGCCGCTGTCTGCCGTGCACGTGTAATTTTGCATTTTGCCCCCTTATCGCCTTGCAAAGGGTGTTTTTACTATTCAATGAATAGTCCAATACACAGTGATATACAGTACGATAAATAGTGATGAACAGTAAAAACATCCTTTGTAAGGGCGATAAGGGGGTAAAATATAAAAATACATGCGTGCGGCAGACGGTGACCAACGGTCGTCTGTCACGTCAGCAAAATCACCCTTTGGAAGGACGATTTTTTAATCTCGCCCCCCAGAGGACGATGGGCGATTAGTTTTGCAATATTTTCAAACCAAAAATTATTTTTGCAAATTTTTTAATAAAAAAATTAAAAATTCAAAAAATTCCTAGTTTCTGGTTCTTTCCACCCAAAACAAAAGTCTAGCGTTGGACTATTTTACTGCTTACATGGGTGCTACAGCCGGAGTCCAACTTCGCTGCATTGGACACACTCTTAAGTATGATGCTTAGCGTAAAGCACCTCCCTAAGCACTTAGCGTTGAAGATGCCCTAACACAACATTAGAAAGTGTAGAATCGAAGGACTAAATTCAAGATAATCAAGAATGAGATTGTCATATATTGTAGCTGAAACTTCGGTGATTGTACTAGGGCAGTTAGAAGCCTTCATTTTCCTTTACCATCAAATTATCTCTGATTTAACACTTATGACAAGTTTCGATCAAACTTTTCAAATTCCGATTGTCAACAATTTATCAAATGCTAAGTTAAAAAATTATGCATAGATTTGCTTAAAAAATAATACCAATATCATAAACTTGTTTAATTGTCTGAATATTTAAAGTTTCACACAAAACGGCCTACACGTGGAGTACTATATGAAGACCAATATTCTGGAAACAATGCACAAAAATAGGTTTTTAACCTTTGTCAAATCAGTGGCTGCAACTCTCCCAGCAGGGAATACAGAATGGCAAAAGAAAGCAATTGCATATACCTCCTCCTATCTAGTACTACTACACAGCACTCTATCCACTATACAACGTGTGCATGTCTTCCAATACATTCCTCATACTGCAACATATATCTGCCCCCATCAAATCAACATATCATGCTTGTTGACACGCTAACTGAACATCACCTAATACCAACAGGACATAGAGAAAGTGCATAACAGACCAAGATGACCAGCAATACCAGACGCCCAACCTAGTTCAATAATTGAGTGCAAATGGACCAAAAGTCCAGGTATGCTTTTGGAGACAACAATGGTTCATCAGTCTAGCTCATGACATGAGAGCAAATAATCACACTAGGATGGCACTGGCAAGAGAAGAGACAACATCAGAGTACCTAATAGGTCCCGTTAAACTCCAATAAGATATATATTTTTCCTCGGTTTTAGTTAGTATGCTTTTCAAACTACTAAACGATGAGTTTCGTGCGAAAAACTTTCTACATAAAAGTTGCTATAAAAAATTATATAAATCCATTTTCAGCTCATCTTCCCTTATTCTTCTCTTTTGCTTTGGCAAATAATCTGCAACAATTTACAGCTGTTTAATGCTACGAATCAATGGAATGGAAACTCCGCCCCAACCTAAGCTTTTTTTCCTCTATATCTACATCACAATAACAACAACCATCTCACTCGCCACCAAAACTTAGGAAGATATATTAGTACAGCGACTGCTGGGTTAGCCTAAGTTCTCAACATTTCACCTTGTTTTTTGTTTCCTTTCGATCCTAAACTTCAAGATTGGCTCGTGTCTTGATTGGCTTTAGCTTAACCCCCATGCTCTCGGGTGAGAGGAGTTCTGGCGATATACAAAATGGGTTCAAAGGGCTACGAGGGCTGCAGCTTATCTGGCTTGGTCTGTACAATCCATATCCCATGAGGAAGTACTCCAGCGGTATAAGCATTGCATGCGGTTGCTCCTCTGTCACAACAGATCCGCATCCTTGTACCTGCAATGACATTGAGATTGATATTTCAAACCAAAGAACATTTTTCTTCTTAGGGTCAAACTATCAGTAAAGTAAATACCTCTACGAGAGCACTATATCTCTCATCAAGCTTTGAGGTCATATGAACAGCCTCAGCATGGAACTGAGAGTTCTGGCCAACAAATATTAGAGTTCTGCACTGCAGCTCCTTTAAGCTTTCTGTTAAGTCATGTCTCCTGGAAAGAAGTACAAAGTTTTGATTCCATCTGCTTGGGTATATGCTCCATACAAGCATTTAAAAAGCAAAAAAGAAACATACTCATTAATTGTGTGGATAAACCGCCACACATTCATGCTTTGCCGTTGATCTAGAAACTACATGAACCAAGAGAACAGAGTTAAACTCATAAATTTATAAGCAAGCACAATAATTGATAAGGGCGATGAAATGTTTTGGATAGTGCGTACGCTTCTAGACGCCTGCACAATGTCTGATTTGGGTACAGCAGAGCATCCCTGCACTCCCTGAGTGTTGGAAAATTACAGCAAGAAAATGTTCAAAGGACATCCCAGCAAAAGCATATGGAGTAAACGAATCCTGCTTGTTACCTTGCTAAAGTATCGTTGTAGCAAACAGTCCTTTACCATGTTGCACATCCCATAATAATATAGCAAATTCGACATCACCTATGAAACGAATTTGTTAGTTGAGACTTATTATTCTACATTTATAGTACACAAAGTTGAACAATGTAGGCTAGATATTGGATAGGTACCTTATTATGAAACCATTCAGTCCAAGAAGGAGTCCTGCATAGAGGGGAAACTAGGATAAGACCTAGTACTCGCTCCCTATACTTTGTCTGCGACAAAGAATATAAATAATCTAAACAATGTGCAAGCACTATAAAACACATGACATTTGAAGAAATACGTACTGCAAATAGAGTAAGGATGTATGCGCCGGCAGTGACACCTAAGCACATAACAGGACCCAGTCTATAAAAGGCCAAAAAACAAGAAAGCTACTTCAGCAATGTTGATAAACATCTAAAAGACTCAGTTTTTTCAGATAATTTGAGAAGATGTACCCAAAAAAATCAAGAACGCCTGAAACCTGATCCGCTAACTCATCAACAGATGCCACAGGACTGCTTGGTGAAACTGGAGCTGCTCCTAACTGTAAGATTCTTGCAAAGGACAATAAAACAATGCATTCATCAAAAGATAGATCTGAAATTGCCTAATGCATCAAAGCTTAAAAAATACAACTACCAAATGATTCATTATATAATAAATACTAGAGACAGCTACGAACCTCATGTCCTGGGGGACTGATATGGTAAATACAAAAATTATGGAGCAGTAATGAAGATGCTTCAGGGCAGAAGAGTAGCCCTTGGAAGCATGACATATCTGATAAAAAAAATTACGGACATAAGTGACTACATTGCATAATTCTTTATAACTAAACACAACACCTAAAATTGTTTACAATACTATATGGAACAATAAAACTTACGATTCAATGCAATATCTGGATAAGTAACAAGTGCTGGCTTATCATGGTCACCATACACCGCAACAGATACAGAACCATGGTTTGTTTGTATATGATGTTCCTGAAGATAGCAAGGAAAGAAAGTGTCACAAGCATTAGGATCAAAATGGTAAGAACATTACTAACCCTAGCACTGCGTCCAATAGCAGAAAACTCTCCATGTAGTACTTCGATCCAAAGAAAATCATGAAAACGAAGGAGAAAATATAGCAGACGACTACAATTAAGTGAAGCTCATGGTAGAAAATAGCAGTGGCATCTATTTACATGCCCTACAGTGAATTATGGGATGCTTTGGAATTATGATGCAATTTGCATTCTAGTAGGTAATAGCCTTAAGGAAAAGTTTCTCTAAACTGAAAAAAAGGATATGAATTGCGAATTCATGATTTAAGCTTATCTATTTCCTGCGTGTTGTTACACACTCATGCTAAACGTGGCCAAGGTCTGATGAGTGACAGAAGGATAATAGTAGCTCCATTATGATATGTGGTGCTAAAGTGATGATTCCTATACCACATCTCTTAGGCCTATGAAAAAGGGGAAACAGAGCACTAGAAGTGATTCCTCCACCATTTCACAAGCAAATGGTAGAAGCATGCTTTTGAGGAAAACCATTGGCTAGGCAATGTGATTATCTGTTCCTTTCTATCTATGAAGGATGTCTGGCAACAAGTGGCAGGGAAGTATTAATATGATAACTACATCAAAAGCACCCTATTGAATAAACAATAATCACTAAAGAACTTCGTGTGATAGGGACTTGAAGTTACATTACCCATTTAACCATTTTTAACAGGTGACTCAAAATAATATTTTAACGTAAACATGATAAATATTTTAAAGTAACCATGATACTGAATGTGCTTTCTATCCAGGTAATTGGGTTGTTAATCCTACTGCTAACGTTCATGGGCAGAACAATTATAGGTGCCCTTGGCCCCTGTGTGTAGAAGAGTTTCAGTTGGTAGTGAAAAGGTTGCTATTGACATATTCAGTGTAAACTGTAAAAATGTAATCAGTTTAGGATTTTGTTCACAGACTTGGGCTTCATAATCCAACATTGGATGTACGAGACTTAGTGAACCTCATATAAAGCCTATAATTCTTGTGGAACATATAAAACATTAAATAGAACTCACATGGCCTTTCATCCTAGATATACTTGTAGGACTAACCTAATTCTTTCCTACAGCTACATTCAATTTATGAATAAAACAAAATTAAGGTGCCATGGAAAATTGCAATTACGGACAAATAAGCAAAATTGGAGAAACATCTGGACACAACAGGGACCTTAATTCCAACAACTAAAGGGCATCCTATTAGCAAGGAGATAATTGGTTGAAACTGGTGCTGGAAAGACCAACTAATAAAAAAAAGTGATACTACAAATTAAAGAAACACCAAAGGAAAAAGGGCAGTTGGGACACCCAAACAACAACCCAAAAGCATCAAAATCGAATACTTTATGGTTTGTTCCCCTCTTTCTTTTTCTTCTTGGTGATAAGCACACAAAGTAGGTGATTAATTAGCCTAACTGATTAGCACGCCAAGCACAAACTAACAGGGCCACACAACCAAACGAGAACAACAAAACTCGAAGAAAAGAAAATAATCGTCATGGACAAAGAAAGATAGGTAGAGGGCTAGAGGCCAGGAGGACGCCTCCAAAGAAAAAAATTACTACTTTGATGCTAATAAGACGCAGACGGTGAACCAGTGGAAGTAAAGAACGACATGGAGCAAAAGGATCACTCATAATCACAGAAAAGATGAGAAAATCCACAAGCAACCGCCCCTTCAGATCCAAAGCAAGAAATTGACAAGAAAAAAATCAGGAAACGAACTCGAGCAACCTGAAATCCTACAAGAATTCGAGGATTCGATCTAAACCCAAAAAATGCAGCCAGCAGACAAGAACACAACTGCTAAAAAGATACTACAAAATTGAAGAAACGACCCCTTCTCCCTGGAACCCCCAAACCCAACCAAACACCAAAACCGCAACTCGCCACCATCCAATCGAAGCAAAAAGGCTCTTCCAAGAACCGAACTAAATCCCAGCACCACCACCAAGCTCCCATCTTCCGGCGCCCCCTCCCTCTAACCCCAGCTTCCAATGCGTACAACCAAATCAGCCCGAACCACACAGGAATCGAGCCTCCGTGGAACAAATCAATAAGGGGAGGGGGAGCAGGAAGCACCACCAACCTTGCCGCCGAAGGAGATGCGCTCGACGTCCACCGACACGACGGAGCCGCCGGAGTCGCCCATCTCCGGCCAAGACGACGACGAGGCACTCCCTCCCTCCCTCGCTCGCTCGCTCTCCTCGCGCTCACGGGCTCGCTCGCTGGCTCACCAACCGCCGCCTCGGCCGCCGCTGCTTCTCCTCCGCCTCCACCTGCTTCATCCCCTCGAGTTTTTGGCCCAGTTTATAAACCAAGCACAAACACAACGGCGGAAGACGCCCTACACGTTTCTGATGGAGGCCCTGTTGTTTTGTGTTATTACAAATAAGTCCATATGAGTATTAAGCAGGACTGCAGGAGGGTATATTTGTAAGTTTATATGGATTTTGGTGCGTTCAAGACAAAAAGGCAGGTCAAGAGGTGTCTACGGCGGGTCAGTTTCATATGAGATGCTGCTACCTTTTATTGCCCCTTTATCAAAATTTAAAAAAGGATTCTAGCTTTATCAAAAATTTAGATATAAATCCGCCCAGAAAAAAATAGATTTAAATTGAAGGTAAAGACTAGTATTTATACATGTACACACTTGTAACATCATCACCGTCGAATGCCCGTAAGATTGGTGCCAAAAAAATCACAAAAAAACAAAGTGGCCATTTGGCTAAATGCTACAATTTCCTGCACAGACTGCTAATGTATCCTACTGATGTATAAGATTTCTACCGAGAACCATTTTTTCTCAACATTTCTAATGGGAAAAACTAGGTGTTTGTCTTTCTTGGTGTTAGTTTCTTTCTTATTTGACAAATAAAGCATTGTACACACATTCCGTTCAAACAAGATTTTTCTCACAAAGAAACTGACCAAATTATCTTATCACCCGCTTATAGACCACCGAACACGACCTTACCGTATGTAACCGGTTGGAATATTTCAAATTTTACATATTGTTTTTTAAAGAAATTTCTATTGCTTCGATCGATGACCACCATCTTTTCGGAACCATAGGTATTGGATACCCTTCCGAGAATAAATGTTTGACGCTTAAAATAAAATTCGATCAAACTTTTAAAATTCTCACATTCGATAATTTCTTAAATGCTTTGTGTAAAAACAAAGGAAATAATTTGCTTTGGAAGTACTATCGTTATATCAGATTTTATAAACTTGTTCTGATATAAAATTTCATAATTCTAAAAGTATAAACGTCAAATATTTATGAGGGTGGGGAATACTACATTTGTTTGAATTTATCACGTAAACAGTACACACATCCGGATGCTCCTAGCTAAAGTACAAAATTAATATTTAACAAAATCAGGTTTTAGTCTGATGGACAATAGTGACTTCACACCTCACAGGTTTAGAAGTATTTGTCACTAAATCGATAAAATAAGAAATTTTATTTAACCAACTTGGAATGTAGTATAGAACATGGAACATATGTGAAGGGTTACGCGGAGGCTACGCTAGCCGAAAACAAAAACTTTTTACCGCGCAAACCAGGAACACTTGCAAGTAAGGGCCGATAGATCGTTACCGATTGGAGTAGATTGCAGCGGAATAGCCAATCGTGGCAATCCGATCCGAACAATGTAGCCGATTCCCGAAGACACCGATTCGCTAATCGCCCGATTCGAGTCGTCCGCCGCGTTCTCACGCCTCGCTCCGACGCGCCCGACTCAAGCTCGATTCCACCATAGCCGATCGCTCCGATTGCATGCCCGATCCGGCCGATCAACAGCCAGCGCAACGTAGCAGCCGCCTCACCGGTATCCACACGTCCGGGACGTAACGCCGAACACCCGTGTGCTAGCACGCGATGCAAGGCTAGGGTTTGGCTCGAAAGCGGGAGGGTTTCCGTGAGATTGATCTCGGCGACTTCGTTGCACGCGATGCAATTGACGTGTGGCGCCTCTCCACCCTCCCTCCTTTATATAGAGTTGGCCGACTTGGACTAGTGGCCGATTAGGACTCTATTTTGAATCGGATCTCATCCGTATCTCATAGAGTTGGTCGCCCATACGTCGTAAGCCCATAGGACTCTATCCGATCGGATCCCTATCCGATCGAGCCGTATTCGAGTCCAACTCGAATGCCCGTTCTTATCCCCTTAAGCGTGCGACCTCGTAGGTTCAGGTATACTCGGTTTCGGCTATAGTCTAACTTAGCCGATCGTCGGCTCGAGTCCAACTCCCGACCCATCAACAGCGGCGCCTAGCAAGACATATTGACACCATAGTATACAAGAATAATATCGGCTCAACCCGTAATGTGTACACAAATCCCTTTGCCTCACGATACCGCTTAAGCTATAGGTAAGATGTGTGCCATCCTTCAATAGCTTAACCATTCACTCGAACCGTATTGGATTATCCGTCCGTTGATTGACTCCTCAATCAACTTAGCATGGCCATGCATTTCCATAATCCATTACCGCGAGGGGCCGAGATATCTCTCCAAAGCGAGGGGCAAATTCCATCTTGATCACTCACATCCCACTCCATGTTTCATAGCAAACCCGAAAACTACCTTTATAACTACCCGCTACGGAATAGCGTTTGGTAGTCCCAAAGTAGGCTACTACACATGTTGGAATCCATGGTGATCTCGTGTCTAAGGACTTTGTACCAACACTACCCGAGACCAACTAATGGCACATTAATTCCCGTAGTGTCTCATGGTGGGTCTATCCAACAATGTGTTCTCCAACACATATGTCCATGTTTATTGATTTGGTATCTCCATACCCATGATCTATGAGACATGATCATCAATCAATAAACATGCCGATCTTTGAATCATATTTGTTTCAACAATATGACATATGATCAGGGATCGTTTAGAAATAGATTCATACATAAAGAGTCTCATAAATAAGTCACGTACTTATTGATCAATACAAGATGTTTATTTCATGGAACTGAATAACACTTTATTCATTTATACATAAACATTGACGTGATATCTAACATCTCCATGTTGTCTCTAGAGTATATCACTAACAATATGTTCTTAACAGCATATATTGTATTCCTTCCATTTTGTAAGGACGGCAAGCAAGCCACACGTACAAATTCTAGAGCATATGTTCAGTAACAACCATTTTTCTCTATAGCATATCTCATCCCTTGCAGAACATATGTTATTTTCTTATCACGATTCACGAAGGTTACATCCTAACATATTACCAAACTAATTGCTACTAAAAATAATGCGCGTCAAGAACTCAACATGTCCTCTTTTTTGTCTTTCTTTTGCTGCAGTGCTATTACAGACAATCATGATAGTTCAGATGTCATTTGCAGCTTAAATATTAAATATTACGATAACTAGTCAACTGGTGTGCAGTTGATGTGAAAAAGGAATTAGTACAACGATCGCATCAGAAGACTAATTACTGGGAGGCTTTATTGCACTACCTCAAAATTCGTAATATTATCCTCGTCATTAAAAATGAAATCGTCCAAATTACTTCCCAATTATTAATTCTAGCATTTATTAAGAGTTGAAATTCAGGGATTGTTTGACTACATGAATTTCGCACGCACAAAAAAAAGGATAATTCCAGTGCCTAGAGCTATACAGGAAAATTCATACGGTCCAAAAAAGAAGGCCCCACAACATTGCATCATGGGACATGAGCTAATTTTTGCCCTTGGCTTCCTTGATCGCATTTCACATGCTTCGGTACTACTTTGTTGTCTCGAGTAATTATACTATGGGAGAAAGTGGTCTTTGGTTCATCTATCAAAATCTATAATAATCTTAGACCAATAAGAACCGAAACTAAAAAATATTTTTAGTCTCGGTAAAAAAGTGTAATAGATTTTTAATCCCGGTTGATGTTAAGATCATTTTTAGTCCTGGTTTACTTCTTGTCAGAATATGTCAAGGCGTCAGGATCTTTAGTCCTGATTGGTGCCAACCGGGCCTAAAGATTTTACCTTTTGTCTCGTTTGATGTTACTAATCAGGACTAAAGATCTAAAGATGTAAATGATCTTTAATCTCTACGGTAACATCAATCGCGACTAAAGTGAAGGTCATTTTTATACTTCTTCTTTATCCTTCAGCTCGACCCATTGCTATAAAGTTTTGCACGAGAAAGGAAGGTCGTGCCAAATCTTTTTATGAAATTATTTTTGTGATAATATATAAATCTGAGGGATATAAAAGGTTAGCAACTTTATCCTCTAATGATGTATGCTTAGCGTATTACATTTGTAGGTATATTCTTATATATTTTTATCTCAAAAAAAGTTTATGAAAAATGATGAGAAAAAATTTAATTATTTTACTTTTTAAAATTAGCAACTTCATTCTTTAATGATGTATGCTTAGCATATTATATTTGTAAGTATATTTCTATCCATTTTTATTTCCAAAAAGGTTTATGAAAAATGATGAGTGAGGAAATTTGTTTAGTGAAAATTATTTTACTTTTTAAAATTAGCGACTCTATCCTCTAACGATGTATGCTTAGCATATTACATTTGTAGGTATATTTCTATACATTTTTATCTCTAAAAAGATTTATGAAAAATTATGTGAGGAAAAATTTGTTTAGAGAAAATTACGTTACTTTTTAAAATTAGAAACTTGTGGGTAAAAATATTATAAAAATATGATAAAGGAAAAATATAGAAAATTAAGATAAAAGATTAGAAAAGTAAGTTAATTTAAAAATCGTTAAAATAGTTAGAAATAAGTACACTCCATTAAAAATATGTTTAGAACTTTAAAAAAACTTTAAAAATAATTCTAAATTTATTAAGTACAATACATTAAATATGTGGGATTATTATGTAATTATTATATGATTATTTTATATAATTATTGTATTATCATTTAAATAGTTTGACTTTTGTGTATTTTGTCTTTACAATTTTTGTGCATTTCAGGCAGATGGATCGACAATGGATATACAACGTGGACTGACTGTCGACAGAGTTTATTCAAGGCTGCATTATTTTTTGAGTCTGGCCGATGCTAACAAGTATAAGGGCATTTATATGTTGTCCATGCAAAAAATGCAAAAAAATCAGAAGAAATATTCTACATCAAGAACTATTCATGTCTACTTGTTTTAGTCGGGATTTATGCCTAACTATAATTTTTAGACATCGCACGGAGAGGTAGGGGTTGCAATGGAAGAAGATGAAGAATAAGACGACAACATTTCTGACTGTGGTCAATATGGTGGATTTAAAGAAAATACAACAAAGAGGCGGATGGGCGATTGAAGATAACGACGGTGCCAAGATCTTGGTCGATGTTGCGCGATGTAAATGAGGACTACGTAGGTGAAAAGAGATGCAGAAATTAGAGCGTATGTTAGCGGACCACAAAATGTCCTTGTACCAAGGTTGCGAACAGGGCACAAAAAGTTGGGTACAACGCTAGAATTCTTACAATAGAAGGCCAAAATGGTGTTAGTGACAAGGCATTTGGCGAGTTATTAAAACTCATGAAGAACATTCTTCCGGAGGGAAACAAATTGCTCGAGTCAACGTACGAAGCAAAGAAGTTAGTTTGCCCTCTAGGACTAGAAGTACGTAAGATACACACATGTCCGAACGATTGTATCCTCTATATTGGAAAGTCTTGACGTCCGTCACGCAATCGATGTCATGCACCTCACTAAGAACCTTGCATCAACTCCGCTGGGCTTCCTAGGTATATATAGAAAGTGGAAAGATACATTTCAAGCATATAATGATCTCAAGCATATGAAACAACGACAACCTTCACCCAAAACCAAAGGAAAAAGGAAGCCATTACTTGAGTCCATCCAGCTACACTCTGAGCAAGGCAGAAAAGAAAAGTATGTTTGAATGCTTGGAGAGCATCAAGGTACCGTCTGGATACTCCTCAAATATAAAGGGAATAATAAGCATGAAGGAGAAGAAGTTCACAAACCTAAAGTCTCATGACTGCCACATATTGATGACACAACTTCTTAGTGTTAAAATTCGGGGTATCTTTCATGATAATATTCGTGCAACACTAACAAAGCTATATGCTTTCATGAACTTAATTTTGTAGAAGATCATTGATCCAGACAAATTAGAAGCCTTCGAAAATGATGTGGTGCAATGTCTTGTCGGCTTTGAGATAATCTTTCCACCTTCCTTCTTCAATATCATGACGCATCTTCTATGTCACCCTGTCAAAGAGATCCGTATCCTCGATCCTGTATACCTACAAAACATGTTCCCTTTCGAGAGGTACATGGGCGTTCTAAAAAAGTATGTCCGCATCCGTAGGCCAGCATCACCAAGGGGTATGGAACAGAGGATGTCGGCCCACTGATCGGCTCGGGAAAAGGAGATTGGGACCTCTAACCACCGTAGGCGCTCAGACGGCTCCATAGAGATGGTGTTCACCCGTTGGAAGAGCAACTTCTCCTGACGATGGCATTCCGAGGCGGCCTCCTCTCCGAAGATCATGCTGATCGTCCAGGTTGGCTCCTGGAAGTCGTCTCCCTTGGGGTGGTCCTCCTTCTGGCACTTGGTGTAATCGTCCTTCCCCTTCCGACCCTTTGGAGGTCAGGGGTTGTCTTGTACTTCTTGTATCAGGTGATCTTGGAGCACATAGCACTGTCGGATGGTGTGCATGCCCCGCGGGTGTAGGAAGCAGGGCTTGTCTAGTGTTTCCTGGAGCGATTCACCTGAGATCTCATCGCCCGACCTCGCCTTGGCTTGGTGATGATTGCGACCTCGGGTTTGGCTTTCGCTTCACATCATCCCGACGGAGGCACTTGGGAGGTCGGCACCGGCCCTCCTCGAGGACCGACGGCCGGGCTCGGCCGGCTCCTTGCCCCGGAGTCCTTTGTCACCCGGGCGTTTAGGACCACGTATCTCTTCCCACTCGGAGTCCTCGACATCGGTGAAGCGCTCAGTGATGAAGATCATGTCGGCGGGAGAGGTCGGCGGGTACATGACCAAGAACAGAAATAGTTCAGAGGGCTTGCAGAGTGTTGACCCCCGTTTTTTAGGACGGGAATCAATCGTGTTCATAGTACCATTTCCCTGGATCTAGTAGTTTGGTACCCACGAATACATTGCTGAATCATCTGGTGCACGATACATTCATCGACACACACAAAATATTACAACATAGAGCCCGAAGGAAATGTCTAGAACTTAGGACCAAACGGTCCGGAATACAATCAAAAACAGAGTTTAGATAAGGCAAATGGAAAGAAGGCAATGACACGCCATTGCCACAGGCAACGACCGGAGCTAAGACCTATTGGACGCCATTGTCTTCCACACCCTCCTGGTAGTATGCATACGGGTCTTCTGGGTCTTCATTATCCACATATGAATGTTTGTGCTTATAGCAAGGGTGAGTACCAAACGTACACAGCAAGCTAACACAACAAAGATGCATATGATAGGGGATTCTCAAAGGATGACTGTGATTCATTTGCACAAAGCCAACTTTGTAAATCTTTTCACAACCTTAACATCTAGCCTAGTCAAGTTTTATTACCATAGTTCATTAAGTCGGCAACGGTTCTTTCCACCATCCATTGTGATCCCAAGGATAGCTTCCCTCCACCGGTTCGTCATGGTTTTCTGGGGAGCCTACCCTTCTCGTATCTCGAGAAGTTGGTCCACCAGTACATAAAAATCATCATGCAAACTCATCCCATCATTTTAAAATTTAGAGTCTAGCCAAGAGATAAACTTGTCACGCCGCTCATTATCCGTGAGCACGGCTATTCAAATAGATTGATTCATTCACACTGCAGTGGATGTACACTTTACCCGTACTCTGTGACTGCCCAACAAATGAGCCTACGTCCCAATACATGAGACGGTCACGGCAAAGCTTTTCGATAACCTCACTTTGGCAGTACCTGCTCCATGAACTTCAATCCTCTTGCACTCTAGCCATCATTTTCTAGCAGTGCGAGGAGTTCTGATGCTCCCGGGGTAAGGAAAAAAACTCACTCAATCCTTGTTCATCACTCAATATGTAGGCCGTAGCCCCATCTCAACAACACCAACCACAACTCAACACCTGAACCACTATGCAGGGATACTGCCTCCGCTCGGCTATCTAATCCGCTAGGTCTATACCAATTCGAGAAGTACGGTTGTATTGGCTCGTTCCATGTTATAAGTCTCATGGCTTGGTCCTTAGCTGATCAGGGACGGTACTTGCCTTTGCCGGAATCCACCCAAATCATCCAGCCGCCCCAGTCAAAAACATTGGTTTTGTATTTTCACTTTTTCAACAAACACATTTTATCATTCTCATGGCAATGTGGCGCTCATGTCTCCACTTGCCGTATGTCAACTACCTTTCCTAAGGTAGTTGCCCAAGCATATAGCTCTTTTGTAAATGTATGAATATGCATTGAATCTAATCATGGCATGGCTAAGCATTTTACCGAAGATTTCCTTCGATCACATCATATCGAGGGTTACAAAGAGTATAACTAAAGGTAATCAACATCAAGGCATGGCATAACAAGAATAGGTATTCTTTTGTGTATAGCATGCACATTTTAATTTTTGAATCAACACAAGTTCGCAAATAGGATCAATATGTTCAAAGGGAGTGATGACTTGCCTTGCTCGCGACCTTCTTGACTTGTGTCTTTAGTGTATTCAATGACTCCCTCGGATTCTATACATACGTGCGAAAGATCCAATTGAATTCGATCAGAATTCAAATAAAAACCATCAAAACCAAATGAATCACAAAAGCGGTCCCTAAGACGAAATTACGGTTTTAAATGGATTTAAGTTCAAATTTTGCTAAAATCCGGGTTGAAGCGAGCGAGTCACATTAATCTGATCTTTTAGGTTTTCTTTGATTTAATTTGTATGTGGTGGCCTTATCTCCAGTTAATGTAAGTTTTGAGACAAGCAAGATCACTAAGGGTCTTAGGGCATCTATTTGGGTTAGGGTTAACTAGAGTGTTTACGTCGATTTTTCCGGTTGAATTCTTAATCCTTCTTTGAGCTTGATGTCGCGGTCCATTGATAATTGAAGTGGGAAGGATTTTATGGAGCAAAATTAAATATCAAATTTTTATACATATAGGAAAGAGTTGATTAGGAGTTATAAAGATAGTTTTATAATTCTTGAAAAGTTATTGTTTGTACATATAAAACTAGGTGTATAAATGAACTTCTCAAAAGATAATAATGTTGGAAATTGAATAGGTTAAAAAGTTTGAATATAAAACTCATAGTTATTTGCAAAAGAAACTTTTAAAAGTGAATGAATAATAATCTCTTTAAAAGATGAAAAATCTTTGTAAATAAAGTTTAGGGAGTTAAAAAGAGTAAAAGTATTTTTTCTAGAATTTTTACTAGGCTTATCTTTAATCCCTTAGAAAATTAAAATAAAAATTTTCCAAAAATTTTGCCTAAGCCAGGTCGAACTCACGACCTCACACTCTCTTGGCTCGGCCAAGCCACCGGCTACCGAGCCCACCTCATCCTCCTCTCTCTCTTTTTCTTTCTTTTCTTCCCTCCTTCTCTCTCCCTTCTTCTTCCCGGCGAGGCCGACGGCGGGCGAGGGTGAACGGCGGCGAGGACAGCCGAAGCTCGGGATCTATTGGGCTCTACACCATCTACATGACGTGGGAGTTTGTTTCAAGGTGCGACCGGGCCGAAGAGGCGGCAGCGGGCCGACGGCGAGGCGGCCATGGCGACGGCGGCGCTTGTCACCGGGATGCTCCGGCAATGCTTCGGCCCAAGCAAGGTGTCTTAGAGCATCTACGGAGCACGGAGAGCTAGATAGAGGTTTTATTTGGCCGAAAAAGCATTGGGGTGGGCTAGCACCATGCGCGGCGGTGGCGGCCGGTCAGAGGAGCTCGGCGGCGCTCGTCGCTAGCGAGTTCCAACGGCTAACTGGCTCGGGAAAGTTAGGGGATTTGAAGCTCTAGGTGTATAGAATGTAGACGTACCTTCCATTTGAAGGGAATTCAACCGAATGTGGCGAATTTTGAAGACTTGCCCACGCGGTTCGACTTAGGGTTCTTCCGACCGGGCTTCGATTTTTCACGAAATTCTCGGTGCACAGGCTACGGAAGCGGGGTATTTTTGAGGGGTTTTGGAGAGGGAAAAGAGGCGATCAAGTTTGTGTTTGGAGCTCAAGCTACTGAGGCCTATTTATACCGTTTTCACGGCGAGGCCACGGTGGTGGTGTGGGCACGGTGCAGCACTGTCGCATGCGTCACGGGCGTGGCGCGCGCGTGGCCGACGACAGCGAGACGTGGGAACAGGACGGTGACGACGGCGGCATGGGCGCGGCGATGGAGGAAAAGGGGGGCCGAGGAGGCGCGTGCGCGGGTGGCGTGTGCACGCAACGCGGGCGCGCGCGTGGGATGGCCGGCGCGCGGCGCGACGCTGCGGTGGCGTGGGCTGCCGTGCACGCGACGTGCGCCGGGCGCGCAGCGTGCAGGCAAGACGAGCGGGCGGGAGACGGCGTGGCTGTGACACGCGGCATGGCACAGCGTGCAGTTGGATGCGACAGCGCGTGACGCGGGAGGCGCGCGATGGGACGGCGGCATGGGCTTGGCGACGTGCGCCGGTACGGCGGCGTGGGCGCGGGCGTGGCCGACGCACGGCGCGGCACGGCGACGCGGTGACGCGGCGGGTCTAGGCGGCGACGTGGGTGACGCGGCGAGGCTGTATGGCGGCACGGTGACGGGCGCGGCGCGTGGGCGGTACGGGCGGCGATGGCGGCGCGGCGAGGCGCGCGGCGGCGGCTCGGTACGGCGCGACGACATGGCAGGGGGCGCACGCGCGGCGGGTCCGGCGCGGGCGCGGCGCGGGCGCGCAACGCGAGGCCGGGCCGGGCGTGGCACGGCGCGGCACGACGCATGTCGCGCGCGCGGGCGGCGTGGTACAGATCGAGCACGTGGCGCATGATGAATGGTGCGCTTTCCTAATTTTCCGATTTTTAGCTTTATTTTCCTAAATCCTTTTCCTTTCACTCTAAAAATTCAAAATAAAATCTAATATTCCCAAAATTGGTTTAAAAATATATTTTCAAACTTTTTCCCCTCTTTTTATTATTTTATTATTTTAAAAATATATTTCACACATTTAATTTAATCCTTTTTCCCTAAATTCGTAAAATATAATTTTGATTCCGAATAATTTCTAGACTTCATATTTATCTTTTAAAATATTTTATCACTCATTTTATTCACTAATTAATATTACACTACCACCAAAATAAAGTTTTGTTTCCAAATATATATTTTTATAAATCCATTACCCTTTTCCTATTTTATATTAAAATTCCCAACTCTAAACTCTGAAATTTTTCTCCCCAGCGGAAATTCAAATTGTTTGGTTTTTCTCAAACATCGAGATGAATCGTTCACATATAAATTTATGCAAGTAAGCTGGCAAATAAGAAGCAATAAACACGTTCAAGAAGTAACAAGCAAAAAGTTTTTGTAAGTTCCGATTTTTAATTTCCGGTTTTAAATTCTCTAATTTTCAGGGCGTTACACTTGTGCCCATCTTGCCTTGGGATCCGTCCTCCGCAGTATCTTCTCAGTGCACCGTCAGTGACGTAATCTTCTCGCCGGGTTGTCCCCTCCTTGTCTCCTTTGTGATCCTTGTGAAGCATGCCTTCCTCCCGAGGAAATCTGGGTCGGCTAATGAGTCAAAGTCGGATAGAATGCTGGAGTCGGAACGAGGGAGGTCGGGCGGTCGACCCCTATAAGAGGTCAGGCTTCCGACCCCCTCCCGAGGACTCCCAGTCCAACTTCAACTGATCTTAACTCCTCTCTGTGAGCTACCCCAGGGTGATATCCCCCACAAGGTGGTATCGAGTGCCAAGTTGATCGGTGTGAGAGTTTACTTTTGCATCCGTTATATTCCTATCGTCCAAAAAAGCCAAAAAATATAGATTAGATTTATTTTAGATTTTGTGATCCCATAAACCCTTGAGCCTTTTACTAGTTACTAGTTGGTCATAGCTTGTTGAGTTTTCTGTTGCTTTGGTTTTGACGTGTTGCTGGTCTTAGTTTTAGTCCTTTAGAGTTACGAGTTCTTGTCATGTTTTGTCACAACCGTGCACTACTTTTGATCTCTCTGTTGGCCAAATCTGAAGTGTAGTTTAAGATATAATTCGACTTGGTCTCTGTTGGCCGATTCTGAAGTGCATGTTGGAGTCCTAATCTGACTTGAATTCTATTGACGAGCGTTGTTTTGTGCTGCTGGTAGACGAGGCCGAGTCCTATACAAGTTGGAGTCCAAATCCGACTTGATTTCACCATCATCATATACAAGTTGGCTCAGCCTTACTTCAAAGAGAGAGAGAGAGAGAAAGTGTGTGTGGAAAATTGTTCATTAGTAATGTTTTGGTTCATATATTCAGTTTTGAGGATCCCCAAAAGAATAAAAATAAAAAATAAAATAAGGGGTACAAAAAAGAAAAAAAAGAAAAAGGGGGCTGATTTTATTGTTTTTTTGCTTTTGTTTTCGGTGGTGTGTTGTGACTTCCTTTGTGAGTAGGCTCGCGTCTCTAGCACGGTTTATGCTAGGGCTAGCATAGTACCGTCGTTGAACGATTCTTAAACTTACTTTGACTAATGTGGTTTCTAGTTTTCCTTTGAACACTAGTAGCCCACCTCACTCCACCTTCCCGGCTACAACTTCATAGGTCGCTTTGCGCGCCGCACCGATACACCTCTCTCAATGTTGTCGACTTGTTGGTTGCCATCACATCCTGTTAGGCAAGGTAAGAACTGGTAAGAGCTTGTGTAAGCGTGTTGTGAGCGAGTGCCTTGCAAGTAGCTACATCCTATTAGTTGTAGGGCTTTTATTTCTTCACCTGTTTTCCTTGTTGTCTTTGTTTATTTGACCATGTCAAGATCAGAGGACAACAAGGATATGTCACATCCTCCTCGCACGAAGGGCAATATGCAACATTTTGAAAGGCAAGTGAGGACGCATATGGAAGGTGTTGATAATGACTTGCGGGTGACGAATGAAAAGATTGAACAATTGGAGGCTACGTAGATTGCAACCAACACTCGACTTGCTGGTTTGGAGGCACCCGTGACAACCATCAACAATAATCTTAATAATATGTTAAGGCGTTTTGATAACTTTTGTGATGTGAAAGATCCACCACATCATCAAGATGGTGGATATGCTGAAGACAATTTGGATGACTATTTGGCTGATACAGATCATGAGAGTAACCACCGGCGCTTAAATCATAATCCACGAGGTATGGATGGAGGACACCGCCGACGCGAGGTACGTAATAATGATGATGTTTTCATAAGATGTCGACGGGATGGTCGGCAATCCTCCGAGGGGGCTACCTAAGGAGGTAAATGAGAATGGTCGGGGCGTCTCACTGATGGATTTGATGGTTGACTCAAGTATCAAACGAGCCAAAGACAAGGAGGTTTATACTGGTTCAGCCCTCCCGAAGGATAATAGGCCTATGTCCAGTGTGTGGTGTTCTTTGATGGGGTGGAGTATGAACTGGGATTACAATGGTGAGCGTTCTTGGGGCTTAGAAAGAAGCTGGCCAAGAATAGTCTAAGAGATTCATCCCCCTCCTCTCGGCCCGTCCTAACCTCCCTTTTATAGTCAGGGGGGCGGTTACAAGAGGACTTAGGGGCTAAGAAAGCTAAGACTAAAGATCTAAAAAGTAAGTACAAACAACATCTGAAAAGGTACATAGAGATCCCTCCATGTCCTGCGCGCCGTGGGCGTCTTGTGCCTTATCCTGCCTTGGGATCCGTCCTCCGCATGTACCACCTGTTCAGCCTTGTTGGGTGACGTCATCTTCTGCCGGGTTGTCCCTCCTTGCCTCCTCTCGCAAGCCTTGCAAAGCAAGCCTTCCTTCCCGAGGAGGCCCGATGTCGGGACGATGAGTTGAGGTCGAGAAAAAGGACGCCAAGGTCGCACCCGGGAGGAGGTCGAGGCGTCCGACCCGTGATGAGGTCGGGCCGCGACTCCGTCCGAGGACTTTCTCCCGACTTCAGCTTACTCGTGAGTTCACTCGTGAGGTACCCCGGGTGACACCCCACATAAGATTAAATTTAAGATACCTCCTTTTGATGGAAAATATAACCCTAATGCATACATTACTTGGAAAATTGCTGTTGATCAAAAAATTGCATGTCATGAATTTTCTGAAAACATACGTGTTCGGGCTGCCACTAATGAGTTTACTAATTTTGCTTCTGTTTGGTGGATCGAACATGGTAAGAAAAACAATGATAAGATGCCTCAAACTTGGGATGCCTTGAAACGGGTCATGCGGGCTAGATTTGTACCTTCTTATTATGCACGCGATTTGTTACATAAGTTGCAACAATTGAGACAGGGAACTAAAAGTGTACAAGACTATTATGATGAATTACCAATGGGTATGCTGCGTTGTAACTTAGAAGAGGATGAGGAACCTGCTATGGCTAGATTTTTGGGTGGTTTGAACCGTGAGATTTAGGATATCCTTGCTTATAAAGATTACAACAATATTACTCGTTTGTTTTATCTTGCTTGCAGAGCTAAACAAGAAGTGAAGGGACAATGTGCGGCCTTCAGGACTAACGTTTCTGCAAAAAAAACAAACACTTGGCCGGCACACACAACTACTATGCCAACCGGACGTGCACCACCACCACCTGCATCACTAAGTCGAGTTTTCCCTTCCACCTCCAACAGCAAGCCACGTGCTCCTCCAACAAATTCAGCTCCGAAGGCTTCCCAAAAGCCTAGCACCACCAATGGTGCTTCTTCTGTTGCTTCTACTGGAAGAACTAGGGATATTCAGTGTCATCGATGCAAGGGCTATGGGCATGTGCAGCTGTTGACGCCAAATCCGTACCGCCGCTGTCGTGCCAAAAGATGTATTGACATCAGATCACACGCTGGCCTGGAGATCTGCTTAGCTCCAGTGCAAGTCCTAAAGTTGATGAAGTGCGGGCATGCCAGTCAGTTTAATCGTGCTATTGACAAGATGTACAAAACAACTAAAAATAAAGCATATCACCGATAGGTCAATAACCAAAACACGATTGGCCGATAAGACGATGGAGCGATTCCATCGATGCCGATGTTAGCCGATGCGCTTAGGGTTTCAATCCATCGGCCGTGTCCCGAGCAAACATCTATATAAAGGCGATTGACTCGACGATAACATGATGATATAGTAATATAATATAACATCAACCAATCTCATGATAAAATAGACGTTGATCTCAAGGTTAAAGCACACATCTACTGGAGGTCCGATGGCATAAAACTCATAGGATAAGCAACGAATGATAAACACTCGTTGTCATCTGGCTAAGACCAACTTCGTATATAATCCTTGTAAGCCGATGCAACGTCCGATAACTCATCACCTGAAACCTCGATGAAACAATGATTGATGAGTACCGACCGGAATAAATCTAACTTGCAACCACAACCTCATAGGTCGACCTACCGTATGCATCATAAGGTTGATGATTGCCCGATAGATTTAGACAAGCCGATATAACACCGATCAAAGTGATCATGTGTTAAATTTAACCAAGATAGTAAAACCATCAAAGGGAAAATTAACACATCAGATAAGATCGGCTAACCTTCTGATGAAATATTAGCATGAACCTATCGGCTTAACAAGACAGATTATCAACAACAATCTAGTAGGTCGGACCTAACTGATGCAACACGAGATTGTCTATGATAATATAATACTCAATGAGCCGATAGATCTGTCTAATGTGATGGATATAACAAATCTATCTAAAGTGACATTATGTTTAAAGAAACATCAACTTGATCAGAATATCGGACCTAACCGAGAAAGTCCTAACTAAACCGATGTGTCTATAAACAATAATAGAACTAAAGATAGAGATGATATACCTGGGCCGGTGGGACATTGGACTTACCCCTTCGCCGGAGATCAAGGCCGATGCAGCCGTGTGTCGGGTGCCAAGTTCCGCCGGATAATGAATAAAGTAGAAAAAGTAAAAGGTGGCGATGCACCAAATTGTATTGATCATGAGATTGATCTTACATGAACCTCGGGCTTACATATTTATACCCGTAGGCTAATAGAGATCCTAATAGATTACAATCCAAACTTTCCTAACGATAAAAGGAAACAAACCGAGTCCTTAATTGTCGTACACTAACACACTTTCCTAAAGATAAAATAGAAAGCTAACAAACTCTTCCTAATTAATAGATACAAGCCGCATCATCCCTAAACTCGGTTTCTTTTGGATAAGATCTTCTGAAACCAAATCTAACGAGAATCCGACTGCTGGAGATGTTGATAACAAAAAACTCTCATTGGCTGATGCAGAACTCTAAGCCGATACCAACTTTGAGCCGATGAAGACACCTATCGGCTGATACGAAACTCTAAACCGATACTAGCTTTGAGCTGATATGAACACTGAGCCAATGAAACACTGGGGCTTACCAAATTCTGGTGTTAACAACATCATGACTGCTCCAACAAGCGTGTCTTGGTTGTTAAAGATGACGGTGAGTACTCCTCTGCTAGTGAATTTGAAGATGATACATGTGCTTTGCTTGTGGCTGACCATGCAGATAACAATGAGGAGGAGGAACATATTGGTGCCGATGACGTGGCACAATATGGGAGCCTAATTGTGCAGCGGGTACTTAGTGCACAGATGGAGCAAGCGGAGCAAAATCAGCGACACACATTGTTTCAAACAAAGTGTGTAGTTAAAGAGCGATCTTGTCGTGTAATCATTGATGGAGGTAGCTGCAACAATTTGGATAGCAAGGACATGGTGAAGAAGCTCGAACTCACCACCAAACCACACCCACATTCATATTACATTCAGTGGCTAAACAACAGTGGTAAGAGAAAGATAAATAAAATTGTGTGCATCATTTTTGCCATTGGGTCATATAAAGATGGTTTTGAGTGTGATGTTGTACCTATGCAAACATGTAGCCTTTTGCTAGGTCGACCATGGCAATTTGATAGAGATTCTATGCATTATGGTAGGTCAAATCAGTACTCTTTTTCTTTACCATGATTAGAAATTTGTGTTGCATCCTATATCTCCTGAAGCTATATGTCAAGATGATGTTGCTAGAGCTAGAAAAGTTAAATCTCAGGAGCATTCAAAAGTGATAAGAAAAATGAGATTAAGTTGAAAACGACTTGTTTGATTGCTATCGAATTTGATATAAATGATTTTATTGCTTCCACTTCAACTTCATATGCTTTGGTATGCAAAGATGTTTTGATTTCACTTCACGATATGCAGCACTCTTTGCCTCC
Source organism: Oryza australiensis (assembly GCA_019925245.2). Classification (NCBI taxonomy): domain Eukaryota; kingdom Viridiplantae; phylum Streptophyta; class Magnoliopsida; order Poales; family Poaceae; genus Oryza; species Oryza australiensis. The sequence goes on along the minus strand of JAIFGZ020000011.1, from coordinate 151,625 downwards.
TACTGTTGCTAACATTTTATGGGAGTATGCTGATGTCTTTCCAAGTTAGATGCCACCGGGTTTGCCTCCAATTCACGGGATTGAACATCAAATTAACCTTATTCCTGGTGCTTCATTGCCCAACCAAGCGCCATATAGGACCAATTCGGAAGAAACTAAAGAGATTCAATGGCAAGTGCAAAATCTACTCGACAAAGGTTATGTATGTGAGTCTCTTAGTCCTTGTGCTGTCCCAGTTATTTTAGTACCAAAAAAAGGATGGTTCATGGTGTATGTGTGTGGATTGTAGAGCCATTAATAACATCACTATTCGATATCGTCATACTATTCCACGCTTAGATGATATGCTTGATGAATTGAGTGGTGCCGTTGTGTTTTCAAAGGTTGATTTGCATAGTGGTTACCACCAAATTCACATGAAATTGGGAGATAAATGGAAGACTGCTTTTAAAACTAAATTTAGTTTATATGAGTGGTTAATCATGTCTTTTGGTTTAACTAATGCACCTAGCACTTTCATGCGATTAATGAATGAGGTTTTGAGATCTTTCATTCGAAAATTTGTGGTGGTCTATTTTAATGATATATTGATTTACAACAAGACTATGGATGAACATTTAGACCACTTACATGTTGTTTTTACTGCTTTACGTGATGCACGTTTATTTGGTAACCTTGAGAAGTGCACCTTTTGCATGGATTGAGTATCTTTTCTTGGCTATGTTGTGACTCTGTAGGGAATTGAAGTTGATCGAGCCAGGGATGATGCCATACAATGAGCTTATAAAGAAGGGAGTACCTTTTGTTTGGGATACACCATAAGACCTTGCTTTCAACACGTTAAAAGATAAGTTGACACATGCACCTATCATCCAACTTCCTAATTTTAATAAGACTTTTGAGCTTGAATGTGATGCTAGTGGGCTTGGATTGGGTGATGTTTTATTACAAGAAGGTAAATCATTGCATACTTTAGTGAGAAGTTGAGTGGGCCTGTTCTGAATTATTTCACTTGTGATAAAGAATTATATGCTCTTGTGCGCACTTTAGAAACATGGCAACATTATTTGTGCCCCAAAGAGTTTGTTATTCATTCTAATCATGAATCTTTAAAGCATATTCGTAGTCAAGGAAAACTGAATCACAGACATGCTAAGTGGGTTGAATTTATTGAATCCTTTCCTTATATTATTAAGCACAAGAAAGGGAAAGAGAATATCATTGTTGATGCTTTATCTAGGAGATATACCATGCTGAATCAACTTAACTACAAAATCTTTGGTTTAGAAACAATTAAAGACCAATATGTTCATGATCCTGATTTTAAAGATGTATTACTGTATTGTAAAGATGGAAAAGGATGGAACGTGATGGGTTTGTGTTTAGGGCTAACAAGCTATGCATTCCAACTAGCTCTGTTCGTTTGTTGTTGTTGCAGAAAGCGCATAGAGGTGGCTTGATGGGATATTTTGGGTCAAAGAAAACAGAAAACATACTTGCTGGTCATTTCTTTTGGCCAAAGATGAGGAGAGACGTGGAGAGATTTGTTGCTCGCTGCTCTACATGTCAAAAGGATAAGTCGCGATTAAATCCACATGGTTTGTACATTCCTTTACCCGTTCCTAGTGTGTCTTGGGAGGATATTTCAATGGATTTTGTGTTAGGCTTGCCTCGTACTCGAAAAGGACGTGATAGTATTTTTGTGGTTGTGGATAGATTTTCTAAGATGACATATTTTATACCTTGTCATAAGACTGATGATGCTACACATGTTGTTGATTTGTTCTTTCGTGAAATTGTTCATTTTGCATGGTGTGCCAAATACAATTGTTTCTGATCATGATGTTAAATTTCTTAGCCATTTTTGGAGAACTTTGTGTTAAATTGCGCACTAAGCTTTTATTTTCTACCACCTGTCATCCACAAACTGATGGTCAAACCGAGGTAGTGAATAGAACTTTGTCTACTATGCTTAGGTTGTTTTGAAGAAAAACATTAGGATGTGGGAGGGATGTTTGCCTCATATTGAGTTTGCTTACAATCGTTCATTGCATTCTACTACCAAGATGTGTCCATTTAAGATTGTTTATGGATTTTTGCCTCGTGCTCCTATTGATTTAATGCCTTTACCATCTACTGAAAAATTGAATTTTGATGCTACACAATGTGCCAAGTTGATGTTAAAACTGCATGAAACAACTGTAGAACACATAGAGTGCATGAATGCTAAGTATAAGCTTGCTGGTGATAAAGGAAGAATGGAATTAACTTTTGAACCCGGAGATTTAGTTTGGTTGCTTTTGAGAAAAGAAAGGTTTCCAACATTGAGAAAGTCTAAGTTGATGCCTAGAGCTGATGGCCCTTTCAAAGTTTTACAGAAAATTAATGACAATGTATATAAGCTTGACCTGCCTGTGGACTTTGGGATTAGTCCCACATTTAACATTGCAGATTTGGAGCCATATTTGGGAGAATTAGATGAGTTTGAGTCGAGGACGATTCAAATGCAAGAAGGGGAAGATGATGAGGACATCAACACCATCGATATATCCACTCCTACCCCAACCCCGCTTGGTCCTATTACTCACGCTCGTGGCCGTCAACTCAACCATCAAGTAAGTTCATTCTTAAGCTCTTATTCATTATATTTAGACAATGGAGATGTGTGCACCCTTGTTTTCCTTAGAAATGATGGAGAGGATCGAAAGGGAGAAGGATTCGCGCGGGTTAGATTCGGACTGCAGGACAAGACCAACTTGTGACGGTTGCCATGGCTTCATACAAACTTTGATTTGGACGTTCCAGTACTTCATAAAAAGCCTATAAAGTCTACTTTCCAACGGATCCAACCTCACTTCCATATCTATCCAGAATTATCCGCAATCATCAAATTAGTACAGTTATCTTTCTCTGTCCGAGGTGTTGCGCCGCCAAATTGGGCCGATGGGCCTTGTATCAAGTCAGGTCCATTATGGACGCATCCTAGGGTTGGAATACGTCCCCAACTCGTCCTTCCACCTATGTAAATACCTCCATAGTCGCCTAGAATAAATTGGGTTTTGTTTATATAAGTTTAGCTATTGCTACTTCCTGATAGACGCGTGTGTCGGCTAGACCATCCGTTCTATTTGATTCGGAACCCCACCTTTTCATAAGTATTTAGATCTGAAATCAATATTTGCAATTTGAGTTGATGTTAATCTTGTTCTTTCTAGTTCTTCGGTTGGTTACAGGAATAACCCTAGTGGTTTGGTTGATCGAGCTCCACAACATCGCGTCAACCAGTGGATTTGGTGTATTAGTCGCTAAGGCACAATTACTCCGTGGAGTATTGTAATCGGGCCGTGAACATCGTTCCATTAAATCGAAGTTATCGTTTCCACCGAAAGATTGGGACACCCTAGTGCATATCAGCGGCAATCGTAGCTGCGCAAGTGAAGGCGCATTTCAAGCGTTGGAGTCCTAAAAGCCGATTCCTATCGACTCGACGGCTAAGGCCTTCTTTAAGAACATGAGCGTGCCACGGCTAAACCGGCCTTGCTGTCCGACTATGATAAAATAATGAGGAAGACTTTTCAAAAGGCGAAAGGAAAGGCGAAAGTTGTCCCGTAGCTCGGGAAGCAACCACAAAATCTCTTCAGCCCTTGCTGTCACCTGGTGAAGATCAGTTAAGAAAATGACTAACGAGGGAGCAACTGTTTGGAGGCGCAGAAATAAAAAAGACGACAAAAGAGGATTTGAAATACAAGTTTAGACTCGGTGAACCTCTTGTCAAGCCTTCTTAGGCCAAAACTCTCTCTACATAGATGTACCGATTCCACAAATGGTACATGGAAATTTCAGGTAGAGGTAGAGAGATGCTCGACGTGCGGATAAGAAACGCAGATTTCCTCCAAGGAGATGATATCATGTGGATCCGCTTCGAGGATGTGTTCGACCTGTACGGGTAAGACACCCTCGACGTCTCTCTTCTTAGCTGCCGGGTTTTGTAAGTATTGTTTAGTTAAATTTATTTCGTTCCTTAGCTCTTTGTATGTAGCTGATGGAAATTCTTTTATCTATTATAGAATGGTGATCCACGAGGGTCATAAGCGTGGATGGTTTAGTATAGGATTCATGGACCCTCACAAAATTAATACGGACATGATAGAACATTTTGAGAAGGAAACAGAGGATAATATTGTCCATATGCTGGCGCAACAGCATTACAAGACTCGCATTACAAGACTCGCATACTATTGTTGTACAACACAGCGTGAGTTTTTACTATCTTTCGTACCAATTTCCATCTTATACATATACAGTTATCATCTCACGTAATTTACAGATTTCACTAGTTCATGTTCCTTTTTTGACCTTTCCTCGTCCAAAATTCATTTCTACAACTCAATGGATAAAGCAAAGTCTACCTTCGCAAAGATTTTTGAAGTGATAGACAGATAATTTTATCTTGGTTGCTATTGTTACTATACGGTTCTTGGATAATTACTCACTAGCTTGCAACTGTACGTAGGGCATGGGCACGGTTCTGTGCATTGGTCCACGAGACTTGGAAAGAAAAACTCATTGTGAGAATGAAATTTCCAGTGAGTACATGCTCCAAAATTATATTGAATCATTAATTTGTTCTAAAATAGAAATATATATTAAATCTCTCATCGTTTCTTATTTAGTGTGCAAAACAGGAGGAGGAGACGAACTTGTGCGGCTACTACGTCTGCGACTATATTCATCGCCTAGTTTACCAAGACTCAAGTCCCAAGGATCTCGGATGTATGTATAAAAATCATTCATACATTATGTCTCAATTTCTTATTGATTTCATATATTTATTTCTTATTTTTTCAAATGACGGATCATTTGCATGAGGAAAAACTTCCCCACAAAGTGATTTCATAAAGGTCTGCTCAAAAAGAACTAATGTGATTTATCAATGAGCGATTATTGATTGCGACGGAGTTCTACTACAATGGACGTCCTATTGACGATAAACCCCACATAGATTAGATTTTGTAATATACAACATAGAACATTACACATGTAATATATGTATATATTTACTCAAGTGCATATATATGTATGTAAAATATGTACTTTTACATATATATGCATATTGCATATATATATGTATATATATACATATTATATATATACATATAAATATATGTTATGCATATATGTATTTATACATATATATGCATAATATATAAACAAGGCGAACAACATATATAGTCTATATATTGTGCATATATATGTATATACATATATATATATATATGCATAATATATAAACAAGCAATGAGCAACATGTATAGTCTATATATATATTGTGCATATATACGTATATACAAATATATATATATATATGTATATGCATAATATATAAACAAGCAGCAAGCAACAAGAGCAAAAGTTTTTTTAAAAATGATCTCTAGTCCCGGTTAGTAACACCAAAAGGGACTAAAGATAACTGTGCCAGCCTCGTGGCGCATCCATAGTCCGGTTGGTGTTACTAACCGGAACTAAAGATAGATCTATAGTCCCGAATATTTCAACCGACTAAAGATCAATATCTTTAATCTTGCTTTTATGGTCTTGGTTTGTAATCAGAGATTAAAATGAGTTGTAAATCGGGACTATAAAGATTTTCCCAGCAGTGTCGATGTACCTGACTCATAACAAGTTGAGGTAGAAAATTGCGACACTCCGAGCCAGGAAATTCTGCTGGTGATCAGTGATACATGTCCTGACTAGTCTTGAAATTGTGCCATTGCTTCTGCACAAAGCTACAGTAGTAGTTAGTTGGCAATTGTCATGTGTTCACATGACAGAAATGCGGCCACGCGGGGGATGCAACCGGTGTTACCGTAAGCTATTACTCTCCGTTTTTTCTTACAAAGATGTCATTGTTTTAAGATATATTTAATCATTCGTCTTATTTAAAATTTATGTTGTTATTATTTATTTTGTTATGGCTTAATTTATTATTAACTATTCTTTTAAGCATGACATATATTTGTTATGGTTTAAAAAATTAAATAAGACAAATGGTAGAAAAATCTACCGCGACATATATTTAAAAAATAGACATAGCACGAGAGTGTCAACTGTGGAGGCTATTGACAGTCCTTAAATACCAAAATTGATCATTAATTCCTGCATAAAACTTATCAAAATCCACTACCAAACCAATGGTAGGGGTTTATTCATAACCATTTTCACAAAAGTTGATGAATATTTGTATATAGGTGATTATTTGTGCAAATTAAGAGAAAATACAAGTAAAAAAACACAACTCCAACCAATGAGAGGAGAGTACATGGATCAAAAGGGTCCACACCACGAGGAGAACCGTCTCAACTCCGTGTCAAACACCCTGTACCGACTTAAGGGTCCACTAGGCCGACCCAAACGAAAGGCGGTGCGAGGAGGCAAGACCAGGGTTGGTCGAACCCCTAGTTCCGCCGAAATCGGGGTGGCTCCTCTCGCGCACATCTTCCACGTGGCGTCACTTACCGCCTTTCTGAAGTCGGTAGCACAGGAACTGCCTTAGAATGTCGGTTTGAGGACAAGTGGAGGCTTGAGAGGAGTTGGAGGGAGAACATTCCTTTACCATCTCCACTCTTCCAATCACCTCCGCACTATAAATAGACCCCCTACCCCTCACTCTCAAGACACACCAAAGATAGAAGAGTTTAGTGCTACACTCCAAAGGCGAAAACTTGTTTAGCTAGGTTTTAGAGTAGGGAGAGAGTGAGGAGAAGTCTATGAAGTGTCGGGGGCAATCTTCTCCTGGGGAAGTGTTGGGGCTTTTGGCACTCGTCTTCAAGCTTGTACTCGATGGATACTTGCCTTAATATAAGTAAGTGTTCATAATTTCTTTATGGTATTTACTTTTCTTATTTAAGTAAGATATATTCTCATCATTGTGGGTTCGTCGCTCTATTTAGGTAGAGTATCTTAATCTTCTATAAGCATAGTACCAAGATTAGGATAGTAATCAATAGCATAAACACGACGTCTAGGCTAGAGATTACCTTTGTTTATTGTGTGTTCCACGAGTTACAAAGGTAGGCAAGCAGTGGTGACATCCCCGTCCATCCTTCGTAATCTTCCATGCTCAGTACATCATAGAACTCTAGGCCGTAGTCTCCTTGGTAGACTAGGGATAAGTCGGTGTCCAAAGCAATTGATAGAGTTTTACCATAAATTAAGATAAGTAACCTGTAGAAATCCTCTCTACCCTCACCTACCATATATCTTTTGTCCTTGGACAATCTAGCTAGAAGACTAGTACACACACGTTCCCTATGGATACGATACCCTGGAATACTTTTGGGTGAAAGCTACAATGGTATCTGTGCATTTGCAGATTATTCTGTGTCCATTATAAATACCATTAGAGGCAAGTGTTGACAGTCCTTAAGTACTAAATCCGACTGTCAATTCCTACATAAAAGCAAATGAAAAAATACAAAAGAAAATACCAAACTTAGAGGTAGTGGTTATAACTAATCATTTTCACAAGTCTTGGTGAATTCGTATACAGGTAAATTATGGACGAAAACCACTCGCCATGCGACAAAATACACATCCAGACAATCATACGTGGGTACATGGATTGGAGGCCCCACATGTGAATCAAAACCATCTATAATTGAGCCCAACCAAGGTACAACATGTAGAGGGCTCACCAGGCAGCCTCCTAGTCGAAAGAGTGGCCTAGTGGTGGGCCAAAGGGGTTGGCCGAATCGCCTTTGGCTCCCCTTGACATTTGCTTCCACGTGTAGGCTCCTAATGACTCCCCAAATACGTTTATGAGTGATTCCCGCGAGTTATCGACTTCACAACCATCATAGGATGGCTATAAAAGGAGCTCTCACTTCACTCTCTCTCACACACACACAACTTAAGTGGAGTACAACTCACTTTGATATTTAGACTACTCTTTAGTTGAGTTAGAATATAGAAAGAGAGTGAGGAGAAACTCCAAAAGGAGTGCTCCAAGTGTCGAGTTCTCTCCTGGGAGTTCCTGAGGAGGCCGGAGATGTCGACACTCTCTTCAATGGAGTCCCTGAGGAGTGCCGAGTTGTCGGCACCCTCTCCTCCGACTTGTACCTCGAGGAGTGCCGAGTTATCGGATGCTTTCTCCTATGGTATTTACTTTTCTTATTTAAGTAAGATAGCTTCTCATTATTGCGGGTTCGTCGCTTAGTATTTATATTGAGTGCTCTAACTAAAACTCGGATGAAGAAGAAAGTTTTTGGTCGAGGCTAGAGTAGTAATTGATAACATAGATGTGGTGTCTAGGTTAGAGGTTATCTTTGTTTGTTGTTTGCTCCACGAAAAATGAGGTAGGCCGCCGTGGTGATAGCCATGTCCGTTCTTCGTATTTCTCTATGTTTGGATACATCATAAAGCTATAGGCCGGACTCAACCTAGCGTATCGGGGAGAGCCGGTGCCCAAAGCAACCGATAGAGTTATACCTTAACTTAATTAAAATAATTAACTTATAGGAATTCTCTCTATCCTAAGCCTATCATTTAGTTGTTGTCTTCGAATAAATCATGTTCTTATATTCTACACACACGTTCCTGTGATTCGATATCTTTAGAATACTCTAACATGAAGTGTTAGAGTGGTATCCATGCGCTTGTGAATTTATCTATGACCATAACAAATATCAATAGCAAGAAACCATGAACTTGTGCACTTCCTAGAGATTGATCAAACATGTACCTTTTCTTGATGCTGATGGGTACAAACGTGGTACAAAGGGGTGCTGGGTTACTTGTCCTAGACTAGAATGATGTGTCTCCAAGAGCAGAGTAGATTTGTTTTACTTGTGGAAGTTCTTTGTAACTAGTGAAGGGGAATTTTTTTGCCACACTCCAGGAAGCAAAAAAAAACATTGACATTTTTTTTGGGGAGGGGTGTTTAAAAAGATTGAAACTGCTATGAAAATGGTACTAGGGCTTTTGCTCGGCCAGAGCATCTCTAAAAATAGCTAACCAAGACAAAAAGAGCGAGCTTTCAGATCGAATAGTAGCTATCGGGCTAGCTATCCCAGTTCACTGGACAAATATCTTCCTAACTGACCAAATTTGGCCATCCTTCTTCACTAGCCATGTCTTCCCAAGAAATAGGGAAATAGGGGGATAATCTGAGTGATTGACGTGCGAACCCAACTAAAATGATACGTTTGTCTTCATTTTTGATGGATGGTAAGGTTGGAGATTCAACTCAATGGCCTATTAGATTCTAGAAATTTTTTAAAGAAGAGGATTACAGTTCATAGTATAATTTGGCACACATATCTTTTCATATAAATTTCACTAAAAATAAGCTTTGTTGTGGAGGCCAAAATATTTATCATGGGACATTTTTGCTTTCCTTTGCCAAGTCCAAGACAAGCCAAGCTATAAAGCTCAAAACATATGATTATAACTTGATCACAACATAAGTAAAATCGTTATTATTCAATATGCTTATTTAGCAAGATTCTTATGGGATGAATTCTAAATGAATATACCACAAGATGGAACTTGGAAAGCTGTATATATCTCTTGCAAAAATATAATATAGAATATTAATCCAGAATGCACAGATAATATCTACTTAACCATCAAATCTCCTATCAATTTAAAAGCAGGAGGTGAGATGGCAAACTGCCTTCTCATATAAGTGTTATCTATATTGCGGTTGCACAAGATTTTAGTTAGGGTTGTTTACAAAATACCCCTTAAAGTCTGGCTCTTAATTGCCATCAAACCAAACACTGCTTGCCTTGCTCACCAGGGAAAACTCAATAGCCAGAGGTTGAGAAAAGGAGATGATGAGCCATTGGATCAGTATTTTACGTAGTGCTCATTTAAGAGACAGCAAACTATTCATTTTGGCACTCTTGGTTAGCTTGCATTAGTATTATTGTATTTGATAATATGCGATTGTTTGAACATAATGCCTATAGGATTAGGCACTTTGGACCTCTTAGAAAATATTGTCTATTTTACTTACATTAGAGCCCAAGGACATTTTTTTTAAACCTATTTTGCTTCTTGTGCAACAAACCGCAGGGTTGGGAGAGGGTCGAAATATGTATTTATATCATTTCCAAAACGTCCCCTGAATAAAAGAAATCTGGAGAATAAAAATAGATGCCATATATGCAAGTAGGTTTGCTTAAACATGCATTTTACTAAGGTAATTATATTTTACTCTTCAACTGTAGTTACATTATATCCCTCATGCATTCCCGCTTACTACAACTGAGAACTGACCACAATATATCCATTCATCCATGTACATGCATCTGGAAAGAATTTTTTACTTTTATTTTGGTATTTTCCATGTTTCAATTAAATTTACATTCTCAAATCATCTTAATGTAATTTACCAATGCATGATTTGCTCATACGTGGGAGGATAGCCAGCTCTCGTTCTTATTTCGTTTTATAAAAATGTACCTCGTGGTTAGGATACTAAAAGAACTTTCTTATATAGAAAGCTTAAAGTGTGGTTGTGTGTATCTTTAATTGCTGTAGAGGTTGGAGTTATATTTTCTTTGTCCAACAAAGAAAATGACAAAGCCTAACGTTTGAAGAGGGGGAAAGGGGGAAAGGAAAATATCAATCCATCTAAATGCCAGTAAGAGGGGAAAAAGGGTGGAAAGCAAATTATCAATCCATCCATTACAAAATCAAACAACTAAACATAGAAAGCTGAAAAGTCTGAATGCCTACAATAAGAGAGGGAAAAGGGGGTGGAAAGCAAAAACATATTGTATTCAAATATAGGATTTCTTTATTCCATCCATTACTGTTCTGAAAAATCCATCCATTACAAAATCGAACAACTCAAGCCACCCTATATTTAACTTATTGCAAAACTAGTATATGTTAAAACTAAAATTTGGTTATTTAGTGGATTCAATTAAATAAAAAAGCCAATTGGTATATGGAAGTTTATCCATCTAAGCTGAATTTAAAGAGGAATAGTAAAGACCACAACATGACAGTTTCATATTTGTAGTATATCTCTTAAATAGTCGATCAGCTTATTTTTATTTGCTTATTATAAAGTCCTATCTTGTGTCCAATCGAACTTGTATCAAACCGAGGATATAAATATGTACATTCGGGTCTTTATAAACTATCTCCGCAGATCAATACAATTACTTTTGGCTAATCGGTTTTTAGTTTTGAGCAGGGCTACATCGGTTCGATCTCCCGCGAGAAAGTAAGTTTCGTCAAATTTGCTTGTATCGGCGTGGCTAGAACTTTCTGTTAAGTCTAATATTCTAACTAAGTTGATGCCGCATTGCCGCCGCATTGTTGTTTAGAGTATCGGCTTAGTTAGGACTTTCTCGATTAGGTTCGATATTCTTATTAAGTTGATGTTTCTCTAATCACATTGCCATTTTAGATTGACCGATATATCCATCACGTTTGTTTAGATCTATCGGCTAAATAGGTTTTCTTATTGTCTTCAATCTTATATTGTCTCGATTAGGTCCGATCTGTCGATTGCTATTAATAAGTTTATTTCTACTAGGCCGATAGGTTTTTTATGCAATGTTTCATCGGAGTTATAATCAATGAGTAACCTTAGTTACTCTTTCTAAGTGTTGTATCAACTTATATTTAGATTTATATATTCACTGGTTAAATCTATCTTTATCAATTTCAATCTTATAATGTCTCGGTTCAGTCTGATCTATCAGGATTATCTTTAATAAAGAATGGTTTATTGATGATTATACATAATTTGGTTCTAGCCAATGATAGCATGAATCTCATGGTTTATCTTATTATTTATACATCGAACTTATAGCTGATTATTCAAAACTCTATCGGCATCGGTTGGCCTAAATTTGATAATCAACTCCCTAAATTGATGATCAGCTTCTGTCGACGGGCTATACTCGAAGACGGTATCTAGAGGGTATAGGGGATGTTGGAACTAGGGTATACGCGAGATCATAACAAGAAGACACGATACAAGGATTCCTATGGGTTCAGACCCTCTAAAAAGAGTAATAGCCCTAATATATTTTATATGAACATATGGGTGAGTACCACACGGACTACAATGGGAGAGTAAGATGGCAAAATTAGCCTGCCGACTAGGATCTGTCGAGAATGGCGCAATGAGATCTACTCGACGAATATGGTTATGGCTTCCTCCGAATTGTCTCTTGATGTGGGTTTGGCTATGCCTTGTTACTCGATGTCCCTCCCTCAACATGGGAGCCTTGTATTTATGCGATGATTATCTTCTTCTCCAAGTAGAACTTAGAGAACAAGAACATGATATGAGCTAAGGAGACCTTGTCTTCCCGAATAGGACTCGACACCTTCTATCCTGAGAATATAATTTCCTTCTAGATCCGACGTATCTCCTTAATCAAAGGATACCTTCCCGTATATCATTAGGTATATGGTATTTTTATATACCACGAACCCAAGTATAGGAGATATGACTTATCCTTGACACCGATAGTGAGTCCTTCTTGGCAGTGAGTTGTCTTCCCGTGAAGCCCAACTCGTGCTCCTTTGCAAACAGTACCAGAGTAAGGAAAATGGTTGTTATAGCCTATTGCCCTTGTTCTCGGGACAGGGATGCTAATGATGACAACATCCTTATCAGATCATGAAAGTTCCTTCAAGGAGACGAGGCATCAGGTAGAGTACTAGAGAACCTTGTTCGAGAAGGAGGAACTGGAGCGAGCAGCCAACAACGTCAAGAAGCACCAGGACATGGAGATTCTCAAGGGGAGAGAAGTCTGGATTAAGGCCTATCTTGAAGGGTGTTGCACCTCGCTCAATCGGTTATGCCAAGAACAACAAGTGGTTCATTCACCAAGAAGTCTATCTCAGGCTGGGTTGGCTGCGGAGTACGTGCAATGACCTTACCGACACTGCTCAAAGGATCGACAACAGTCTTAAACAAGAATGTCGTTGAGCTAGTCAGTATGTAGGTGGCCACGTGCTCGCGTGTATCTGCGAATCACAGCCACGGATGAACTTGAATTTTCTTCAGGAGGGGTTTACTTGCTCGTGGTGATAGCCTATCGAGATCGACCATCTAGCGCAATCCATGGCTCCACTCGCCGAGGACATATTTGCCTCGATGCAGTGGGTGTGGCCTAGTAAAATGTAATAATTAGGGTATCCTACAGAACAGTTATCCAAGATGTTAGTAGACCTGTTAGTACTTGGCTTCAGAAATGTAATTTATGTGCAGTAGTGAACGAGTACTCTCGCAAGTGTTGTAGTCAGCGGAATGGAGTTGGGTACCCTTTCTTGCCCCCAACTGGTTTTGTTGAAAGTGTTTCCGAAAAGGCGGCTTGTGGGAGGTGTCACCCCGGTGCCTCAAAAACCTAGATTGAACCCCCAACAAAAGTCAAACTGAGTGTCCTCGGGATGTGACCGAGAGCCCGACCCTCCGGTGGTCGGGCATTCCAGCCTTCCCCCGAGTCTGACATCAGCCCCTTCTCTTGACCCCTACTCGTCGCCCAATCTCGAGCATCCTCGGGAAGAAACTTGGCAGGCACGGAGGAAGAGGGAGGAGACAGCCCGACAACATCTGACACCACCTGGCGGCACAGAAGCAGGATCCCACGGCTGACAGGTGTACAAGATACCCATGGTGTATAGGACCTAGCGACCAACATGTACTTTATCGATGTTCTCTGTACCCTTCTTCTCTTTCTCTCTCTCTTAGTTCTAGCTTTCTTGGTCCCCAAGCTCATCTGTACCTGCCCCCCTTGAACTATAAAAGGGAGGGCAGGGCGACGGGGCCAAGGGGACGAAAGAAGGAGGATTCCAGATCCAACTTCCATACTATCTCACACTTGTAACCCTGTTCATCATACACCCTAACAAAGAACACTAGACGTAGGCCCATTATCCTTCGGGAGGGCTGAACTAGTAGAACTCTCTGTGTCTTGTTTCTTGGCTCATTGTTAGATTCGAGTCCACCATCGGATCCGTCGAGGGGCAGCTTCACTACCACCCTCTCTTTCACCTCCTTGGGGATCCCCCTTCGAGGACTGCCGACCCATCCGTCGAAAGTTGGCGTGCCAGGTATGGGTGCGCTATTCTTCGTCTGGAGCGGTCCAATGGAGATCTACCTTTTTCATCGAAGTCTTTGAACAGATACGTTTTCTTTCCCTTCTCTTTGAATTCCCAAAAAGCATATTCCTTGCATGTTCCTGCATTCTCTATCTTAATTCTGCTCAACCGCCAAGCCGGCAACACGCCCTTGACAGCTCCCGTGCATTGCTTATGGCCAGCCCTGAGCTACGTGGCCCCGACCTACCCTGGTCAGGGTTCTCCAGTAGGTTGCTTGTCGAGCTTACCTTTGTCGCTTGGGGGCTTAGCGATACTTCCCGATTGATAAGTAACGACCAAACAATTCGATAAGTTCTGCGCAAGTGCTCATGACCAGCTTTGAGTTTCGCGGCCCCAACCCATGTGCTTCGGGCTCTCAGGACAGAATGTTATAGATTGAGTCAATGACTACTTGCCAATATGGCTTCTTTCCTGAGTATCGAAGAAATACGACTTTGCGTAACGCGTTTGCTTCAATTCGATCTTCCTCCTGGCCGAGTTGGATTTTCCCTCCCGAGTCAAACTTGGGTTGAAGTTGAAATGCGAGAATGGCCCGACGTATGATCAAACTACTCAGAAATTTCGTCGTCTTCCGAGACCCTTCACTTTGCCTAGCTCTTAAAAAGAACGACAGTTACGCTAAAGGCCGATTTGAAACCTGTCGAAGTCCGGTTGGAGAATCCTCCCGGCTATTCCAGAAAAGATCGTTTTCTAAGGCCTAAACGTCGAGAATAATATGAGTAGGCAAAGTTCAACCTATGCGTGCCCAAGTCGAACACCCTTCGGCACGGCAATGCAAAAGGATAGGGCATAAGACCCTGACATTAACATAAGAAATATTTTGTCTTTCCTACTCAGGGCTATTACAGCAAAGAATACTCAAAATTCTATGAGGTCAATGACCCGGTCGGCAGTCTCGTTGAATTCGGCGACGATGGCCTCGTGCTCACCGGCTTTGAGGCCTTCCGCCACCCCAGCTGATGTCCGCGATTGACACCTCCGGGAACCGACGACGAGGATACCGAGGGCCACTCCCACCGCGGCCTTTGCAGCGTCCTTTATGAAGACGTCGAGGCGACGAGGACCATCTCGCAGGCGGTTGAGGAACTCATCGCGGGTTTCCTTTTTCTCTGTACAATTTCTCTCTCTCTCTCTTAATCTCCACGCGCTCTATGCGAAGACGAGGCCAAGAGGTAAAAATAGAGGTGAGAAAGGAAAACCAAGAGTTGGGGATGAATGCAGGAATTAACGCTTACCTTTCACGGAAGCATTGGCATCCTTCAACTCTTTGGCCAGCTTGGCCATTGCGCTCTCCGTGGCAGAAAGCTCCTCCCCCACCTTGGCCAACGACGCCTCCACCTCAGCCTTGGCAGCCTCCGCCTCAGCTTTGGCCGACTCGGCCAAGGCTTTGGCCTGCTTGGCCACGGCCCGAGCTGATTCGCCCTCGGCCTTAGCAAACTCGGCCTCGGCCCTGGCTTTCTCCGCCTCGGCCTTGGCCCTGGCCTTCTCCGCCTCGGCCTTGGCTAGAGCCAACCCCTCCATCTTGGCCCGAGCCTTCCCGAGCTGCACCTCCAAGGTGCCTTGGACGTCCTCGGCCGCCTTCCAGGCGTCCTCGGAAAGCTTAAGGGCCTCCTGAGCGTTGTTCTGCTCAGCTTGGAGGACATCGGCCTGCTCGAGGGCGTCCCGAGCCCTTGCAAAAATTTACATAACCGTTTCAGGATGGAAGGAGGAAGAAGAAGGCCAAAGGTAAGTGAACTTACGGCGACAAGCCTCCGCAAGCCTCTCCTCTTGCGCCCGCTCGGCCTCCGATGACCCGGACGGACGAGTGCGCCCCTAGAACGACAGAAAGTCAGACAAGAGTCATGCAAAGAAGGCAAAAGATCTGAGCCTTACCATGAAGAAGCCCCGGATGCTGGCAAAGTGGTGGTTGAGTTCCGACAAGTCATCGGCTTGGGACCCGGAGCCTTCCCCGACTTCCAGCTCACCCCCGGTGTTCCCGGCTTCGACGACCTCGATGGCGCCGGTCCTCTCACCCCTGGCATCATGGAGCTCCTCGACGTCGATCGTGGGCAAAGCGAAAGGACCCTTGATGGGTAGCTCGATGACGATCTCGTCGTCGACGATGTTGCCAAGCCGGCCCCAACTGATGCCGAAGGAGTTCTCACCACCCCCAGCTGACTGGCTACAACCTCAGTGGTCGACTTGGTGGCCAGCGCGGTTACTCCGACGGCAGCCTCCTCCAACCAGCCGTCGACTTTGGCCTCCGTGGCCGCCGCCACCGCTCGGCCGGCCTCAATAGAAGCCTTGGCCACCTGCTTGGTGTCGGCGGATGCCTTGGCCGCCTGTTCAGCCTTGGCGAGCGCCCCAGTCGCCCGCGCGGCCTCAGCGGCAGTGTTGGCTGCAAGCTCGGCCATATTCTCAGTCACCACCTCCTCGGACCCGCCGGCGGTCTCTACCGGCGGGTGCTCCTCCTCTAGGTCGGTCACTGTCGCCGCCGCCCCCGAGCCCTCGACCGGTGGGGAAGGGTCGGTTGCCTTTGTGGCGACTAGCTCAACGACCCCGGTTGCCCCCAGAGCGGCCTCGGTGCGGGGCCCTGCATTTCCGGTGGGCCTGATCAAGAAGGAAACTTTCAACACAAAAGGAAGGGGAGCAACTTCACTCAGGTTCGAGGATTGCACTTACACCTTGGTCCTAAGGATGATCCATTTTGCCATCTTCTTTGGTGGCGGCATGGGCTTCGCCCTCGACACGTCCGAGTCAGACGAGTCGTTGTACATCTCCTCGAAGGAGGACCCGAGCACCAGCTTCCACTTGGTGCCTCTCAGCGCTGCAGCGCCGGACTCCTCCTGCCGTTCTTGGAGCCTGAGATCCTTTCCCCTCCCCTCCCCTTAGGCCTTACGGAAGGCCTCTGGACCCTCGGCATGTCGACCGAGCGGGCTCCGAGGATTGGGGCCAGGGACACGTATGCCTCTCGACCCTGTCAGTTTTGACCCCTGGCAGGTGTGACATCAGGCAAAACAAAAACTTTCAAAAACAATGAAAGGGGTCAATCTTACAGCCAGACGAGGGTTGTCCATCGAGAAAGGCTCTGGGCCCCCTTCACCAGAACCTATCGTGCCTTGGAAGAAGCCCGACAAGCGATGGCGCACGTGCTCCTTGTGCACCATCGTGCTGCCCAAGCACAGGTACGCTGCGTGCTCCCTACGCATGCAGGGCTGGATGTCACGGAGGGCAAAGTTGCGCACCACATGGACGCAGTTTAGACCTCGTCTCCTCAGGTCCTTGATCAGCTCGACGAGCTCATCGACCTAATCCTGGTCGCAGGGGTGATAGGTGCCTACCTAGTTGAGATTGGCAACGGCTCCTTGTGGACGTCCTCACTGAGGGTCAGCTCGTGGTTCGCAATGTAGAACCACTCCGTGTGCCATCCCTTGTTGGAGGAAGTCGCGCCGACGGGGATGTAGCTTTTTCCTATCCCTTCACGGAGCTGGATTCCAGCTCCGCCGATGACGCCGCCGCCCCCGACCGCCGCGCAGCGTAAGTAGTGGCGTAAGAGGTCGAAGTGTGGGTCTACCCCGAGGTAGGCCTCGCAGGGATGAATGAAGATGGAGATTTGGAGGACGGAATTGAGGTTGAGGTTGCAGAGCTCTTCCCGTAGTGCTCTAGCAAACCTCAAAAAAAGGGATGGGCCGACACCCCAAAGCCGCGCAGGAGGAAGGCAGAGAAAACAACCAACTCACCGGTGTTCGGGGTTGGGAACGCCTCTCCCTGGGCGGCGCGCCATGAAGAGATACCATGGCAGGGGAGAACGCCGAGCCGCACTAGTTCCTCGATCATCGCCTTCCCCGCGTGTGAGGGAACAAGGGCGAGCTCATCTCGACCTCGTCTCCGCTCATCATATGGGCCTTTCCCGTCTTCTTCGTCATCTTCTTTGGTGCCATTGCCTTCACCAAAACAGCAACCGCCTTGTGAAAGCAAACTACACAATGGAGTGAGGATGGCGACGCCGTGGTTTGAAGCGAGGTGGAGCTAGAGGAAGGTCGTGGGTGCTTGAGAGGTTTAGGCTTCCTAGGAGATTGTGAAGCATAAGGAAGAGAAGTCGGGCGGTGGCAGAGTTTATAAGGGAGCATGATGAAAAGGCTGACAGCGCCAATCTCGGAGGACGCGCAACACCGTTAATGGTGTGCGCGGAGCGTTTGAGGCGTCCTCAACCCCTCATCTCCCCGACGTCCACGTCGCCTGGGCGTTCAATCTGGACCGTTAGTCTTTCAAGGAGAGTAACGACGTCTTTTGCGTGCCTCGTTGCGACTCCCAAAGAAATCGCCGGGTGATGATTCCTCTTCTCACCCCAACCGTTAGCCATGTCTGACACAACAGGGAAAGTGGGAACATGACTAGCCGTTGTATCACTCCGATTTTCACGGTTTACAGACGAGGCGTAGCAGGACTCCTGTTCACGTTGTCAGGTGGGACCCCGCTTATGGAGAATACTTTGCGACTTAGTAATCGACTGGTGACAAGGTTCAGGTAAATTCTCCTTTGACTTTGGTAAACCGTCGCCGACCTTCGGGTCGGGACCCTGACACCTCGAGAGAAGGGCTTCCCAGCTAGCCCTCAATCGAGGTCGAGACCACAGATGGCCTTCGAGCAGTGGTCTCGACCTCGTCTCCATTACTTAAGGGTAATGGATTCCTTCGACTCGGAGTGGACTTTCGAGCTAGTCCCCGATCGAGGTCGGGACTACCATGCGCCTTCGGGCAGTAGCATTGACCATAACCTTGATTTCCATCACTCCAGGGAGGTGGTCGTGACGACTCAAGTGTGGGCTTCCGAGCTAGTCCACAAGTAAGGTTGGGGTTACCATACACCCTCGGGCAGTAGTCTCGACCATAACCTCGATTCCCATCGCCTCCGGCCGATGACCTTGTCAACTCGGGCAGCTTTGAGCTAGCCTCGGTCGAGGTCGGGACTACCATGTACCCTCGGGCGTAGTCTCGACCATAACCATGTTCTTCCTCGCCCCAGGGCGGTGACCTTGACGACTCGAATGTGGGCTTCCGAGCTAGTCCACAAGTGAGGTCGGGGCTACCTCGAGCCCATGGGCCTGTAGCCCGAACACCTCACCCATCCTCACCGCCCTTGGGCAATGGACTTTCCGACTCTGGGGCTGAAGGCCAAATTGCCTATCCCTCGGTCGAGCAGGATCGCCAAACGCCTCCGGCGGCGCACTGCTCATCTCGGCTAACCCCTTTTGGAGGACCTCGAGCATCGCTCGGATCATAGGGAGATTGACAAAACGCTCTTGATGATTTGACCCTAGGCTTGATGTGCCATCCGACCCTAGGCTCGGAACTACACCGCCAGTGCACCTAGGCGTTGCACCCGCAAAATCTTGATTCACAAAACCGCTAGGATCGACACGTTGGAAGAAAGCTTGAGCCTAAGGCCGAATGTTCCATTCGCCCTTAGGCTCGAGGGCTACACCTGGCAGGTGCACCTAGGCGGTGCTCCTGCCAAAACCTTGTCTCAAAGCTCTCAGGATCCATTGAAGACAACACTCCGAAAGAACTCTGACCCTAAGGATGGATGCTTCATCCCTCCTTAGGTTCGAGGGTCGCGTGGGAGGTGTCACCCTGGGTGCCTCAAAACCCGGATTGAACCCCGACAAAAGTCAAACCGAGTGTCCTCGGGATGTGACCGAGAGCCCGACCCCCGGGATCGAGCATTCGGACTTCCCGAGTCCGACCTCGCCCCTTCTCTCGACCCCGACTCGTCGCCCGACCTCGAGCATCCTTGGGAAGAAACTTGGCGTGCACGGAGGAAGAGGGAGGAGACACCTCGCCAGATCGACACCACCCGGCGACACGAAGCGGATCCCAAGGCCGACAGAGTACAAGATACCCACGGTGTACTGGACCTAGCAGACCAAAATGTACTTTATCAGATGTTCTTTGTACCATTTTTTTCTCTCTCTCTTATTCTTAGCTTTTTTGGCCCCCAAGCTCATCTGTACCTGCCCCCCTTGAACTATAAAAGGGAGGGCAGGGCGACGGGGCCAAGGGGACGGAAGGAGAAGGATTCCAGATCCAACTTCCATACTCTCTCACACTTGTAACCCTGTTCATCATATACCCCAACAAAGAACAGTGGACATAGGCCTATTATCCTTGGGAGAGCTGAACCAGTATAACTCTCTATGTCTTGTTTCTTGGCTCATTGTTAGATTCGAGTCGGCCATCGGATCCGTCGGAGGGCAGCTTCACTACCACCCTCTCTTTCACCTATTTTTATTAAATACTTTGAGTTTTCATCTATTTTCAAAATTTTTCTTGGAATTATTTGAGCATAGGAAATATTTATGGAAATTTAAAGATCATTTAACCGATTAATTTAAATGGAAAAATATATCTCGCTTTTTGTTCCCTGGACCATTTTCGGCCCATAACTTGAAGTCCGCCTTGCCTCTCTCCTGTTCCTCCCTCCGAGGCCTAGCTCGTGCTCGGCCCGTTTCCCTCCCGCGCCCGCGTGAAGTCCACATCGTCTCCCTCTCTCCTCCGGCCACCGACAGTGGGCCACACCTGCACCCCTGTCTTCCTCCTCGCGTCGTGCCTGCCGCCGCCGAATCCGTGCCGCCACTTCTCTCGCGTCGTTCCGTGCCCTTCCTCGCGTGCGTCCGCATCGCCACAACCGCCGCCCGTTTTCCCCGCCCCGCCCCCCTCGCACCGTGGCCGAAAAAACCGGATCTGCCTTAACCGCCGTCGGCCAAACCGCCTCCGCCGCAAAATCCGCTCGCACCCGGCTGAATCCGAGCCCCATGCCTATAAATTTCCCCTTCCCGTGCCCTCCTCTCCCGTTTCTCCTTTCTTCCCAGGCTCGCTGCACTCCCTCCTCGCTCCGTCGCTCACCGTCGTCCTTCGACCGTGCGCCACCGCCGCTCCAAGAGCCGCTGTCGCATGCCGAGCCCACCCCCGGCTTCGCCGCACCGCCCCGCGCCCCGACCACCACTCCCCGTCCTCGGGCCATCGCTGGAGCACTCCCACCGCCATAATCCTGAACCTCCATCGCCGATTCCTGCCTTCGGCCAGCAATCGCCACCGCTCCAGCCGCCGCCTCTCCCATCCGCTGCCATCTCTGCGTACGCCATGCTCGCCAGCACCTCGACTGACCCTCCACCTCCGTTGTTCGTCACCAGAATGCCATTCCCGCTGTGTGCCCGAGTGCCAACCGCCGTCCGCCCATGCCATTTTTCCCCGTGTGCATCCGGTGAGCATCCCCCATTCCTCCCACTCTCCTCTACCGCTCGCCGCTGCGCCGATGGCAGCCGCTAGTGACCATCGAGGACCGCGTGCCACCGCCGCGCTGCTCGGCCGCCGGGCGCCGCCGCCCCTTCTTCCTCCGTCGCCCGATTCGCCACGGCAGATCGGGGCTGTCCATCCGACCGCCCACGTGGATGCCTCGTCGGCACCACGTGTGCACCACGTGGTGCGCCAGTCGTGGACCACCATGGACTTGGTCCACGGTGGACCGGCCTTGTGCCGCACTGCCACTGACGTCATCCCTGAGCCTTTTTACTTTGAAAAATAATTAAAATTTGCGCAATAAATTATTTTAATTTCTAGAATTCATTTAAATGGTCCAAAACTTCTAAAATTCATATCTAATTCATACGAACTCCAAATTGGGTCATTCAAATTGCTAAATTCATCTAAAATTAAGATCTACATGTTGGTTTACTCTTTATTTACTGTTTAATTGGTTTTTATTAGGGATTTTCCTTGTTTTACATGCCAACGTGTAGATTCCACCGTTTCGGGAGTTTGCGCTCGCGAGGAAAAGAGTCAAGAAGGTTGTTTGAAGAAGAAAGACAAGTTACACTTTCCTTGAAGCATATTGAACCTATTTTCATAAATGTTTTACGTTTGCAAATAAAGTGCATGTTTTGCTAATCACATGGGATGATGGAATTACCTATCTATTTGCTTGTGCCTTATTTACTTGTTATCCATTCCTTTGTCAAACTTGGGTGATAATTTGACTAGCTTTAGTTACTTATGTCGAGTTTTTGCTAGAATTATATTCTTAGCAATGCTTAATTACCACTACCTCACTAAATGGAATAATTACATTATTTACTCTAGTCTCCGAGGAGCCGCAAGCTCGAAACACTGGACATGTCTTGTTGGTCATAATTATTCCAACTAAAACATGACTTAATGGTGGGTTGTGGGGTGCATGGTTTTGATTGTCGCACCCATGGCAATTAAGGACCGATTCATGGGAAATTCTGGAAGACTTACACTGCTTGTTAGTGATATGCCCTAGAGGCAACATGGAGATGTTGGATATCACGTCAATGTTTATGTATTTATGAATAAAGTGTTATTCAGTTCCATGAAATAGACATCTTGTATTGATCAATAAGTACGTGACTTATTTATGAGACTCGATATGTATGAATCTATTTCTAAACGATCCTCGATCATATGTCATATTGTTGGAACAAATATGATTCTAAGATCGGCATGTTTATTGATTGATGATCATGTCTCATAGATCATGGGTATGGTGATACCAAATCAATAAACATGGACACATGTGTTGGAGAACACATTGTTGGATAGACCCACCATGAGACACTACAGGAATTAATGTGCCATTAGTTGGTCTCGGGTAGTGTTGGTACAAAGTCCTTAGACCGAGATCACCATGGATTCCAACATGTGTAGTAGCCTACTTTGGGACTACTAAACGCTATTCCGTAATCGGGTAGTTATAAAGGTAGTTTTCGGGTTTGCTATGAAACATGGAGTGGGATGTGAGTGATCAAGATGGAATTTGCCCCTCCTTTGGAGAGATATCTCGGCCCTCGAGGTAATGGATTATGGAAATGCATGGCCATGCTAAGTTGATTGAGGAGTCAATCAATAGACAGATAATCCAATACGGTTCGAGTGAATGGTTAAGTTATTGAAGGGATGGCACACATCTTGCCTATAGCTTAACCGGTATCGTGAGGCAAAGGGATTTGTGTACACATTACAGGTTCGAGCCGATATTATATTCTTGTATACTATGGTGTCAATATGTGCTTGCTAGGCGCCGGCTGACGGTCGGCTGAGTTGGACTCGAGCCGACGATCGGCTAAGTTAGACTATAGCCGAAACCGAGTATACCTGAACCTACTGTGGTCGCACGCTTAAGGGGATAAGAACAGCATTCGAGTTGGACTCGGATACGGCTCGATCGGATAGGGATCCGATCGGATAGAGTCCTATGGGTTTACGACGTGTGAGCGGCCAAACTCTATATGAGATACGGATGAGATCCAATTCAAAATAGAGTCCTATGGGCTTACGACGTGTGAGCGGCCAAACTCTATATGAGATACGGATGAGATCCAATTCAAAATAGAGTCCCGAGCGGCTACTAATCCCAGTCGGCCAACTCTATATAAAGGAGGGAGGGGTGGAGAGCTGCCATATATCAATTGTATCGCGTGCAACGAAGTCGCCGAGATCAATCTCCACGAAACCCTCCCCACTTTCGAGCCAAACCCTAGCCTTGCATCACGTGCTAGCACACGGTGTACGGCGTTCCGTCCCGGGACGTGTGGATACCGGTAGAGGCGCTCGCTACGTTGCGCGCCGTTGATCGGCCGTTGTCTCCGGAGTCGGCTACACTGTTCCGAGATCGGATTGCCCCGATTGGCTATTCCCTGCACTCTACTCCAATCGGTAACGATCTATTGGCCCTTACTTGCAAGTGTTCTGGTTTGCGCGGTAGAAATTTTTGTTTTCGGCTAGCGTAGCTTCCGCGTAACCCTTCGGTGGTATCGAGCTTCTCTTGCTTAGTTCGGGTTTTAGATTGGATCGGAACAAGTTTTGCGCACGGGTTGATTAGATCAATCGGTTTTACGGGATTTGTTGAGGAGAGTTCATGGTAATTGCGTTCCTTGATAGTGTATCGGAACGGCGTAATGTGATTACGTCGAAGCAATATCCATAGAACTCGGTTTGAGTCGGTTCGAGATAGCGTTCCTTGATAGTGTATCGGAACGGTATAATGTGATTATGCCGAAGCTATCTCGTAGTCCGATCTTGTTTGTTGCCTCGCGTCTGCGCAAACCATCTCCCTTGATAGTGTATCGGGACGGCATAATGTGATTATGCCGATATGGTTTCCGTAAGCGATTTCATAGATTGGATCTATGAATTTCGTGTGGTGTTCGGGCGCTGCCCGGAAGCCCGCGAGGCGGCTTCCCCTCGACCCCCGCCCGCTAACCGACTAGCGGGACCGCCGTGTGCGTACCCCCTTATAGGTCGTCTCGAAGCCGTATCTCTGCGATAGGTAGAAACGTTTCTACGCCTAACTTGTTTTTGCGAGAGAATGCTTTGAGATGGTATGGCCCTATTGTATGTATGAGATGCATGTGATGCATGTAATATTCTTTCATATGTGCAATCCCCGTAATATTCTTTCATACGTGCAATGCTTGTAATATTCTTTCACGACCTGCGAGTCGATGTAATCTTCAATTAGAGCTTCTATAGTAGTAGCTTAGTTTGAAGATATCAAGCATTCGACACTTGGAAGATGGTGCCGAAGATGGAGATCCTCGCGCCGACATGGAGATGGAGATCACCATGTGAAGGGGGCCATACTATTTCACTATATGCTATTCTTCTTGCTTTCATATGTGATATGTTTGTTTGATAGGATAGCATCCTCGCAAAATTAAGTAGTAATGATGCCCTTCCAAATGTTGCACCGTCACCATTATGCTCGTCAATGGTGGGTACGCAAAGCAGAGTGCCATTCTCTATCATAACACGAGGGGTATATGTCGGACATATACAGGCGGGAGCATTTGGTTTACTTAACAAGGCTATCAAAACAGTTTTGGGCCTTGGGGCATAGGTTGGGGCCGGGCATGGAGATGCCACACCAACAACAAGAGTCACATAGAGATGTGATTAGCAAGGTGTTGCTTACCGATGTTACTAATTTTCTAGCGTGATGCCAAAGCTCACTAGAAAATTAATTAACATGTGGATCTTGACCCAATACGTAACCTAGAGGGAAGGTGGAAAATACGTAATGGGAGTCTTATGTTAAATTGTTTAACAAAAGACATAGCATAAACATTGTGCTAAACTTTGCTTTTTCTGTTGTAGAATAAATGGCGGTTAATACTACACCCGGTACCTTTAATTTGCGATCTATTCTCGAAAAGAAAAATTAAATGGAACAAACTTTATGGATTGGTATCGCAACTTGAGAATTGTTCTCAAGCAAGAGCGTAAGGAGTACGTTCTTGAAGTACCCTATCCCGAGGATTTGCCTAATAACGCCACTAACGCACGGAGGGCTTATGAGAAGCACACTAATGATGCCCTAGATATAAGCTGTCTCATGCTTGCTACAATGTCCCCCGAGCTTCGAAGCAATATGAGAGCAAGTGATGCTCACACTATTATTCGGGGGACTGCGTGGCATGTTTGAGAACCAAGCACGGGCCGAGAGGTTCAACACCTCAAAGTCCTTGTTTGCGTGCGGAGCTTGTTGAGGGAATCCCGTCGATCCGCATGTGATAAAAATGATTGGCTACATTGAGAGTCCGGAAAACTAGGTTTTCCCTTAGCCAAGAGTTGGCTACCGATGTGATTCTCCGGTCGCTCCCTCCAAGCTTCGAGCCATTCATATTAAACTATCACATGAACAATATGGATATAACCTTGGCTGAATTGCATGGGATGCTAAAGACAGTGAGGAGAGTATCCAAAGAATGGTCATCATGTGATGATGATGCGAAGGCTAAACGCAAACCACTGTCAAGAAACTTTGCACCAAGAGGAAGTTAACTCCCGATGAGATCGCGAGTGCCTCTAATGCAAAGAAGGGCAAGAAGGGGTCGGCGGCATCGATGCCGTTTGCTTCTATTGCAAGGAGACAGCCATTGAAGAGGAACCGCAAGAAGTACATGGAGGATCTCAAAAAGAAGCAAAGTACGACTTCGCTTCGGTATTAATGTTATAGACATTAATCTTGCTACTTCACCTACGACTCTTGGGTATTTGATACCGGATCGAGCTCATATTTGCAAATCGTTGCGGGAATGAGAAGAAGTAGAGGATTGAGAAGGGGCGAGGTGAACTGCGCGTCGGCAATGGAGCAAGCGTTGCTACGCTTGTCAGTCGGCACAGCACCACTTCATCTACCTTCGGATTAGTTTTGGAATTAAATAATTGTTATTGTGTTCCAACACTATGTCAAAACGTTATTTCCGCTTCATGTTTGCAAGCGGAAGGATATGATTTTAGATCAATGAACAATGGTTGTTCAATATATCTCGAGATATGTTCTATTTTCATGCTCCATTGGTGAATGGATTATACGTTTTGAATCTTGAAGCGTCTCCCATCTATAACATTAATACGAAAGGCAACTCTCTAATGATATAAACCCCACGTTTATCCGGCATTGTCGCTTAGGCCATATAAATAAGAAACGCATGGAGAAGCTCCATAAGGATGGATTGCTTCACTCTTTTGATTTTGAATCATTTGAGACATGTGAGTCTTGTTTACTTGGTAAGATGACAAAGGCACCTTTCACGGGACACAGTGAGAGAGCAAGTGACTTATTGGCACTCGTACATACCGATGTATGTGGACCAATGAGCTCAACGGCCGAGGTGGTTATCGTACTTCATTACCTTTTACCGATGACTTTAGTAGATATGGTTATATCTACTTAATGAGGCATAAGTCCGAATCCTTTGAAAAGTTCAAAGAATTCCGAATGAAGTACAAATCATTTAGGAAAAACAATCAAGTTTCTACGATCGATCGTGGAGGAGAATACTTGAGCCAAGAGTTTGGTAATCATCTCGAAAGATTGTGGAATTGTTCCACGCTTGACTCCGCCAGAACTCCACAATGGAATGGGGTGTCCGAACGGAGAAATCGCACCTTGTTGGACATGGTGCGGTCGATGATGAGCCAAAGTGATCTTCCGTTATCCTTCCGGGGATATGCTCTTGAAACATTTGCGCCACACTAAATAGAGTTCCATCTAAGTCGGTTGAAAAGACACCATATGAGATATGGACAGGGCAACCCCTTGTTTGTCTTTTCTCAAAATTTGGGGATGTGAAGCTTATGTAAAACGTTTACGGTCGACAAGCTCACACCCAAATCGACAAGTGCTTCTTTGTGGGATATCCTAAGGAAACTAAGGGATATTACTTTTATAATCGGGAACAAGGCAAAGTGTTTGTCGCCCGACACGGTGTCTTCTTGGAGAAAGAGTTTCTTTCAAGAAGGGTTAGTGGGAGCAGGGTGCATCTTGAAGAAGTTCAAGAAACACCGAAAATGTATCGGCGACCACGAACCACAACAGGAGGAGCAAAGAGTTGCGCCACCGGTTGTAGATACACCACCCCACGGAGGTCCGAAAGATCACGTCGTGCGCCCGACAGTACACACAGTGCGGAACAACGTGATATATTGTTGTTGGACAACGATGAACCTAAGACCTATAAGGAAGCGATGGTGGGACCCGATTCCAACAAGTGGCTTGGAGCCATGAAATCCGAAATAGAATCCATGTACGACAATCAAGTTTGGAACTTGGTTGATCCACTCGATGGTGTCAAAACCATTGAGTGTAAATGGGTTTTTAAGAAAAAGGCCGATATGGATGGAAATGTTCACATCTATAAGGCACGATTGGTGGCGAAAGGTTTTAAACAGATTCAAGGAGTTGATTATGATGAAACCTTCTCGCCCGTCGCAATGCTTAAATCTATTCGGATTATCCTCGCGATTGCTGCATATTTCGACTATGAGATATGGCGATGGATGTCAAAACGGCTTTCCTAAATGGAAACCTAAGCGAGGATGTATACATGATACAACCTCGTGGGTTTTGTCGATCCAGAATCGCTGGAAAGATATGCAAGCTACGAAATCCATTTATGGATTGAAGCAAGCATCTCGGAGTTGGAATATTCGTTTTGATGAAGTAATCAAAGGGTTTGGTTTCATCAAAAACGAAGAAGAGGCCTGTGTTTACAAAAGGGCAAGTGGGAGTGCAATTGTATTTCTAATCTTATATGTGGATGACATATTGTTGATTGGAAATGATATCCCTATGCTAGAATCCATCAAGTCTTCATTGAAAAATAGTTTTTCCATGAAAGACTTAGGGAGGCAAAGCATACATATTAGCATTCGGATCTATAGAGATAGATCCAAGAGGCTAATCGGATTAAGCCAATGTACATACATTGACAAGGTGTTGAAAAGGTTCAACATGCATGATTCCAAGAAAGGTTTCTTGCCCATGTCACATGGCATTAATCTTAGCAAGAATCGGTGTCCTCGACACATGATGAGCGGAATAAGATGGGTATGGTTCCATATGCTTCGGCAATTGGATCCATCATGTATGCCATGCTTTGTACACGCCTGATGTCTCGTACGCTTTGAGTGCTACGAGCAGATACTCGCCGATCCAGGTGAAGGTCACTGATTGCCGTAAAGAATATCCTTAAGTACTTGAGAAGAACTAAGGATACGTTCCTAGTCTATGGAGGTGAAGAAGAGCTCGTTGTAAGTGGTTAGACAAGGATGATTATAGATCGCAATCGGGTTCGTGTTCTGCCCGAACGGAGGCGCAGTCACTGGAAGAGTTCCAAGCGATACCGTTGCGATTCTACAACGGAGGCCGAGTACATTGCGTCTTCGAAGCGCAAAGGAGGTTGTTTGGATCAAGAAATTTGTTTCGAGCTTGGTGTGATGACTAGTACGACGGTCCAATGTCTCTCTATTGTGACAATAGTGGAGCCATTGCGCAAGCCAAGGAGCCGAGGTCACATCGAAGTCCAAACACATACTTCGGCGATATCATCTCATCCGCGAGATTGTGGACAGAGGTGATGTCAAGATATGCAAAGTGCACACGGATCTCAACATAGCCGATCCGCCGACAAAACCTCTCCTCACTCAAGATGAGGCGCACACAAGAGCAATGGGTATTAGATACTTACATGATTGACTCTAGTGCAAGTGGGAGATTGTTAGTGATATGCCCTAGAGGCAACATGGAGATGTTGGATATCACGTCAATGTTTATGTATTTATGAATAAAGTGTTATTCGGTTCCATGAAATAGACATCTTGTATTGATCAATAAGTACGTGACTTATTTATGAGACTCGATATGTATGAATCTATTTCTAAACGATCCTCGATCATATGTCATATTGTTGGAACAAATATGATTCTAAGATCGGCATGTTTATTGATTGATGATCATGTCTCATAGATCATGGGTATGGTGATACCAAATCAATAAACATGGACACATGTGTTGGAGAACACATTGTTGGATAGACCCACCATGAGACACTACAGAATTAATGTGCCATTAGTTGGTCTCGGTAGTGTTGGTACAAAGTCCTTAGACCTCGAGATCACCATGGATTCCAACATGTGTAGTAGCCTACTTTGGGACTACCAAACGCTATTCCGTAATCTGGGTAGTTATAAAGGTAGTTTTCGGGTTTGCTATGAAACATGGAGTGGGATGTGAGTGATCAAGATGGAATTTGCCCCTCCTTTGGAGAGATATCTCGGGCCCCTCGAGGTAATGGATTATGGAAATGCATGGCCATGCTAAGTTGATTGAGGAGTCAATCAATAGACGATAATCCAATACGGTTCGAGTGAATGGTTAAGTTATTGAAGGGATGGCACACATCTTGCCTATAGCTTAACCGGTATCGTGAGGCAAAGGGATTTGTGTACACATTACAGGTTCGAGCCGATATTATATTCTTGTATACTATGGTGTCAATATGTGCTGCTAGGCGCCGCCGTTGACAGTGCTCGGCGAGTTGGACTCGAGCCGACGATCGGCTAAGCTAGACTATAGCCGAAACCGAGTATACCTGAACCTACAGTGGTCGCACGCTTAAGGGGATAAGAACAGGCATTCGAGTTGGACTCGGATACGGCTCGATCGGATAGGGATCCGATCGGATAGAGTCCTATGGGTTTACGACGTGTGAGCGGCCAAACTCTATATGAGATACGGATGAGATCCAATTCAAAATAGAGTCCTATGGGCTTACGACGTGTGAGCGGCCAAACTCTATATGAGATACGGATGAGATCCAATTCAAAATAGAGTCCCGAGCGGCTACTAATCCCGCGGCCAACTCTATATAAAGGAGGGAGGGGTGGAGAGCTGCCATATATCAATTGTATCGCGTGCAACAGAAGTCGCCGAGATCAATCTCCACGGAAACCCTCCCCACTTTCGAGCCAAACCCTAGCCTTGCATCACGTGCTAGCACACGGGTGTACGGCGTTCTGTCCCCGGACGTGTGGATACCGGTAGAGGCGCTGCTACGTTGCGCGCTGTTGATCGGCTGTTGTCTCCGGGAGTCGGCTACACTGTTCCAGATCGGATTGCCCTGATTGGCTATTCCGCTAGCACTCTACTCCAATCGGTAACGATCTATTGGCCCTTACTTGCAAGTGTTCCTGGTTTGCGCGGTAGAAATTTTTGTTTTCAGCTAGCGTAGCTTCCGCGTAACCCTTCACTGCTTACCACAAGCAAGAATGGGCAATTACTAGACTCGTAGTGTAGCTTACCTCTAGCCAATGTTCCCTGGCAAGGGTGGGCGTGATGAAGTTGGGTCGGCCAGGGTCTACCGGTTGATCGGCTTTCGGATTCACCACAGAACTCGGGGGGCTGCCCACTGCCTTTCAAGGGGTGAGGGTGAAACCTTGGTGTGGTACGATTGGTTAGGGAAAGTTATGTGAAAGGTCTTGTCACGATTTCCCCCTTGCAGTATCATGGTGATACTTCAGGGCATGGTAACACGTGTGGAATCGTGCCTTGTGGGTAAAGTTGCGCACCTCTGATCTGAGTAAAACTATTCGAATAGCTGTGTTCGCAGTTATGGGCGATCGACCAGATTCATCATGATTAGTCCCACACTAGTAAGTAAATTGGCTTAATAATATGGTTTAGTTCAGGTGGAATGGTTGGGCTTGTTCAACGTGATTATAGCATTGTTCAGTGGAGGATTAAACATGACTTAAATTAATGAACCATTTTCCTGTTTTAAACTAGAAAGGTTTATCAGTGCATTTATGCAAAATATCCGCAAGCTTCCCTTTGTATTTCTTTGCACGTCTGCATTACTTGGTGTAGCTTGTTGAGTACGATGGTTGTACTCATCCTTGCAAATTCTTCCCCCTTTCAGAAGTGTAGCGCTTCTGAGCTGAAGAAAGTGTTAGAGGACCAAGGCTCAGACCCCTATTGAGTTTGCCTATGGAGTGGAGCTGAAGCCATGTTAGGATCGTCTTTTCCCGCTGTCGTTGTTTTCTTTCGAGTGTGAGGACTAAGTGCTTTTTCTGTAAGTATTTTATTTACGCTTTATTTTACGTTTGGATCTTGTATTAATTTGTCATTTTGTGTACCCTGGTTGATTCCTAGACAGAGATTTAATACACAAAATAGTCAGGAGATTTGAGATAAATTTTCGGGCATGACATATATATTGATTTATGTAAATCAACTTATAGACTGTATATTGATCTCATACATAAAATTTACATAATTGGTCAATGTTTCAAGAATTCGATAACTTGTAGCCTTCATCTTCAGTGATCTTGTATGCGCCTGGCCGTAGTACTTCGACTATCGTGTACGGTCTGTCCTTTGGGTGAGGGCTTATTGTGTCCTGCCTGATTTTGGACTCGTGAGAGCATGTAATCGCTGATGTCGAGTATACTGGCTCGGATTAAGGATGGCAATA
The DNA here is from genome assembly GCA_019925245.2 of Oryza australiensis. Classification (NCBI taxonomy): domain Eukaryota; kingdom Viridiplantae; phylum Streptophyta; class Magnoliopsida; order Poales; family Poaceae; genus Oryza; species Oryza australiensis. The sequence continues at coordinate 119,674 of JAIFGZ020000011.1, read as the reverse complement.
TTTCCCATGGGTTCAGGTATCTACAGATACCTGGCCCAATGGACACGGGCGTGGGCACCTTTTTTGCACATAGCGCCTGACCCGATACCTGTGAACTTAGTGGACGCATGTGGGTTTTATATTTCATCCACGGGTAACCCATGCACGACCAGAAATTTTTAGCCCATGTATATCCTTCATGCCTTCAATAGTTTAACCTCTCCTCATGGCCCAATAGCCCATTTGGCCCATTTGTATGCAAAGAAATATATTCACTCAATGAAACCCTAGCATGGAAATCCCTAAATCCCAAACCTTATCCTCATTCCTCCTCCCCACCGCCACCTCTCACTCTCACGCAGCGTGCACGGGCGCGAGGCCGCAGTGCGCGGCTAGCGGCATGGCGATGGCTGAGATGCGACGGAACAAGGGCGCGAGCAGCAACGCACGAGTAGGCGAGGCGACGCACGGGCGTAGGCCGTGGCGCATGGGAGCAAGCGGCGACCGTGCCAAGTGGGTACCCATCGGGCATGCCCGTGCATGATGAGTGTCGGCATGGGCATGGGGTTTTGCCCAATAGACTTTGCAGGCATGGGTCAAGCGTGGGCACATGGGTCTTGGGCCGAGCATCGATTCGCTTTGCCCATGCCCGACCCGACCCGTTGCCATCCCTAGCTCGGATGCGCTTCTCGTGATACGACGTAAGGCTGCAGTATTCGACTGCTCGAACGACAACTCATTCCTAGTGCTCTTCTTGTTGTTGTCATCATCTGCTCGTCAGTTGTCTTGGTCCTCATTCGAGTACTCCTGGACGCGTGTGGACCTATAGCTTAGCTTCGTTGGGAGCATGGCTATGGATCCATACATGAGGAAGAAGGGATCCTCTTTGGTGGATGTAGTTGGAGTGGTATGGACAGCCCATAGAATGGAGGGGAGTTGTTCAACCCATCATGAATTGTAGGCCATGAGCCTATCGTAAACACATGTTTTGATCTCTTGTAGCATGATTCTGTTGGTCCGCTCGACTTGTCCATTTCTCTGAGCATAAGAAACTGATGTGAAGCAGATCTTGACCACAAGTTCCAAACAGTAGTCCTAGAAGGCACCACTTGTAAATTGGGAGCCATTGTCTATCAATATCCTGTTTGGGAGTCCATATCGGCAGAATATCCCTTTGACAAACTTGATCGCATGTTCAGCCTTGATTTCTTTTGTTGGCTCCGCTATAATCCACTTTGTGAATTTGTCGATAGCGACAAACAAGAATTTGTAGCCGCCTTGTCCTCATGGAAAGGTTCTGAGGATGTCAAGCCTCAGCACGAGAACGACCAAGACAGAATTAATCTGAAGGGCTTGTGCTGGTAGCTTGGTGTGTTTGTTGTGGAACTGACATGCTTCACATCGTCGTACCATGTCACAAGCGTCTTGGAGAATTGTCGGCTAGTAGAAGCCTTGTCGAAAAGCTTTGCCAACCAGGGTTCGCGCACCAGCGTGTGATCTGCAAATTTCTTTGTGGATGTCAAACAGCAGTTCCGTGCCATTGTCAGAGGAGACACAATTGAGCAGAACTCTGTTTGCGACCTTCCTATAGAGATTGTTCCCAATCATATAGTAGGCCTTTGCCTAATGTGACAACTTCTCTGCTTCTGTGTCGTCTTCCAGCAACTTGTCGGCATTGAGGCCTACTGTATGATCATCAAATCCTTATCAACAAGCTCGCCATTCTCATCATATGCTTCTCTCAACATCACCATTTTGATCCCACCCTTCAATGACACATAGAATATCCCTGGATGTCTCATGAACGCATTAGAAAACACACTTGACAGCCTAAACTCATCACAGAACTTCCCTATAATCGGTACAGCCATACTCCGCTCTACCGACAAAGACAAAACCTCATGTAAAACACCGATCAACCTCTTCTCTGCTTCTGGTGACGCCGGGTGAAGCCTATCCCACACCCACTCCCTCATCTCCTTCTTGAGGTAGAATCCCCTAGGAAATTTAACAGTAAAATTCGGCCTCGGCCGAATGCCAACTACATCGGCCTCCTTGTCAGCCCTCAATTCAATCACTGACTTCGCCAGCTGATCATCCCATGAAACCAGCTCAAGAAATGTGTTGCCGGATGTGTCAGGACCGGGATCTGGGAGGTCAAGAAATCATCGGAGAGACCGAAATCACGCTTGGAGGTGGCAATCTTGGCGACGGGGAGGGCACAGGTGGAGGAGATCATGAGGAGCTTGGCGAACCTGGAAGCGAGCAGTGTCGAGTGGAGTGCGTGGAGGCATGAGGTGAACTCGAGGAAGGACAGGAGGCTGCGGGAACGGGACGCGATGGGGTTGGGGGAGGGAAGACGGAGAGGAGGGTGGGGTACCGACGGAGGAAAGTGGGAGTGAGGACCGTGAGGCGGATGCGTTGGTGGCCCTTGGAGAGGTAGAGGAGGAGGAGGAGGCGGCCCAGGGAGAGGAGCACCTCGCGGACGAAGCGGGAGGTGAGGCAGTACGGGCGATCGTGGAGGATGGCATCGTCGAGGGTGGCGTCTCGGCACCAGGGAACCTTGAGGGAGGAGATGCGATGGACAGGACAAAGGGATTGGAGGCGGTGGACGTCGCCGGAAGCTACTGCTGCTGCGGTGGTGGCGGTGGCCGAAAGAAGCTGTTGATCCCAAATCGTACCGGAGTTAACTTGGAAAACCACTCACTGGCTTGAGAGATTTGCTTTACTCTAGTGCAGGTCCAAAGTATTGCTTCTTAGGTTCGTAGGCGTGCCAGTTGATTTGATCCTGCAATCAACAAGAACAAAGAAACAAGCATTAGTCTGCACATGATAGTCGATCGGCTAGTGGCCGATGACATATCGTCTGATGTTAGGCCCATGTGGTATGCACTGAATTGGCTAGGATAATTGAACCTAATCGATCGGCTGAAGATATTCATAATACATAATCTAAATATCAAAATACGTTTAAACTAAGTGATTGGGATAGATCGGTAGCGTACCGAGACAATATAAACCACTTAAGTCTAAAAGTAATTTAATATGTAGATTATATATATTTGTAGCATAGCCGATGTCGTAGATTTGAAGTGTATTGGCTAGTACTCTGATACCGCTCTATACTAAGATATCAGTACATGCTAAATATATTAAACATGGATCGATCAGGTATTAAGATGACTTAAGCTTAATATATTCAATTATAGTGAGATCTTAATATAAAGGGAAGCTTTAACATATCAACTAAATATAAAACATATAAGACAGTTAAAACAGATAAGATCAATGAAACCCCGATACTAACTCTATTAATGATCATAAAACAAGATAGATCTGTTATGATTCTAAAAACGACTTAATAGGTCGGACCTAACCGATGCAGCATTAAGTATAAAAAGAAGCATAAGATCTTACGAATCCATGAATACCTTTCAAGATGGTAGATACACGTATAATCTAAATTGACGACAAAACCTAACCCTATCATGTTATCTAATAACGAGACTAGCCGATTAGGGTTAGATCATGTTATCAATCTAGATTATATAGTATATATGATAAATCGATGATTTACGTAAATAGGATTAGAGTATCATGACGATGGAAGCACTAATCCCGAGAACACAAACCGCCATGACAAGATTTACCTTTTCGCTGGAGATCAAACAATGCAGCCCAAATAGAAGTAAGAACTCGTCGAAACTATTAAAAGAAAAGGTTGGCGATGCGCCGAAGGTTGTATTGAACATGATTGTTAATTGTTTACACGGTAGTGGGTCGTATTTATACCCAGATACAAGATAAGTCCGTGGCGGACACGATTCCTATCTCTATTACAATTTAAATTACAGATATGCCTAAAACAAACTGTCACCGACATTATCTATAAGGAAACTATTAAAAATATCCTAATTAACGATACAATTGCCTTTCCTAGACTCTATCCATGTATGGCAATCCTCATGAAGCACTTCAACCGAATCCGGTTAATTCCAATGTCTTCTCCTTGGGATTGGTCCCACCAACTATCCTTATCGGAATCGGCTGCATCGGCTATCCTTGTCCGATTCGGTATCAGCCGACAGTCACCTTAGCTGATTCAATCACCAACCGATGAATTTCTTAGCTGATTTGATTTGCCCTTGGCACGCACTCGATCTTCGAAAGAACTCGGCTTTTCTCAAAATCGGCTTCACCCCGATCCAAACTCGATAATTTGCTTACCAAATTTGGTCGTTAACACATGCCGCCCAACTCTGCTATATTGTTAATGTTGCGGATTTGCCAAATCTTATCTTGGAGAGATTTCAGGGCTTTTACGTTTCGATCGTCACCACATTTCTTTAAATAACGCCTGAGCGCCTTGGAAAGTTCACGCCGTCACTTGCGCACCTAGCACCTTCATCCGTAAATCTCCCCAAATCTCTCCCATGACTTCCTCGAACTCTCGGCAAGCTCGCGGTGATCCTTCCTCACGGCAATGACCCCATCAACAACAATGACAACCTCCACAGCTTCATCCGACGCCCCATCGGCCGAGTTCCCTAAGGTAAGTTCTATCGATTGTACATTATTCTTGTTTGCAACCGCAGATCATTGTTCTTGCCCTTCATGATTCGCCTCTTTTTATTGTAGCACCTTGTTCATCAGATCACTATTCCCATCCTTATTCATGAAAAAGGGTATTTCCTTGGCCCAATCGGCAACATGGATCCAACCAAATTTATCAATGTCAAAACCAATAGGATACCTTACGGGATATCAAACCCTAGCTTAGTACCATGGAATGGAACATTTAAATCATGGTCTTCAACCGATAAATCCTGGCCTACTTGGTACGAAAGAATGTCGGCTAGCAAACAGACTCACTGGGATGAGTTAGGCATAGTTCGGTGTTTGGCCCTCACCATAGCCGATTTGCCCAAGGATGAATCCCTCACATCGGCTGCCGCTATTTCGGTCCAACACCTACAGCCTCTTTCCTCATCCAACAAGGATCCATGACTCCTACTTTGTTGGACGTTGTCATGATCACTCGGCTTAGACATAACTTCGTTGGCTAACCCCAACCGATTCAATAAGAAATGCCTACTCTTTTAAGACCAGGACCATAGGAGGTTGGAATGGCTTTGTTAGCCAAAACATGGGGACCGGATCAATAGACCCCGAGAGCATGTTGCCTTCCGATGATGTGGCTTGAGAAATTCGTCTTCGTGGTCCGAGTTGCGCCCCACATCGAATTGGCAACACATAGCCGAAGCCCTCGTGGAAAAGGAACAAATCCTCCTAGGGAAATATCGCTCGGCTATCGTATCAAACACCGAACTCGGCATCGGCTAAGATTGCAGTCGACTCGGTTATAGGGACGGAGGTCCTTGGTGATTTTTGCAGCTATGGCTAATTCTCCTTACCAAAAAGATTGCTGGTCGGCTCGCATTGTCGGATGCCGATTCCCATTAATGCAGCACTATATAAATGAAGATGGAGAAGAAGTCACTACACATCGGTGCATATCATTTGGAGAGGCTGCCTGCACCTATCCTGGCTCCAAACTGTCAGCTCGACTCCTTGCCGACTGGTTCACAAGCTTCTATGGTGGCTTCTCCAAGAATACTAGAACTTGGTTCTTCTACTCAGATTACCAAAATTTTGAGCTTCCCTCGGATTTTAGCTTCAGTGACATCAACTCTGAGGAATATGAAAACCAAGAGAGATCTTCACCACTGCTATGACCCCATGTATCTTACCAATCGACATCCATCAGGGCAGAAATGTCCCTTTGTCTTATGAATTGTACCACCAAATGTCGGTTGCTAGGCAAATAGGACTGGGACAACTGCCGACTGGACTTTATTTTACTGACAAAATCCAGACCAGGGGAGGATTACCTCAACACTGATGATGCTGAAATTGATGAGCATTGAAGACCCTCCTCTCGGCAGCATAGGCACTCTAGACTTGGCAATGATGAGGAGTTCAACATTTGATCGATGGCGGACCAAGTTCAAGAAACATATCTTCCATCAGCCATCCTCAATGTACCTCACCACACTTCTCCCAGACTTAGTCCCTGATGTAAGTACTTGCCCTCTTTGTCAAATTACTCAATCATCAGCTATCATTGTCTAACACTTAACCAATGTCTTCTCATTCTTGCATACAACCGATTCTTCTCCTCCTCGTGTTAGCAACTCAGAGTTGAGATCCAATATGCTTTGGGGGTCTTCCCAAACAATGGTGGGCTTGCTCCTCAATCATCGGCTTCAACGCACCGAAGGTAGAAACTTTGTTGCATGACCAAACTCGCGAGCCGATAGCAAGAAAGAAAAGGGCCAAGCCATCGATCGCCGGTCCATCGACGGCGTAACTACAAAAACAAAAGACAGCCAAATGACAACCTATCGCCCTTGGACCCGGATGTGGAAGAGGCCATCAACCAAGAAGTCATGGAGGAGCAAATCGAAAAGTCTTAGCCGAAGTTGCACCAAGTCAAGTGATTCAAGCAAGTATGCACCAACGTCATCACGACAACCACCTTCTCAAAAACACCATCTCCTCCAAAACGTCTTCCTCGCCCTCAACCGGTATGCATCCTTGTCTCCTTGAAGCTCGACTAATTTACTTTAAACACGCTTGTCTTAATCCTAATCAAACTTCTTTGCTTGCAGCACAAAAGATTAGCCCAGAGGCAACCACGTCCAGCTCCATCGATAACCTTAAAATTCGATTTCCTTTATCTCTATTAATCTGCCGATTCTTAACCAACACTTGTCTTTTATGCAGCCTCCTCGCTGTACATGAGTTGCCCCCATGACTCCAGCGATCATACACCATCAGCCGGGGCAACCATCATGTTGTACCAAAAGAAACAAGAGCTCCCACCATCCATGTAAGCAACCTCTCAAATCCATATCGGCTGTCCTGAGGCTTCCTAACGCTTCACAACTTTGATATTCCTTCCTTTGCAGCGCTTAGCCGATATGTTCTCATTTGACATTAGGCAGTTCTTGGATGATGAGGAGGAAACTACCAGCAAGGCTCCAGTTCCCATAGGCGATGAGCTCAAAGATAAGCTTCTGGACATAGCCCGTCGGCTAGAAGGATCTCTAGATTATTTGGTCACCAATCGTGGGCCAATCGGGAGCCGATTCGAAGAGATCCAAGACCAACTCCCGATCGATAGCCAACGTCATCTCTCAAGCTGCTTACCTAGACCAACATCGGCACAAGCTGGAAAGAGCCAAACAATGTATTGCCGATCGGAAGGAAAGAAAAAGCCTTGAAGCTACGGTTGAAACCAATCAGCAGTCTATTACTATTGAGAAGACCAAGCTCGATGAGATGACTACAGGGCCATCGTCCATTGAAGCAAACATCGATCGGCTAGAGAAGTGAGAAGCTGAACTCGTAGCCGAGCTGGAGAAGTGCAGAGCTAACTTAGCCTCAGAAAAACAAAGGCTTGCCGATCTCCCTAGAGCCATCGAAGAGCAGAAGTCCAAGCTGAAGTTTTCCATCCAATACTTGGCAGATCTCAGGAAGTCATTGACAACCATCCCAGGGACTGATGCAAATCATTGAGGGGATCGAGCAAATCAGACATCGTGCCATATCGGCTATCAATGAGTTCACTGGCAATTGAACCGATTGTAATAGGACTAGAACTTTTGTGAACCTGCGACACCTGTAATGTAACTTCTTTGCTAATCTTTATGAACTCCTGTAGTAGTACTATAATATAATATCCGCTGATTCTCGTAATCTATTCTGCATTAAAAAAACTTTTGAAGTCCACAAAAATTTTGAAGTCCACTTGATTTTACTTGTGTATGTATATATGTCCCCCTAATTTTACAATGTCGATCGATCATTGATAAAATTATAGCTTGAGGACAACACACGAAATTGGCCATCATGTATGAGCAAAATCACAACCGATTATGATAAGAATAAAATGACTAAGGGCGATATAACTTATATCAGCCGTCACACATCGGCAGAACACAACCGATTATGATAAGAATAAGAAGACTAAGGGTGATATGAGTCATATCAGCCATCTGAAGACGATGTAAACACATCGTCTACCATGTATCGGCTCAACACAGCCGAATCATAAATTGATCCACACACTTGGATAATATTTCTTCAAGTAATTGCTGTTCAGATTCTTTCCAAAAATTTCTCCATCAAGCCCTTGCAGCATGTAAGCTCCTTTGGAAATACACTTGTATATTTTAAAGGGTCCTTCCCAATTTGGTGACCACTTGTCGAATTTATTGTCACGGGTACCAATCGGCAAGATCAACTTCCAAACCAACTCGCCTTCTGAAGATGATTTCGGCACAACCTTCTTGTTGTAATGACGAGCGATTCTTTCCTTTTCTCTAGTCACCTTTTCCAAAGCACGCAGCCTGGATTGGATCAAGTCTTCCGATTCATCTACCATAAGATTGTGATAGTCATCGGCTATCCATTCATCTTGTAATTCGATCCTTCTTGAGCCGATGACGCTTTCCCACGGCAAGACAGCCTCATGTCCATAAACTAGCGTGTATGGAGGCACTTGAATCGATACATGACAAGCCATCCGATAAGACCATAATGCTTCGGCCAATCAGCGATGCCATTGCTTTGGATAATCAGAGATCTTCCTCTTTATTAACTTGATCAAACTTTTATTGGATGCCTCTGCTTGTCCATTAGCCTGCGCATAATAAGGTGAAGAATTCAGCAATTTGATCCTCATGCTCTCTGCAAATTGGACAAACTCATCAGATACGAAGATATACCCCTGATCGGTTGTTATTATTTGAGGAACACTGAATCAGTAGATAATATGCTTTTTAACAAACTGGATCACTTCCCTAGAATCAACTTTCTTCAAAGGAATTGCTTCCACCCACTTTGTAAAATAATCAGTTGCTACCAATATAAACTTGTGTCCTTTACTTGAGGGTGGATTGATTTGGCCAATCATGTCAATTCCCCAACCTTTGAATGGCCACGGCTTGATTATGGGATTCATAGCCGACGCTGGTGCCCGTTGAATTGCTCCGAATTTATGACAATCTTGACAACCCTTGTAATACTTGAAGCAATCCTCCAACATCATTGGCCAAAAATACCCAGCTCGTCGAAGCAACCATTTCATCTTGTGAACTGATTGATGAGTACCACATATGCCTTCATGCACTTCGCCCATCACAACCTTGGATCGATCGGTACTCAAACACCTAATAGCACTCCAACAATCGTCCGATAGTATAGATCATCGTTGAGTAGAACATATCTGAAGGCCTTGTAACACAATTTCCTTGAAGCCGATTGAGAGAGATTCTTGAGATAATTATAAACATCATACCTCCAATCATCAGCAGCAATTGCAGCAATTTCAACTTCAATGTCCTTGACCATCGGCTTGTATCCCGATGCCCCCTGAGCCAAATCATTAGCTTCAACATTCTGCTCTTGAGGAATATGTGTCAAGGTTACTAGCCGAAAATTTTCCATCAACTCTCGGCATTTTTCGTAGTACGTCATCAACGTATCATTTTTGCATTCATACTCTCCAGCTAGCTGATTGATGACCAACAACAAATCACCTATGATCTCCACGGAATCGGCTTCAACTTCTTTCAAAAGTTGCAATCCTTTGAGAACTGCTTCTTATTTGACTTGGTTGTTGGTAGCATAGGGCTTGATTGTGTAAGCAAACTCAAAAATTGCCCCCTAGGTGATATGATGACCAAGCCGATACCGCAGCCATGAGTACAAACTGATCCATCAAAAAATAAAGTCCAAGGAACTATATCGACTGAGCCGATTGAGTCATCACGATGTTCAACGATGAAATCGGCTAAGGCCTGTCCCTTGATTGCCTTGGGTGATTCATATATGAGATCGAACTCTGTCAAGGCAAAAATCCATTTACCAACTCTTCCTTTTAGCACTGGAGCCGATAGCACATACTTAACCACATCGGCTTTGCAAACTATGGTGCATTCATTGGATAACAAATAATGCCTTAACTTCGTGCATGAAAATACGTACATATGCATAACTTCTCCACCGGGAATATCTTGTCTCAAAGATCCGTAAGCCTTCGCTCAAATAGAAAATTGCTCTCTCTTTACCTTCGAACTCCCGGATCAAAACCGAGCCGATTGACTTCTCATCGGCAATGGTATAACTCCGAAAGGCACCCCTTTCTCGCGGAGGAATCAATACTGGAGGGGCACTCAAATATTCCTTGATGTTATCCAAAGCTTTCTGTTGCTCGCCCCCAAGTAAACTGTTGGTCGGCTTTCACCGAAGCAAAGGTGTAAATGATACCATCTTTCCCGATAGATTAGATATAAATCGTCTCATAAAATTTACCTTGCCGACCGTAGACTCGCAATTGCTTCTTGTCCTATGGAGGATGAATATTTTTTATTGCATTAATGCTCCTCGTGTAACTTCAATCCCCTTTCATGGACAAGAAAGCCTAAAACTCGTCCAACCGATACGCAAAAAGCACATTTCGTGGGGTTCATCTTCAGGCCATATTTCCTTGTTCTCTCGAGAACTTTTCTTAAATCGGCTATATGGTCGTAGACTTCTTTGGATTTTACAACCACGTCATCAATATAGATCTCAACCAATAAGCCGATTAAGTCATGAAAAATGTAATTCATGGCCCTCTCGATATGTAGCTCCGGCGTTTTCGACCAAAGGTCATTACAACCCACTCAAATAAGCCGATTGCACCGGACATCCAAAGCACTCTTATGGATATCTTCTTCTCGCCATGAAAATTTGATTATACCGTGCATTGCCATCCATAAAACTTATGATTTGTGCCTGAAGCAGCATCGCCAACAAATCGGCAATCGGCATTGGGTATTCATCCTTAGGGGTGGCTTTATTTAGATCTCGAAGTCAATACACACCCTAAGTTTGTCGTTCTTCTTGATCACTGGGACTATGTTAGAAACCCATTCGGCGTATCGGTAAGGCCGAATAAAACCAAGCATCATATAAACGAGTAATTTCGGCCTTGATAGCATCATACATATCGGCCTTGAACCTTCTAGGCGCTTGCTTAAACGGCCGATATGTAGATTTGATAGGGAGCCGATGTTCAACAATCGATCGGCTAAGCCCGCATCTCAAAACACTCCCAAGCAAAACAATCTTTATATTCCTTTAAAAGTTCTATAAGCTTGATTCCAAATTGAGAAGATAATTTTTTACTAATGAATGTTGGCCTAGGCCTATCTCCCGAGCCTATATCGACTTCTTCTAAGTCGTCGGCCGACATGAAGCCTTGTCCTAGCTTGCCATCGAGATCATCTACAGGTGTCCTTTGTGTAGACGCTTGAACCCTTCACGACGCCCTCAAAGCAACAATTGGGGCTCTTCGTCTCCAATTGGCTGTATTTCGTAGTCGGACACTTTTAGATAATCGGCTTTCCAAACCTTGCCGAACAAGCAATCAATGCCATCCATCTCCCAAAGGGTTAAATCAGCATTGGCAACGTTTGACACGGCTTGCACAATTTCAACTTTGTCGCCTTGCCATTAGATTAAACTCGGTGCATGGTAGAAGGGATGCAATAATTGGCATGGATCCGGTCCCTTCCCAAAGAATGTGCTATATGATCCCTTCCCATCAATGACAAAGAAAATTGTAGGCATAGTCTCGTTGCGCGATTGTCAGCTCCACATTCAAACCCCTTTTGGTCTCTGATGGATTGCCTCCAAAATCTTTCAAGACCATGTTGGTCTTGATGAGGTCATCGGACCTCTTGCCCAATTTCTTGAATGTGGCGTAGGGCATCGGTTTCACGCAGCTCATCCATCGACCAACATCTTGGACATTGGCTTGCCATTGATATATCCTTTAACGTAGAGTGGCTTCGATGCCGATGCCTTGTCCCTCTCGGTTTCTCGAAGATAGCTTGCTCGGGGACAAAATTAACTTGGCCAAGGATTCCTCAACCATATCTCGCATCGGCTTGGGTGTTAACGACCAAATTTGGTAAGCAAATCCCGAGTTTGAAGCAAGGATTGAAGCGGAGTCGAAGGAGCGCATGATTTTTGGAAACAGAGTCTGCGTCGGCTGAGTCTGAATCGGCTAAGGAGCCAGTCGGCTGAGTCCGAGTTGGACAGGGCAGCTGATACAGCCGATTCCAATTAGGTGAGCAGATGAGATCAATCCCAGAAGGAAAGCGTGAGATAATCATTGTATTCGGTTTCCAAGTGCTTCGAAGATATTGCCATTTATGGATAACGTCCTACAACAAAGAATTGTATTTTCAAATTAGGATATTTTGTATAATTTCCTTATAGATAATGTCACTTTGTTTTAGGAATATCTTAATTCAATCTGTAATAAGGATAGGAATCAATGTCCGTTACGGACTCATTGTGTATCCGGGTACAAATATGACCCGAGACAATGAAATAAAAAAATACACAACTAATACAATCTCCGCGCATCGCCACCCTTTACTTTTACTTGCAATCTCGACAAGTTCTTGCCTCGTGTTGGGCTGCATCGGGTTCTGATCTCCAAGCAAGGTAATTCCTTGTTACAAGCGGTTTGTGCTATCGGGGTTAGTACTTTCATCGTCATGACACTCTAATTTTGTTATTACAATCTACTTAATTTATCATTACGTCATATAATCTAGATCAATGCTTAGATCTAACCCATAATTGGCTAGCATCTTGTCGAAGGTAACAGCCGACAGGGTTAGATCTTAGGGTTGATTTGGGTTATATGGCGTATCCACCATCTTGAAAGGTTTTCATTAGCTTACATAGATTTCATGCTTATTTTTGTATTTAATGCTGCATTAGTTTGATCTCTTAAGTCTCTCTTAGAATCATATAGATCTATTTGGTTCAATGACTGCTATTACAGATAGTATCGGAGTTTCAACCGATCTTACCTGTTTTAGTCATCTTATATGTTTTATTACTGTCAAATGTGTTAAAACTGCTTTTTATACCAAGATCTTATTCTAGTTAAATATGTTAAGTCTGGCATCAATCTGTTAAACCATATTAACAGCTGATTGATCTTTGTTTAGCGTATTTAGCCTGGAATAATATCTAAGTATAAAACTGTATCGGAGTAATAGCCGATTCACATTAGATCTACGACATCGGCTAGGCTATAAATATGTATAATTATCATTCTGGTGTGCTTTTAGATATAAGTGATTTATACTATCTTGGTACACTACCGATCTATCCCAATCACTTAGTCTAAATGTGCTTTGGAACAGTAATTATGCATCATGGATATCTATAGTCGATCGAGTAGGATCTAATCATAATTTAATTGTCTATTCTTTGTTTTCTTGTTGGTTACAGGATCAAACCAACTGGCACGCCCTACACACCGAAGGCAATCCAATTTGGACCTGCACTAGAGCTAAGCAAATCTCTCAGGCCAATGCGTGGGAAAATTTCTCATCAAAATTAGGCTGCTTCATACTCGGCTGGCAGCACAAAAACCATGTTGACTGATGCAGCGGCCACAACTTTTCCTTTGTCCAATCTTCTTGCCTTGTCGGCTTGAAATTCATCGGCTGAAACAACCTTGCTTTTCACACGCCACTCTTTCCTCGGCGTTGTTGCTTCTTCTTCTTCTTCAACCGATGGTCGATCTTGGCTTGCACCTTCTGCAGTCGACCCCTGCTCTTCATCCGTTGCACCCTCCTTTTCTGAGTCTTTGTGAAAGTATCGGAGGGGCACCATTGCGGGTTCATGGTCTCATCTTCATCTTCATTATCATCATCTTGGAAAAAGTCTTGATGAATCGGACCCCAGCCTTTGATGAACAGGGAGTTTCTTCTGTGGCAATCTATTCCTCCCAGAATGAGATCGGCTAGACTCCCCAGCGTAGTCGGCACTGCGATCGCTGCTAGCTGGATAGTCTTCACTCAATGGCAGCCTCATGCCCTCGCTCCAACAGAATCGGAAAAATTCGCATCCCCAGTGAGGATCAAAACTGTCAATGTCTTCCTGCCTGTCATATCTTCTCTGGGACTTATTGATGGCCTTGGCAGGGTTGGGCTGCCGATGATTCCTTCTATCGGCTGCTCTATCACTTGTGTGGACCATGTTAACGTGGAAAGGATTGTCATCAACTTTCATCGACCTATCATCTCCCTGCTTATATCCTTTGACAACCTTGGGAGGAGGCGGTGTTTCCCTTTCTATGAAGTCCTTCATGAAATTTGACCAAGTATCCATCTTTGGGGGCTTACTACCAGCTGTCCCGCCATCGGCATGAACCATGTTGACCGGGAAGGGGTTTCCATCAACCTTCATCGGCTTCTTTGGGTCTTCAAATTTAATTTTTCCACCTCTATAGCCGATTGAATCATTGTCGGAACACCTTATAGTCGTTTGTGCTATGGGACCCCGTGTTGTGCCATTTGCGGTATTTTCTTTTTTGAGTTCGTCACCGACGGGATCATGTGACCGACCGGTAGCCGAATCGTTGTCCCGGGCAAATCTCGTTTTGAGTTCGTCGGCCTTAGTGATGTCGAAATCATATTTTTCTTCTTTGGCCGAATTTTTGACCCATTGGTAGGTGATAACCTCTTTGTTTCTAGCCCAATCGGCTGCTGCCACTTCGGAGTCGCTGTCTTTCTTAGATTCAAAAGAATATGCAACATGGTTAATCTTCTTAAGAGTTTTCTTGGCCTCATGGAATCTTTGTTCATGTGTCAATATTTTCTGGGCCAGGTGAGCTAAACTCTCAAAGTCTTGAGCTGAAAACCTTTTCCTATCGGCCAGCGCAAAACACGCCGAAAGCGAGATCGCCTGAAGCCGTGAATCTGATTGAACCAGCGCCGTAACATCTGTGCTCTCATATTCTAAATCGTGAATGTAGTCTGGGACGGATGTCACGCCCGATTTTTGTTCGGGATTAAAAATCATGTAATAAATTATTTTCTATAAATTGAATAAAATGAAAAGCAAAGTAAATCAAGTGAATTAAATAAGGAAATTAAATTTTCCTTTAAAAATTAGCCCTTGCTTGCGTCAACCACGCCTCGCTAACGTCGCATTCGGCTTGCCGACGCATCCGTGCACGTCCTTGCTGACGTCAGCCCTTGTCTTGCTGACATCATCCCGAGCCTTTTCCTTTGTAAAATAATTAAATATTGCACAATAAATCGTTTTAATTTCCAGTATTCATTTAAATGGTCCAAAACTTCTAAAATTCATATCTAATTCATACGAACTCCAAATTGGGCCATTCAAATTGCAAAATTCATCTAAAATTGAGCTCTACATGTTTTTACTTTTGATGTACTGTTATTTGGTTCTTATTAGGGTGTTTCCTCGTTTTGCATGCCAGCGTGTAGATTCCGCCGTTTCTGGAGTTCGCGCTCGCGAGGAAAAGAGTCTAGAAGTCTGTTTGAAGATGCAAAGCAAGTCACACTTCCCTTGAAGCATATTGATCCTACTTTCATAAATGTTTTATGTTTGCAAATAAAATTGCATTGCTTTTCTAATTACATGGAATGATGGAATACCTATCTCCTTATTTGTGCCTTATTTACTTGATATCCGTCCTTTGTTAAACTTACGTGATAACTTGACTAAATTTAGTCACTAATGTTGATTTTAGCTATAATTATATGCTTAGTCATGCTTAATTACCACTAGCTCACTAAATGGGATAATTACACTATTTATTCTAGTCTCTGATGAGCTGCAAGCTCGGAACACCTGGCAATGTCTTATCGATCGTAATTATCTCAACTAAAATATGACATAATGGTGGGCTGTGGGTGCATGGTTTTGGATGGTCGCACCCATGGCAATTAAGGACCGGTTCATGGGAAACCCTGGAAGAATTACAGCGCTTACCACAAGCATGAACGGTAACTGCTTGACCCGTAGTATAGCTTTCCTCTAGCCGACGTACCCTAGTGAGGGTGGGCGTGATGGAGTTGGGTCGGCCCCGGTTTTATAGGTTGATAAAATTCCGAATTCACCGTGGCACGCGAGGGGGGCTGCCCGTTACCCTTAGGGGAGTGGGGGCAAAACCTTGGTGTGGTATCGCTTGGTTAGGGGGAGTTATGCGAAAGGTCTTGTCACGATTTCCCCCTTTGCAGTATCATGGTGGTACTTCGGGGCATGGTAACATGTGTGGAATCGTGTCTTGTGGGTAAAGTTGTGCACCTCTTATCAGAGTAAAACTATTCGAATAGTCGTGCCTGCGGTTATGGGCGATCGACCAGATTCACTATGATTAGTCTCACACCATTTAATAATTTGACTTAATGGAATTGGTTTAGTTCAGGTGGAATGATTGGGCCTGTTCAATATGGGGATGACGTTGTTCAGTGGAAGATTAATATTGCCTTAATTACTCAACTGTTTTACTATTTTTAAACAATTAAATGTTTGTAAACCACATTTATGCAAATAGCCCAAGCCACTCTGTTCTCCCCTTGCGCGTCTGCATTTTCTCGGTGTGACTTGTTGAGTACTGTGGTTGTACTCAGTCTTGCGAATTTTCCCCCTTCAGAAGTGTAGTGCTTCTTACTTGAAGATGGAGTTAGAAGACCAAGGCTTAGACCCCAGTTGAGTTTGCCTGTGGAGTGAAGCTGAAGCCCCGCTAGTGTCGTCTTTCTTTTCCGTTGCTGTTTTTGGGTGTGAGGAGTAAGAGCCTCTTCTGTAAGTATTTTTATTTTTACGCTTTGTTTTTACGTTTGGATCTGTGTATTAATTTATCATTTTATGTACTCTGGTTTAATACACAAAATAGTCAAATTTGGCTAAATTTTCGGGCGTGACAACAGATTCATCGTGTTTTTGCCTCATAGTCGTCAAATCGCAGCCCATCTCATGAACAACACTTGTAGAAGTATCTCGTGAAACTGTTTCTCTAGATCGGTCCAGCTTTGCACGAGTTGTAAGGTAGAGATGAGAACCAGGTGAAAGCCGATCCAAAGAGAGAAAGAGGGAATAACCTAACCCTCAGGCGTCGGTAGCCGATGCCTCACCACACGGGGCTAAAATTTGGCTGACATGTTCATACATAGAGACATTGTCCCGCCCGAGAATTTGGAGAAGTCGGCACCTTGTATCGGCTAGGCGTGGGAACCCTCTCAAAATATTCTCGGATAAGGGTACCGATACATGTTGCTTGTGTCCTTGGGCTTGAGGCCAAATTGTTCCCTCATGACATCTGAGATCATATCTGCCCAAGGTTTCTGTTGCTGTGGTCCTTGCACCTGCTGTTATATCGGCTCAAATTGATCGAACTGAAGTGGTGCCTGCCGATACTGCATCTAGGGTGAATGAGGCTGATATTGTGAATGAAAGTTGCCCCCCATATTGATGCACCCCATGAGGTGGCTGATCATGACCGTGATGGGGATCGATAGGGTGTTCTTGCAAATTTGGCGAGTATGACCCTATCGGCACTCATGGAATCGGCTTGACTGGTGGCCCGCGTATTGAACATGGCCGCAATTTGGTCCTGAGCGGCCAGAGGGATATCTTGCCCACCGTGCTGAAGCAGTTGCCTCGACAAAAGTGTAGGGATGAAGTTTGGTTGCTTTTGAGCCAATGATGAAACAATCGGCCTTCGGGCACCGATGTCGATGTCGTCGGCTTACCGGGGGTATGGTTGAGACAGACTGCAGTCCATCGGTGGCCAAAGTCCTGTATGGTGGGAATTTGCCTTCAGGGAGGAAAATTGGGCCCTTGGCCTGATATTCGGCAACCCTGGAATCGACCACGTCCTTGATCATGTTGTTCAGGGTGTTGACAAGGATGCCCGATTGGTTGATGAGTGCCTCATGCACGGCGTAGTCGATCCGGTCCTGCAGATTGTTGAGCTCTAGGCTCTCCTCCTGCTTGACGTCCTGATTCTTGGCACATTTGCTAGAACTTGCTTCGGGCTCGTCATCCCTTGGTAACTTTATCTTGTACCTTTGGACGACAGTGCCTGACCGAGTTTGGACGAGGGAATGCAGATACTGGTTCTGCAACTTGTTCATTAGCTCCTCCACCTCGGCCTTTTGCTCGGGCATCAATTTGTCCATAGTGATCGAAATGATGTTTTCTTGGTGATCTCAGAAGTCTTGATGTCGACCATTGTGTCTGACTTGCACTCGTGTCCCACCAGGCATGCCAAAGAAGTGTGTTGATCCCAAATCGTACCAGAGTTAACTTGGAAAACCGCTCACTGGCCTGAGAGATTTGCTTTACTCTAGTGCAGGTCCAAAGTATTGCTTCTTAGGTTCATAGGCGTGCCAGTTGATTTGATCCTGCAATCAACAAGAACAAAGAAACAAGTATTAGTCGTAAATGATAGTCGATCGGCTAGTGGCCGATGGCATATCGTCGATGTTAAGCCGATGCGGTATGCATTGAATCAGCTAGGATAATTAAACCTAATCGATCGATCGGAGATATTCATAATACATAATCTAAATATCAAAATATGTATAAACTAAGTGATTGGGATAGATTGGTAGCGTCGAGACAAATAAATCACTTAAGTCTAAAAGTAATTTAATATACAGATTATATATATTTGTAGCATAGCCGATGTCGTAGATTTAAAGTGTATCGTCTAGTACTCCGATACCGCTCTATACTAAGATATCATTATAGGCTAAATATATTAAACATGAATCGATCGGTATTAAGATGACTTAATAAATCGATAACAAGCTTAATATATTTAATTATAGTGAGATCTTAATATAAAGGGTAGCTTTAACATATCAAGTAAATATAAAACATACAAGACAAATAAAACATGATAAGATCGGCTGAAACCATGATACTATCTCTATTAATGATCATAAAACAAGATAGATCTGTTATGATTCTAAAACGACTTAATAGGTCGACCTAACCGATGCAACATTAAGTATAAAAAGAAGCATAAGATTTATACGAATCCATGAACACCTTTCAAGATGGTAGATACACTGTATAATCTAAATCGACGACAAGACATAACCCTATCGGTTGGTATCTAATAACGAGACTAGCCGATTAGGGTTAGATCATATTATCAATCTAGATTATACAAGTATATATGATAAATCGATGATTTACATAAATAGGATTAGAGTATCATGACGATGAAGCACTAATCCCGACAACACAAGCCGCCATGACAAGATTTACCTTTTCACTGGAGATCAAACGATGCCGCCCAACTAGAAGTAAGAACTCGTCGAAACTATTAAAACAAAAGGTTGGTGATGCGTCGAAGGTTGTATTGAACTTGATTGTTAATTGTTTACACGGTCCTAGGTCGTATTTATACCCGCATACAAGATAAGTCCGTGGCGAACACGATTCCTATCTCTATTACAATTTAAATTACAGATATGCCTAAAACAAACTGTCACCAACATTATCTATAAGGAAACTATTAAAAATATCCTAATTAATAGATACAATTGCCTTTCCTAGACTCTATCCATGTATGGCAATCCTCATGAAGCACTTCAACCGAATCCGAAGCTAATTCCAATGTCTTTTCCTCGAGATTGGTCCTACCAACTATCCTTATCAGAATCAGCTGCATCAGCTATCCTTGTCCGATTAGGTATCAGCCGACAATCACCTTAGTCGATTCAATCACCAGCCGATGAATTCCTTAGCCGATTTGATTTGCCCTTGGCGTGCACTCTGTCTTCGGAAGAACTCAAGTTTCTCAAAATCGACTTCAGCCCTAGATCCAAACCTAATAATTTGCTTACCAAATTTGGTCGTTAACAGAAGCATACTACAATGTGGGGGAAGAAGAGACGTTCTTCACTCACACTATAGATAAATACTCTTTACGACCTAATTAACATATAATACAAGAATATGTATTCCTTAGGTAAATAGCCACAATTCCCAGCCCAATCCAAATATGGGCTGGAAAGTTTGCTTTACTTTTCCGGTGCATCTTTGTTATTGGCCGAAAAAGTAGACCTCCCAAATGAGGGTTGTTGGGCTAGAAGTTCATGATGTGTTCGGTTGTCTACTGTTTGAGCGTCCTTTTGAAAAGCTCAATCATCGAATAAATAAAGTTAATGAAGTCGATTGTCTTTGTAGTGGAAGGCTCGATCACTGAATAAATAAAGTTAATGAAGTTTACACGCATTGGGGTTTGGGGATGCTACCACTCTTTTAAAGGAGGTAAAATAGGAGTAAAGCAGAAGAGGAAATGTAGTACTATGCTTGCATTGCATGGCCTATAAAAGTTCCAGTCTGGCGGAAATGAGAGGACGGAATTCGTAATGGTTTATCCAAATTTCAACAAATAACTAAGCGTGAAAAGAGCATAGCTTCTTGGATTATGGACTTCCACAGTAATAATTATACAAACTACATGTATATACATGTGCTCATGTGCATCGGCCGCTATTTTATCAATTATAAATTCATAATGCAGTGTTATGTGTACTGACAATATGGTGACCATCTTTTTTTCTTCAAGAACAATAAAGTGCAGCGGTTATTCTTCGGTTGAAACATCTAACTACAAATAAAATAACTGTCCAAATACTATAATAACAGAGTTCCTCATTCTACTAGAGAAGTTGGATCATTCTGGTGGAAGGACATCTTTCGACTTCATGGCATCTATAGATCAATCACTCAATGCACTCTAGGCAATGGTTATTCTGTAAACTTCTGGCTGGATAGTTGGATCAGACCCCCTCTATTTCAGACCTACCCTCGGCTGCACTCCTTTGCTATCTCAACAACGAGTCGTACACAAGTTAATGCATTACGAAGACTGATTCGGTGTTTTTCTCGCCACTATCAATTCAGGCTGCTGAAGAACTGGAAGAACTACAATTGGTGCTGCAGCAACTACCATATGATGAACACTCTATCGACTCTTGGAGACCGACATGGGGAACAAGCTATACTAGTAAAAAGTTCTATAACTTTGTATATGATTCAGTTCAGGCTCATCCAATCTTTGGTAAACTTTGGAAATCACAATGTACTCCCAGAATTAAGTTCTTCACTTGGCTAGTGCTTCTCAACCAGCTTAACACCAAAGTCATGTTAACCAGAAGATGTATCGGGAACAGAGAGAATGACTTCTGTGTCGTGTGCTCCCTGAATATAGACGAATCTATTGATCATCTCCTCTTTGACTGCCCCTTTGCAAGACAATGTTGGAGCAAAATCAGCAAATACTGGGACCTATCTATCCCCATCGAAGACAGACTCTTTAATTGCAATTCCTCCATCTTCGACTTTGAGGTAACCCAGATTGCTCTTTGGGAGATATGGAAAACACGGAATGATAAAGTTTTCAACAGAAGGGAAAACTCTCTACCCAACTGGTTCCTCAATTTCAAAGTTCAGGGCTATACCCAGGCATCAAGATTTAAGGCTGTCACTAGGGATGCGTTTTGCTTCTAGCTTGATGCTTTCAGTTAGTCTCTCTATCTCTTTTGTACCTAACTACCTGGCTAACCCCTCCTCCTAACACCGCTGTAAGTATTTCCCCTGCGTTTAATATATTCCTTGTGCTGTTGCTGTGGGGATTTTTTCCCACAGTCTTTGCTCCAAAAATGTAGGAAACACCTCAGTTAACCTTTCAATGTCATGTGTCAGATTCCATCTCTTTAACTCTTGAAATGTTCTTGACGGGCACTCACAAGGGCTGTTCATACTGAAGTTGAAAAGGACATGGTCATCAGTAATTAGAGTCGATTCGATCAGAAGTTAGCATTCAGATAACAGCAACAGGCTTCTGAGAAGACTTGGATGGTCTGTAATTTGGATTTATGCAAGTGATTCTCAAGGTAAGCATGTTAAAATTATGTAGTTTTCATATGGTGACTAGAGAAGATTAACAGAAAAACAGGCCCAGCACGTTAGAAATAAAAATAGACCGCATCCTGAGTGAATGTGACCGATTAGAATTCGTTCATGTTCTAATGTTCATCCTATTTACAGCAGAAGAGTACGAACGTGAATAAAAAATGCAGTCGAAATTGCCATGGGTCAATGAAACCTTCGACAGGTTTAAATAGTATTATATACAAAAGGAATCAGCATTATTAGCTTGAATGTACTCATTGTTGTTGGAACTATTGTATGAAAAAAAGTGAAACCTCTCGTCCTTTTGAATGGGGTGTCTGTCTGATCAATGATATATGAATTGGAGTGCATCTAGGGGAAGACCACATAAATCATAATTCTGAACAACCCACAGACACCAGAAAATTGACAGAATAATTCATTAAAAGTTTAGAACTGTTAATGGATTGTTCTAAAACAATTTATATAGATATCTAAATTCTAGACTGTGTCACATAAAAGTGGCATCCATAGAGTTCAAAATAACTTCACGGTAGTGTCATATTTGCTATGTTTAATCATACTTGAAACTTTATTCGCATATCATTGAAAAACTACTAGCATCCTATATTATTAGCATTGGAGGATCTACATGAATTGTGTAAAGCACATGAAGTTAAATCGTGTGGCTACAAAGCAAATCAATATTGTACCTCATGTTTACTTATTATCATACAACTTTCCCACAGCAATGCACAGGATTTCATCTAGTTTGCTTGGTAATCTATAACAGTTCATTTTATTAGGAAGAGCCAAATTTTTAT
Organism: Oryza australiensis; assembly: GCA_019925245.2. Taxonomy (NCBI): domain Eukaryota; kingdom Viridiplantae; phylum Streptophyta; class Magnoliopsida; order Poales; family Poaceae; genus Oryza; species Oryza australiensis. Next base: position 97,061 of record JAIFGZ020000011.1, on the reverse strand, counting down.
ACTGCTCGCCAAGTAACCAGTTCTTAGCTGTTTAGACTATGAGAACTAGCATGGACACAAACATGGCTATTCAAAAAGAAAAAATGAAGAAGAATCTCCCAGTTGAATCTGCTTGATTTTGCTTCAGTCTTTAAAATCCCGTGACAAAGAACAACCATACATTTGTTATGGGCAAGGGTGATGATGGTGTTCGAGAGGTGGTGAAGCAATGAATAGGTGGAAGAGTGAAAAGTTGTATGGTGTACACCACTCTTGTATGGTCTCGATGTCCGCCACGATATAGCAAGGGATTAGTTTGATGAAGAGCCAATGAAGATGATGAATAAGAAGATGTAATACAACGAGGTTTTATTATGATCCAAGGCTACAAGTGACGAAAGATGGTAAGATGTGATAAAGGGTTGGCATGACTTGGCTACGCAATGGACCATGCATGGAGATGGGCAAGCGGAGGGTTAGTGGCGAAGAACCCAACGTAGTAGTGAAGGAGCAAGTTCTTGCCTGAATACCGACGAACCGATCGAGGCCATAGGATGTCATAAGTTGCCGAGGATTAACCCTTGGTGAAGAAGAAGCACAAGATGAAATATTCAAGATCAAGAGGATGTGATTCGTTGATGAACATCAAGCCAAATTCTATATTAGCATTGATCAAGGCAAAAAAAGAAAATGACGTAAAGGTATTTGTATTGGTATAGCTTTTATATTTGCTTTTGAGTTGGTAGGAACCATAGTATTAAGTAGAATGTTGCCTCGATGTCTAGGGATGAGTTTGGTGCTCAAAATCTTTGTTCAAGTGGTTCTCTCTCTTGGATTTGTGTACTTGGAGTTTTCGAGTTTTCTAAAATAGAGTTTGGAAGTTTTCGAAGTGTTGTTGCCTTCAAAAATAGTGCTGGTAATTTTCGGAAGTTTTCCGAGTCATTTCAGAAATTTTTGAACTGCTTTGATCTTGGAAATGAGTACTAGTCTTTTTCGGAAGTTTATGGAAGTGTTTCAAGAATTTCCGAACCGTGTTGAGTTTGAAGATTTTGGTACCGGTGATTTTTGGATCTTTCGTAATATTTTTGAAATTTTCCTAAATGCTATTTTGCCCAATTTTCTAATGTGCTCGTGCTGAAATTTTTACACTATTCGAAAAATTTTGAAAGTACTCTAGAAAGTTCTAAAGCTGATTTTGCTCTCTCGGTGATTTTTGGATATTTTTGAAAACACTTCGGAAATTATCACAAAATGGAATCTTTGCCCCAAGGGAAAATCTAAGGGTGTGGCTATAAATAGACCCTCCACTCACAAGCTAGGGCTGCCGGCTCCATTGCTTATCTTGTGCTCTTAGCTTGTGTTGATTTGAGATTCATTTTGAGCCTTGCCTTCTCAATTCTTCCTCTCTACCGATCTACAAGCTTGGATTTCGTGTGTGTGAGTGGTTGATTTGAGTTTGTTTGAGTGCTTGGTGTTGATTTCGTGAAGATTTGTTGAGCACTCGATTCATCCCCAAGAAATCTTTAGTGCATTTTTACTCTTGGTGGTTGAGGATACCTAGACGGCTAGGAGTCAATCTCAAGACACCGATTTGTTTGTAGTGTGCCGAGAAAGTTTGTGAAGGTCGGATCTCACCATCAAAAGGGAAGAGATACCCTTAGTGTAATAAGGAATGTATTTGTGCAACCTCACGATGATAGGATTAGAAACGACTCGCTCATTGTGAGCTCCTCAACGGAGAGTAAAATCCCCTCAAGTATTTGAATTTCGAGAACACCTCGTCTTACAAAAATCTCGGTGATATCTCTCTCGCTCATCTAGCTTTCCTATTTGGAGCCGCTAGTAACTTAGTTGTTGTTTGTGCAATCATTTCTCTACTTGTGTCGCTATCAATTTTTGTTTGTCTTGCTAGCCTGCTTGTAAATCTAAGATTTTCAAAAGTATCCAAAAATTATTCTGAAATATCCGAAATATTAGGAAATTTCCGAAAAGTTTAGCGTTCACATTTTCTTAAAAGTTTAAATCGCCTATTCACTCTCCTCTAGACAACATCAAGGTCTTTTCAAGGGGCGACAAGGCTAGAATTTGGCTTGTTTCGTTTGGAGCCAATTTTTACCTTATCAAAATAGTAGTGCCAAAAACTCAACAAGTTTTGACACTATCAATTTTTGTAGTATTGAATTTGAACTATTATAGGCATTTGTTACCAAACCAAACATGCATTTGCCACTATTGAAATTACCAAAATTTTGGTAGAGCAAAAATTGGCATCAAACCATCGTTCAGTTTCATTGAGTCGCAGAAAGGCTCTTCTTTGCAACTTAGAGGCATGGTTTTGTCTAATCTAGGTCTCGTGGGAGATGGAATTCTAACAAATATAGTAGTACTAACATTTAGGTATTGTGCGTAATGCGAAGAGCTTTTGGGCATGTGAGAAGCCCACAGTCATCTAAAAAGAGATAAGCTACTTGTAGGTGTGTTTTAAAGGGTTGATGGACAACAAGCCAAGTTTATGGCAATTATTCAAAAGGACAAATCTATATCTATATCTATACTATTAAATATTAATAGTGGTGGTATTCATTTTCACACCATCTCTATTACTAACATCTGGTCCCCATAGTCTATACTATTACACAGTTTTCTCACATTTCACTATTGGCTTTTCTCATATTTTAAAATCACCTACTTATTCAATAAAAACATAATATTACTTAGACTAAATAAGTTAATATTACTTAGACTAAATAAGTGAAACACAATTTGTTTTCCGTTACAACGCACTGGCTCTAGGCTAGTAAAGTAAATATTACAAAGTTGAAAAGCATATTATAAAAAGTTATTATAAGGAATGCAGTTTGGAAGTATGCCTACAACAATACATATATTCTCCTCATTTCGCCTATAACTAGTTACAATATAAGTCATAACATTTATTAGCAACAAAAAATAAGTAAGACGTATATATATATATATAGTCTGTGATTTAAAAGCAAATGACAAAGAGTAAAGTTAGATGAAAAAAATATCGAAATAAACTCTAAAATTAAGTTTAAAATTTAAATTTTAGTTACAGCTGATAAATTGAAGAGCAAACGATAAAATTAGTGAGTCCTAACGTCCTACTCAACCATTTACTATGTTTATTATTGCTTTCTTGTATATGAGTGGCATAGTAACAACGACTAAAAAGAAAAGTCTATATCATCGGCGAAGTTATTGATTCCCTTAAACCACTTTAAATTACTAAAACCACGTGTGATATAACTGAAGCTTCTAACATCGGACCACATGTGGCTTCAAGAGCTTAATTTATCACCAGCAGAGGATGATATAGTACATAAAAGAAAGCATAATTGAACAGATTCTACCCATCCACCAATCCCCAAAATCATCTTTAATACCGATTGAAAACCCTCATTAATCCTTATAGCAACCGTGACTAGAAAACCGAGACTTAACATCTGAATATTTAGTATCGGTTGAAGATGCATACCAAATCAAAAAAAATATGTAGGATGTGAGATTCAAACTCAAAATCTATCGCCTCAACCTCTACATGCATTACTATCTCACCTACTTTACACATTTGACTTGAAAAGACATGTTTTTCTTTTGAACTAGCTTAGGAGGCATCTTTATTTAAGTATCGGTTGGTACCATTAATCGATACTAAAAATATTTATTGCCGGTTAATAATATCAACCGAAACTAAAGATACATCAACATTAGTCTCGGTTGATGCTATCAACCGATACACATTTTTAATATCGATTGATAACACCAACCGAGAATAAAGATATTTCTAAAGACTAGGCTTATAGAACTGATACTAAAGAGATTTAGTATCGGTTCTTAATCCATCCGAAAGAAATTTAAGTGCTTAGGATATTGGATAAAAGATCTAATAGTGATCGCAGTCCCAATAAATAAAGGATGGCACGTCAAAAATTTTAATGGGGTGGACACATGTCCACTCCTGGAATTGCAGATGGCTAACAATGATGTTTTATTGAACTACAGTGAGCATCACCGCTGAGACTTTAGTACTGGACCACTTTTATTATCACACATTATAATTGATTTTGAGTTTGTCCTAACTCAAACTTATTTAATTTTGATTAAGTTTATAAAAGAAAAACTACAACACAAAACACATGCTATGAAAGTATATTCGATGGTGAATTTGATGTAACTAATTTGACATTGAATGTTTCTATGTTTTTAATAAACTTTTTTAAAAAAATAATACAAACATATATAAACACGGATGCTCACAATGCATGCACGCAAACATTTTATCCCTATAAGTATCTCTAGAAGACTGGATTGGTATATTTAATATTGACGAAGTCAACATGGGCGCTCGTTATCGATGGATACGTCTTCTATCACTGAGAGAATAATTAACAATAGATACGAGTATATGTATCAAATCTAGAAATTAAACTCCAATTCACTGCTTTCTTATAAACTTAGGTTATATGGAACCGTAGGGAATGACACATTTTATATAGGCTTTCCATGGTTGATCGGGTAGTCAAGATTAACTTTTGTTTAACTTGTTGCCTGCTGAGCTAGAAGCAACAACAGCACTTTCTTTTGCGGCCCTAGCAGCTCCATCGATTAGCTAAGAGCTGATTATAAAGCCGTAATGGCTTATTAGTGAAAAACTAATTTGTGGGAACTTTTATTTATTTGTGTTCTTAATGACTTAATTAAAAGCAAACCACGTCAAAAATATCCTAAAATCAACTCTAAAATTAAACTTTAAAATTTATAATTTAGCAGTCTTATTTTTTATAGGATTTATAGGACAAAGGATGAGGTCATGGATCTTTTCCGTAATGCCACATTGGCAATTTGGCACCACAATCCTACACGAATCACTGTACAACGATGACTCACAAGTCACCAAGGATACCTCCAACGCGAAGCTTAGACAGGCGCTTAGGAAAAAACCAGGTTTTTTGTCACGTAGGATCTTCCTGCAAGGAGTCGTTGCTTCGTGCAGCATCGACGCCTAACGGGCGCTAGGATCATGTAACCAACACAATTTCAAACTTTTATTACACTACTAATAGTACAAACAATCTTTGAAATGATCTTTGGTTGATGTAAAAATCCATAATTATCCCAGTTTTAATAGGAACCAAGACTAGAAAACGTTTTTTAGTCCCGGTTTAAAAGACATCAGCTCTCTAGGATCTTTAGTCCCGGTTGGTGCTACAAATCAAGACTAAGGATCATCTTTAGTCTCGGTTAGATTCTTGTCGAATCTGTCAGTCGGCGGCCATCTTTAGTTCCTGGTTTGTAACACCAAACGAGACTAACGATTTCATCTTTTGTCCCAGTTGATGTTACAAACCGGGACTAAAGATCTAAATGATCTTTAGTTCCGGTTGGTGTTACCAACCGGGACTAAAGTGAAGAAAGGTGTTTTTGTTGTAAAGGAATAAAATTAATTTGTTGTATAATTTTGTTGCATGATTAAAATGACCTAAAATTAATTTGAGAGGACCTGTAAGTGAAAAGGGGTGGTGTTGTGTGGGGGTGGGTGATTAAAGATAGAAGAAAGCTTTGATCCTAACATTGTAACTACAAATTACCATATTGTTATTAACTAGTGATTCTCAATATATTGTTTTGGTGATAATATACAAATCAGAGTGATCTACAATATTGATAAGAACATCACTTCTTCGAATACCTTCTGTTGTATTGTCACTAGAACCTTTCATGCCATAGCTTTCGCATATTTTAGTTTCGAGTTTGTGTTTGGGTCAAGATCTTATTACTGGTTAGATCATGTTAGTCCAGTTCGTGTGTTTTCCCCTTTGTTTCCATCAAACCCTAGCCCTCGCGTCTAGTTTGTGCGCGTGTAACAAGTTTTTGCACACATTGTTCCCGTTTCATCCTCTAACTCAAAGTCGGTTTTTAAAACGGTCATAACTTTCGCATATGGACTCGATCGAGATGTTCCATATATGAAAATTGATCGAAAAAATTTTTGGATACGTTCATCCATAGCTTCGCCGTGTTAGGAGATTTTATTTTTTCCCAAAAATGGCTCGAAGATTGCCTTTTTGAGCCTCGGAAGATTTTTTCGATTCGAGAGCGCGTCTTCGAATTTTTCACCGGCCACGTCTTTCACTAGGCTCAAATTTTCGTGTTAGCTCTCGTGTGCTCCTAAATCAAAAAATATTAAAAAAATAAAAAGAAAAATTTAAATTTTTCCCGTCTTGGTCAACAGAGAGTAAAAAGTAAAATAGAGAGGGACAAAAGAGAAACAATATCTAGATGAGCACATAGAGAGGTGCAATGTCTAGGGTTACCTATATTTTATTATATTTTAATACATTAATTATTATTATTTTAAATCTATATTTATTTAATGAATTATTTAATTTTTAGTTGTTAACCCTAGCGAGGATAAAAAACTAGAAAATAGCTTAAAATTATATTTAGTCCCGTTTGGTGGCTACAACCGGACTAAATATGAATTAGAAATAGCGAAAATTATCTTTAGTCTTGCTTGGTAGTCTCGCTGATGCCACCAACCAGACTAAAGATGAATTGAAAATAGCGAAAAATTATTTTAGCCCGCTGGTGCCACCAACCGGACTAATATATCTTTTGTCCCGGTTGGTGCCACCAACCAGGACTAAAGATCCAGGGCTATATATATCTCTGGCGCACATCGTCTTCTCCACCGATCCAACACTTAGCTATTTTTTCAGATCTATCTCCCCTCAGCTCCCTCTCCCTATCCCTCTCCCTCTCCCCTCAGCTCTCGTGACGGCAGCGGGAGATGGCGGCGGCGGAGCGCCATTTCCTCACCGGCGACGGAGGGGTGCCATCTTCTCACCGACGGCGGCGAGCGGGAGCTAGCGATGAGCGACGAGCGGGACTCAGCGGCGAGCGAAATCGGCTTGAATTTGTGAATGATTTTGTTGTAGATTTTGTGTGAATTTGTCGACGATTGGTTTAGATGTTTTGTATGAATTTGTAGATAATTTTATTGTTGTATTTTGTTGTATTCGATATGTGGCGTTGAAAAAAAATAATTTTGATGTTGTGTGTTATGTATATGTGTGTTATATATGTGTATGTTATGTATTTATACATATATATATATATGCATATTGCATATATATATATATGTGTAAACAAGCAGCAAGCTAGTCAGGAGCAAAATTAAAAAAAGAAAAAACTGTTGAATTAAATGTGTTTGATTTATATTTTATGTGATGAAACATTATATTTGTGCTTTGATAGTCTATGTGTGATATTTTATGTGGCGGTTAGACCGGCTAAGACACGTCGGCCGACCGGTATGCGCACGGCCGACGGAGGTGTGTGTGTGGTCGACCGGTCGAGTCCGACTCACGCGGTCTGACCGACTTCGACTCGCGGTCAAACTCCGACTCACTGGTCGGACCGGCACCTGGCCGACCGCGACTTTGGTTTTGGTTTGATTTCTCGGTTTTGGATTGTTTCGTGTGGATTTGATTTCTAGATGATTCTTATGTGTATGGTTACTGTTAACAAGCTAATGTGAGTCAAGTTTGGACAAACTTGTGCTCGGTATATCGTTTCTTTGTCGTATATGTGCAGGTATTGCTTGAGGCCTCGGATAGTATTGCCGATGTCGGATCGGAGTCGACTTGGAAGAAGTAGACGTCCAGCATGCGGGATACTAAAAAGCTAGAGAATAATGCACATGGAAGATGGATAATCTATATGACATATGAGAGGAATCGTATGTGGAGTCGAATTTGGAAAGGAGTCCGAATTCGGGAAGTTTGATTGAGATAAGGAAATAGATGAGTTTATAGTTAGCAAGAGAGGGTTTTCTATGTGGATTAGGAGTCCTACTTGGATTCGTGGACCTACTGCATGTATAAATAGAGAGCAATGGTGTGCCTCCTAGATATAGATTTTCAAAAGAGAAATTTGAGAGAATAGCTAGGGTTTCGAGTTGGGTCGAGATTTTGGTGAGGAGTGCTGTTGTTGCACTTTGTAAACACTTTTAGATGCAATAAAGTTGAAATAGTTTGATCTACTTATTTGAGATTTTATCTACCGGTGTTTTCTGGATCCCGACGGTCTGACCGTAGGTGTGCACGCGGTCTGACCGGTGGGCGGTGGCGGTCCAACCGGAGGCTAGGCGGCGGTCTGACCGGCCAGAAGGAAGGTCTGACCGGCCTATATACTGCGGTGTGACCGGCGGCGGCTTCAACAGGTTCGGTTCGTTTTTGTTTTGTAGATTGGTTTCATCGGTATCTTTAATTCTGCAAAAGATTTGAGTTTTTGGTTTTCCCTACCATTCACCCCCCTTGGTAGATTTGTTTGATCTTGTTCGATCCTTAAAAAACTTTAGTCCCGGTTGATAAAAAAAACTTTAGTCTGGTTGGTGTTATCAACAGGGACTAAAGATCTCTCTTTAGTCCCAATTATTTCATCCGGAACTAAAGATGTCGATCTTTAAATCCGCTTTCGTAGCCCTAGTTCAATAACCGAGATAACAGGGTTACGAACCGGGACTAAAGCCCCTTTTTCCTTTCCCAGTACTGTTAGCATCGCTCAAACCGATGCCTGCCGAAGTCACCGCGGCAAACAAGAAAATTTTGCAGCAAAGCAACAACCATGCCAGACGAATCAATTCAGTAAAACACCATAATTACAAATCTGCTACAAAGCTGCCTCAAAACACCAGCAACCAAGTCTAAATCAACTCAGAAAAGCTTGAACTCTGAAACCTCGTGCACCCCTGCTGCTCGCTTTTAGGCCAGACTCACAAATCCAACGGATTCGGCGAAGAAGCTGGCGAAAGGGGCATACAGAGGAGGAAGAAGTAGAGATGGACGTAGGTTCTGAGGAGGATGAGGAGAGGGGAAGGGCGGACCAGCGGAAAGGAGAGCGGAGTATTCAAGCTGTTTGGGCAGCTCTGGGACCTCTGGTTTCTGGTTCTTTTCCACCCAAAACAAGGGCCTAGCCTTGGACTATTTTACACGGGTGTTATAGGACCTGTCCAACTTCTTTGCATTGGACCATCACACTCTTAAGTATGATGATTAGCGTAATCATCTTTTTAAGCACCTCCCTAATCACTTAGCGTTGAAGGTGCCCTAACACAACATTAGAAAGTGTCTAGAATCAAAGGTCTAAATTCAAGATAATCAAGAATGAGATTGTCATATATTACCAGCATCAGCACAAAATGGTTCCAATAGAAGTCCATTCAAATCTGAACGAAGTTGCAGCCAATTCGGAATGCATATTGTCTTCAGGATATGTCCACAAAAGTATGAAATAAAAGAGGCGAAGATACGCGGTAGCTGAAACTTCGGTGATTCTAGGCAGTTAGAAGCCTTCATTTCCTGAAAATATCTCTGATTTAACATTTAAGACAAGTTTCAGTCAAACTTTTCAAATTTCGACTATCAACAATTTATCAAATGCTAAGTTGAAAATATGCATAGATTTGTCTTAAAAAATAATACCAATATCATAAACTTATTTAATTGTCTGAATTTTTAATCAAAACAGCCTGTGGAGTATTATAAATATTCTCACCGGCGGAGAAAACCATCCCCACGGCTTATTAAGAGGTGGAGCAAGAAATGCCATAAACCCTGCCCATACACGTGGAGTACTATATGAAACCCAATAAATATTGAGGATCAATGCACAATAAGGTTAGTCTTAATGTAAGATTTCACCTCTTAGTTTTCAAGATGTGAAACTTAATATGAAACATGTCTTTTTCTCTCAATGTATAATTTTATTGCATAATTTTATGGATTATTTTAGTCTTTTGTGGGTTTCACCGATCTCTTTTTTCCCTCTTTCCCTTTCTTCCCCGTGTCGTGGCGTCGTGGCGATGGTTGACCACGACCCGCCGCATGGCTGCGGACGTGGCGAAGCTCATGTCGGCCATGGCAGCGGCCGGAACGTGCGGCTCGTCGTGGTGGCGTCGACTCCACGACTCCAATGGCGCCGCCACGAGCCTCGCTCGGTCGTAGCCCGCGCGCACGGCGGGTGCTACGCTCTTGTGCCGCCACACCGGATGCCGCGGTGGCGACGACGACCACAACCAAGTCGTGGTCGGGAGGCGACGAGGCGATGGCGGGGCTACACGTGGGGACCTCCGGTGGTGGATGCGTGTAGGAGGGACACGACAGGTGGTGCTCGGGAAGCCGTGCCCAAGGCTAGGGGCATGGTGGTGCGCCACGCGATGGGAGGCAGCGCGACGCCAAGGACCTGGCAGCGTCCATGGTGGCAGGGACCGCGGTGGGCTCCTGCTCACCCCCGCGCCCCGTCTGGCGAAGCCCGCGACGGAGCTCCCGCTCGTGCCCGTGCCCTGACCTTCGTTGGGGAGCTCTGGCTCGTGCGCGCGCTCATGGCCAGCGAGGAGCTCCCACTCGCTCACGCCCACGCCCGCCCGTCCCCATGCCCCGGCCAGTGGAGCTCCCGCCAGCTCGTGCTCGCCCACGCCCGTTCGCGGCCGGTGAAGACCACGGCGGGCTCTCACTTGCCCTCGCCCCGTTGCTCATGCGCCCGACCCGCTTCTCTCCTACGACGCTCCCTCGCACGATGAAACAGACGAAGTCCCTCGGCGGGTGTCGTCCGGTTTCCCACAACTTGGAAACAACGCGTGTTTCATGGGGATGAAACGTTTTCCTCATCTCTCCTCTTAGTTTCATAAAAAAGCTGATGTGACACCTTATTAAATGTACATGAAACCCTCCGTGAAACACCATTGAGGCAGACGTAATAGGGTTTTTAACCTTTGTCAAATCAGTGGCTGCAACTTTCCCAGCAGGGAATACAGAATGGCAAAAGAAAGCAATTGCATATACCTCCTCCTATCTAGTACTAGTAGTAGTGTTTACAGCACTCTATCCACTATACAACGTGTGCATGTCTTCCAATACATTCCTCATACTGCAACATATATCTGCTCCCATCAGATCAATATATCATGCTTGTTGACACACTAACTGAACATCACCTAATACCAACAGGACATAGAGAAAGTGCATAGCAGACAAAGATGACCAACAATACCAGACAGATATGGCCTGTGTCCAACTTGACAAAGATACTAGACACCCAACCTAGTTCAATAATTGAGTGCAAATTGACCAAAAGTCTAGGTATGCTTTTGGAGACAACAATGGTTCATCAGTCCAGCTCATGACATGGGAGCAAATAATCACACTAGGATGGCACTGGCAAGAGGAGAAGAGACAACATCATAGTATCTAATAGGTCCCGTTATAAACTCCAATAAGATATAGATTTTTTCTCTTTTTTCGTTAGCATGTTTTTCAAACTACTAAATAATATATATATATATTGTGCGAAAACTTTCTACATAGAAATTGCTATAAAAATCAAATAATTCCATTTTCAGCTCATCTTCCCTTATTTTTCTCTTTTTCTTTGGCAAATAATCTGTAACAATTTACAGCTGTTTAATGCTACGAATCAATGGAATGGAAACTCCGCCCCAACCTAAGCTTTTTTCCTCTATATCTACATCACAATAACAACAACCATCTCACTCGCCACCAAAACTTAGGAAGATATATTAGTACAGCGACTGCTGGGTTAGCCTAAGTTCTCAACATTTCACCTGTTTTTTTGTTTCCCTTTCGATCCTAACCCCATGCTCTCGGGTGAGAGGAGTTCTGGCGATATGCAAAATGGGTTCAAAGGGCTACGAGGGCTGCAGCTTATCTGGCTTGGTCTGTACAATCCATATCCCATGAGGAAGTACTCCAGCGGTATAAGCATTGCATGCGGTCGCTCCTCTGTCACAACAGATCCGCATCCTTGTACCTGCAATGACATTGAGATTGATATTTCAAACCAAAGAACATTTTTCTTCTTAGGGTCAAACTATCAGTAAAGTAAATACCTCTACGAGAGCATCTCTCATCAAGCTTTGAGGTCATATGAACAGCCTCAGCATGGAACTGAGAGTTCTGGCCAACAAATATTAGAGTTCTGCACTGCAGCTGCTTTAAGCTTTCTGTTAAGTCATGTCTCCTGGAAAGAAGTACAAAGTTTTGATTCCATCTACTTGGGTATATGCTCCATACAAGCATTTAAAGCAAAAAGAAACATACTCATTAATTGTGTGGATAAACCGCCACACATTCATGCTTTGCCGTTGATCTAGAAACTACATGAACCAAGAGAACAGAGTTAAACTCATAAATTTATAAGCAAGCACAATAATTGATAAGGGACGATGAAATGTTTTGGATAGTGCGTACGCTTCTAGACGCCTTTACAATGTCTGATTTGGGTACAGCAGAGCATCCCTGCACTCCCTGAGTGTTGGAAAATTACAGCAAGAAAATGTTCAAAGGACATCCCAGCAAAAAGCATATGGAGTAAACGAATCCTGCTTGTTACCTTGCTAAAGTATCGTTGTAGCAAACAGTCCTTTACCATGTTGCACATCCCATAATAATATAGCAAATTCGACATCACCTATGAAACGAATTTGTTAGTTGAGACTTATTATTCTACATTTATAGTACACAAAGTTGAACAATGTAGGCTAGATATTGGATAGGTACCTTATTATGAAACCATTCAGTCCAAGAAGGAGTCCTGCATAGAGGGGAAACTAGGATAAGACCTAGTACTGCTCCCTATACTTTGTCTGCGACAAAGAATATAAATAATCTAAACAATGTGCAAGCACTATAAAACACATGACATTTGAAGAAATACGTACTGCAAATAGAGTAAGGATGTATGCGCCGGCAGTGACACCTAAGCACATAACAGGACCCAGTCTATAAAAGGCCAAAAAACAAGAAAGCTACTTCAGCAATGTTGATAAGCATCTAAAAGACTCAGTTTTTTCATATAATTTGAGAAGATGTACCCAAAAAATCAAGTACGTCTGAAACCTGATCCGCTAACTCATCAACAGATGCCACAGGACTGCTTGGTGAAACTGGAGCTGCTCCTAACTGTAAGATTCTTGCAAAGGACAATAAAACAATGCATTCATCAAAGAGATAGATCTGAAATTACCTAATGCATCAAAGCTTAATAAATACAACTACTAAATAATTCATTATATAATCTATAACTATCTATAAAGCAAGTAGTGTTTCCACCCAAAATTTTGTTCTCGCCCGGCCGGTGATATGGGCCCGGGGTATGTCGTGAGTATGATATCTCGAGAAAAGGAAGGCGCCTTGTCCATCAAGGCGCGCCAAAAGATATGTCCTCAATAGCCCAAGTGAGTCCCGCCACGAGCGGCCACGTGGCCGCCCCAAGAGGGCTCGGCTCGGAGGCTCGCCCGAAGACCGCAGCTCCCAGCAGCAGGTCCGGGATCACCCGACCCTTGGATGGCAGTGGTCCGGGTCACCCGACCCCCATCCTCACCCCGCACCTCTCGAGAGGGGCAAGTCCAACTGCCAACCACCTCATTTAATGCCTGAAAAGAGAGAGGCTGAGCGCCTGCCCCGCCGCATTCAATGCGATGTGAGGCGCGCCTGTCAGCCGCTCTCATCACCCCTTTTGCCTCGTCACGAGGCAAAGGGAGGCCTAAAGTCTTTGATGCGACCGCAGCATGGCAAAGACACCCGCCCGCGCACGCCTCCCTCACGCCCGTCTAGTCGCGTTTAATGCATTGGGCGGCCGCGTAGGAGAGAGAGTACGAGCGCAGGGGCTTTGTGTCGCACCTACCCACGAGATGGGCCGCTGACCAGTGGGTCCCATCGGAGTAGGTAGGCCAGCCATCACCGCGTCAGCAGCATGGCTGCCACGACGCCCGCGTTTTTCCACCTGCTCCCATGACGCGGCAACAGGAACAAAGATGGGTGTGGCTTCTCCGACAAGACAAGGCAAGAGCCGCTCCATCACGAGGAGCGAAGTAGAGGAAATCAGGACTACTGTGGTGTCCCCTTGCACTATAAAAGGAGGCCCTAGTCCATCATAAAAGAGGGTTCCGTGTTCTCGTGCTCTGTCTCGGCTAGCCCCTTCAAGTGGTTTTGGAGGTTCCTTTCTGGTTCATCAACTTCTAGAGCTACAGCCTAGCCCTTAGCAACGCTCGATCCATCGGCCGTTGGGAGAGAGGAGTACCATCACGATCCTTGTAATCCGTCCTTCATACTACACAAAAGAACAGGAGTAGGGTATTACACCTCGCAGGTGGCCCGAACCTGTATAAACTCTTGCGTCCTTGTAGTCTTGATTTTTCCCGGTTATCGGCGTCATCCCATCTTCATCGCGAGTTTAAGCCTAGATTCACCGCTCCCCGTGCCGAACCAAAAAGGGGGTCCCTCGGATTCCCGCGTGTCGATCCCCAACATCGACAGATAGCGCGCCAGGTAGGGGAAGCGCACTGCATTTTGGTTTAAACTCCCGCATTCCTTTCATTTCTCGCGGGAAACCCTCTCTCCCCGTCTTCGCCATGGTTCATGGCTACGTCCCGCGGTCCGCGTCAGGCTCGCTCGCTACCCGTGAGTGCGACCTGGCCAACAAGGCGGCGGAAGAGGTCGACGCGGGCGGACATAGCCCCAACTTCCGCCACCTCCGCTCGGGGGGGAGGACCTTCGTCTCCCTCACCGCTTCTGATGGCAACGGCGACAGCCAGGGCCGCGCCGCCTTCTCTACCCCCCGCTGAAACGGCGGCTGTGGGCGGAGGGGGCCAGATATCCCGCAGGGCTGCCAACGCCCCCGCAGGATCCAGGCCACACCCGAGCGGACGTACCGGCGAACCTCGCCGGGGAGACGTCCATCGTCGCCTGGAGTTTGGCACGCCCGAGGACGCTCCAGTGGCCAAGCCCTTTGCGCCACCCCCTGGCCACACCGGGCGAGGGATCCAACGCCAAGCGTTGGATCGACGACGTGGTGAAGCCGGTAGGCACGGCCGGCCGCCGCCTAGCCGCCGACCTCGCTTCCTCCAGCCACCAACCGCACGGTTCACATACCACGGTGAGCTCGTCCTCTCGACGACGGGCTCGAAGGGCAGCAGCTGCCGCGAGGGCGGAAAAAAGCCTCTCGGCAGCAGCCCAAAACCGAGGCGCCCGAGATCCGCTATATGCGTAACGGGACGTCCGCCGCGCATCGAGCGCCGCCACGACGAGCGTCGCATGGGGCGGGCTCAGATTGTACCTCCTCGTCGGAGACGCAACCACTCGGCGGGCGGCCGTAGCGGCCCTCCCGTAGGAGGAGCCCCTCGTGGGACGGCGAGCGGCCATGTTGGCCCACCCGCGAACAGAGGTTCCATGACGCCCAACGGGGCCTCGCAACCGTCGTCGCCCCCTCCGGCCGGCGACGGCTGCCAGGCCTTCGTTGCAGCCTCCGTAATGTGCGCTGGCCTAATAAGTTTAGGCCGACCCCTACGGAGAAATACGACGGCTCGGTGAATCCGACCGAGTTCCTCCAGATCTACACCACGCCCATCGAGGCGCTGGAGGTGACGAGCACGTCATGGCCAACTTCTTTCCCATGGCGCTCAAGGGCCAAGCCCGCTCCTCGGCCGATGAATCTCGCGCCCCGCCGGTCACCTCTTGGGACGACCTGTGTCGGCAGTTCACCTCCAACTTCCAGGGCATGTACCCGTGCCCGGGAGTGGAGGCAGACCTCCACATGGTCCAACGAGGGGAGGACGAGTCCCTGCGCAAATACATCCAACGTTTTTGCCAGGTACGCAACACCATACCCTCCATCGCTGACCATGCAGTAATCTTCGCCTTTCAGAGTGGCGTATGCCACGATATTATGTTGGAGAAGATCGAGTCCAAGGCCTCCCGGACTACCACGGAGCTCTTTGAGCTCGCTGACCGGGTGGCCCACAAGGAGGAGGCTCGGGTTTGGAATCCTAGGAATCCTGCCCCAGCCTCCACCGGTGTTGCCCCCTCCGTGTCCCGGGAAGAGCGACGCGAGCGGCGGCGGAAGCGCAAGCCAGCGTGCGGTGGCGAGGAGGGTCACGTCCTCGCCGCCGACGGTGCCGAGAAGCCCTCACGGAAGGGCAAGCCCGCGGCAACCGCAGTGCTCCCTGCACCCTCGCCCCTGTGGTCGGGTCGGGAAAAATGGTGCATGGTGCACCAAACCTCCCACCACGACCTCTCTCGAATGCCACTCGGTCAAGAACTTGGCCGAGCGGGTGCAAAAGTACGAGCAGGAGCGGAGGGAGAATGAGAAGGAAATCCACGGCAAGGGCAAGACCCCGGCGGAGTGTTCGGACAACCGGCGAGAGGAGGCCAAAGGTGCGGCCCCCGTCAGAGATGAGGACGACGATCTGGGCTACCAAGATCCCCAGCACGTCGTTGCCACCATCGACGGTGGGGCAGGCGCCCATGTGTCCCGCCGGAGCCTCAAGTCCATGAGGCGCGAGCTCCTCGCGGCTGTGTCGTCCCACGAGGCGGCCCGAAGGTCGCGCTTGGTGGAGGTGCCCATCACCTTCGACCAGACCGATCACCCGAGGAGCATCGCACGTAGCGGCCACTTGGCCCTCGTGACCTCCCCACCATCTGCAACGTCAAGGTCGCCCGAGTCTTAATTGATGGAGGTGCGGCCCTCAATATACTATCCCCAAAGGCCTTTGATGCGATCAAGGCTCCGGGGATGGTGCTCGGGCCGTCTTATCCCATCATTGGGGTGACGCCCGGAAAGGTGTGGCCCCTCGGGCAGATCGCGCTACCGGTCACCTTTGGGAGCCCCGCCAATTTCCGCACCGAGCGGATCGACTTCGATGTGGCGGACCTCAATCTGCCCTACAATGCCGTGCTCGGGAGGCCGGTGTTGGTGAAGTTCATGGCGGCTACCCATTATGCTTACCGCCAGCTTAAGGTGCCGGGCCCCGGAGGCCCCATCACCGTCCATGCCGACGTTAAAACCGCGCTAGATTGTGCGGAAGCACGCGTGGACAACATCGCAGCGGTCGACCGCGTTGAACCCGAGGGCCCTCAAGGGGAGGCCTCGGGTTCCTGCCCCGAACAAGATATCACCTCACCGATGAGGTGGTAGTCAAGTCTATCCAACTTGGTGATGACTCCGTCCAAGACCGCCAACATTGGCGGCAGCTTGGGCCCCAAATAGGAAGACGCGCTCATCTCCTTCCTGCGGGCGAACGCCGATGTATTTGCTTGGAAGCCGTCGGATATGCCCGGAGTCCCCAGGGAGGTGATTGAGCATCGACTTGCAGACGGCCGAATGCACGACCGGTCCGATAGAAGGTGAGGCGGCAGCCCTGAGCGCAGCGCTTCATCTCGCGAAGAGGTGGCACGGCTCCGTGAGGCCGGCTTCATCCGGGAGGTGCTGCATTCGGAATGGTTGGCGAACCCAGTGGTCATCCCGAAGGCCAACCACAAGCTGCGCATGTGCATCAACTACACCGACCTCAACAAGGCATGTCCTAAAATCCCTATCCTCTACCTCGAATAGACCAGATAGTCAACTCCACCGTGGGTGCGACCTTTTATGCTTCCTAGACGCATACTCGGTTATCATCGGGCCGTATGGCTATAGAGGATGAGGAGAAAACTTCATTTATTACCCCGTGGGTACCTTTTGCTACATGTCTATGCCCTTTGGTTTGAAGAATGCCATGTCCACTTTTCAACGTGGTGTCCGCATCACGTTGAAAGATCAAATAGGGCACAATGTTGAGGCATACGTCGATGATCTCGTGGTCAAATCTCGGGACCAAAGAACCTTACTCCCGGACTTGGCCGAGACATTTGATAACCTCCGGTCCTCCTGCATGAAGCTGAACCCAGAAAAATGCGTGTTCGGGGTACCGGCAGGCAAACTGTTGGGGTTTTTGGTCTCTGCTCGAGGCATTGAGGCCAACCCCGCAAAAATAAAATCGATAGAGGAAATGCGCCCTAGGAAACTCAAGGACATGCAGAGAATCACTGGTTGTGTAGCTGTCCTGAGTCGTTTCATATCAAGGCTAGGAGAGCAGGCGCTCCCTCTATTCAAGCTGCTAAAGCGAACTGGCCCCTTCACTTGGATCTGACGAACCGAGAAAGCCTTGGGCGAGCTCAAGCGCTATCTCTCCTCACGCCCGTGTTGGTAGCCTCCCGGAAGGAGAACCCCTCCTTTTATATTTGGCGGCGACCCCCAAGTGATTAGTGCGGCTTTGGTTGTGGAGCGCGACAACGAGCTAGACTCTCACTCGCCCCCAACCCCATCAAACCCGGAGGCAGGAAACCATGGAACGGTGTTGGCCGAGGAAGCGCCCGAACCCGGAGGTGGCCCTTGGCCCCCCAAGCTTCAGGGAGCCGCCCAGCCCCCTAGTCCATGGGCTCCCGAGACCCTTCCACCCGCAGCGGCCCTAAGGGCCCTGGGAAGTGATGGCCCTGCAGCCCGGACACCGAGGTAACTCCGCCCGCACCCGAACTGTCGCCTTTCCTAACAAAGTAGCCAAGGCCCGCACCAAGGTGCAGCGGCCGGTCTACTTTGTCAGCGAGGTGCTACGAGACACAAAGACACGTTACCTGCAGGCCCAGAAAATGCTCTACGCCATGCTCGTGGCCTCCGTGAAGCCGCACCATTATTTCCAGCGCATCGGGTAATCTGGTAGTTACGTCCTACCCTCTCGTGCAAATCCCGCATAACCGAGAGGGCACGGGACGGTAGTCAAGTGGGCCATCGAGTTGTCGGAATTTGATCTGCATTTCGGCCCGCACGCGATCAAGAGCCAGGCCTTGGCCGATTTCATGGCGGAATGGACGCCAACGGCCGATAGCGATCCACCCGGTGAACCCGAGAGTGCGGAGGATCGCGGCCAAGGAACCGCGCACCGGGTGATGAACTTTGACGGTTCACTCACCTTGCACGGGCCGGGCAGGCATGGTGTTAACTTCCCAACGGGCGACGCGCTCCGCACATCGTCCGCTTGACTTCCGGCAACCAATAACATGGCCGAATATGAAGGGCTTCTAGCGGGGTTGCGAGCGGCAACAGTGTGTGGGCATCCGCCGTCCGCTAGTCCTCTGGGGACTCCCAACCGGTTGTAAACCAGGTTTCTAAGGAGTACCAATGCACCGACCCCCAAATGGAAGCTTATGTCAAGGAAGTACGGCGTATGGAGCACCATTTCGATGGCCTCGAGCTACGCCATATTCCTAGAAGAGATAACACCCTGGCGGACGAACTGTCTAGGATCACGTCCGCGCGAGCCCCAGCCCCGCCAGGCACGTTTGAAGAAAGTCTCACAGAGCCGTCGGCGCACCCCAACCGCCCCAAAGGCAGGAATCGACTGGTCCCGACGCCCCGGACCTGGCAGCCCAGCCACAGCCTGGCCCTGGCAGGACCGACATCACGCGCCAGGTGGCTTGGATTTCGGAAATCCAGGCGTACCTACAAGACGCGTCATTGCCTGAGCAATGCGAGGCAAGCGAACGCATTGCCCGCACCTCCAAGAGGTACGTGTTGGTAGAAGGGACACTCTACCGACGCGGCGCCAATGGAGTACTCATGAAATGCATCGCTCGGGAACAGGGTCTCGAGCTCCTAGCCGAGGTCCATGAAGGTGAATGTGGGGTGCACTCAGCCTCCCGAACCTTGGTGGGAAAGGCATTCTGCCAAGGATTCTATTGGCCTACCGCGCTGAAGGACGCAACAGACCTCGTGCGGCGTGCCGAGCGTGCCAATTCCACGCTGCGTACGCACTCCGCCGCCAAAGCCTTCTTCTGCACCATCCCGCCTCGTGACCGTTCGCGGTCTGGGGGCTGGACATCCAGGGTCCGTTCAAGCAGGCACGGGGCGGCTGCAAGTTTCTATATGTCACCATCGACAAATTCACCAAGTGGCCCGATGCCTATCCAGCGGTGTCATCGACAAGCATTTGGCCGTGCGGTTCATGAGAGGCATCACGGCAAGGTTCGGGTCCCCAACAGCTCATCACCGACAACGGCACCCAGCTCACGAGTGAGCTGTTTGGCGAGTATTGCGACGATATGGGCATCAAGCTCGTTTCGCCTCGCCCGCCCACCCTCAAAGTAACGATCAAAGCCGAGCGTGCAAATGCGGAGATATTGAAAGGCCTCAAGACAAAGACCTACAATGTGCTCAAGAAGCATGGGGACTCGTGGACTGACGAGCTGTCTACGGTCCTTTGGGCCAATCGGACAACCCCGAGCCGCGCCATCGGGGAAACACCTTTCTTCTTGGTGTATGGAGCCGAGGCGGTCTTGCCTTCCGAGCTCACCCTGGGATCGCCCCGAGCCACGTTATACACCGAAGCGGATCAAGAGCAGCTGCGTCGTGACGACTTGGATTACCTGGAGGAAAGACGGCATCGGGCAGCGCTTCGCGCAGCCCGCTACCAGCAGAGCCTGTGCCGCTACCATCAACACAAAGTCAGCCCCAGAGCGCTGTAGGTCAATGATCTCGTCCTACGCCGCATGCAAACGCGTGCGGGACTGAGCAAATTATCCCCGATGTGGGAGGAGCCATACAAGGTTATTGGCACCCCGCGTCCGGGAGTGGTTCGCCTAGCCACGGAGGACGGCACTCTGTTGCCGAACCCGTGGAACATTTTCCACCTCGCGCAGTTTTACCCATAAGCCGCATGGTGCGCCGAAACATACATGGAAGTTCATCCACTGCTGTGGCATGAACAATAAGTTTGTTGTTACATCTCATATGATTTCCTTGCAAAATACATGTTTGTAGTGTGTTTTCCTCCATGTGCTGGAGCATGTACTGCGGATGCGGCTTTCCAATGGTTCCCTGGCCTTGCCCGCCTTAGCCTGAGAGCCCTAAGGGCGTCGAGGGTACAGCGATGCTGCATACTACCATGCCTGGGGGCAGTCAACGCCTGGGGGTTCGGGTGCGTATTAACACGCCTGTCCCGGCCCCCTGTTGCCGCTGCCCTCGCTGGCCTTTTTATGCCTTCGCTCCTACCCGGAACCCCGAGAAAGGCACCAGCCAACGGCCAGTGCATGCTGCCCGAACCCGGACCAGCCCCCAGCTACATGGGACAAATCATGGCGGAAGACCACGCTACCGCATTCTTGCAATGACTAAGCTAACTAAGAGTTGAACTACCGTTGCAGGAAAGCAAGCAGGCAGAGGCTCGGGCCGACCAACCGCCACCGCGTGTGCGCTAAGTTGGCCGGGGGCTCCCAACATATATACATACACATATGGGCTATTGCAATACAAATTCAACGAGATAAAGGCAAGTTCACTGATATTATAAACAATACTACAAATATCTTATTCACAAATACAGGTAAAAACAAAAAGGGGATGGGGGAGTCCTAGGCGGCCGGTGGGTCGCTGGGGGTGTTCTCCGGGTGACCTTCGTCCGGCGAATCTTCGCGGAAGGCAAGCTGGAAGGCCGCCTGAGTGCCGTCAAAACCCACCATAATGGAGTCGACGGCGTCTTGGACACGAAGACGGGCGGCCTCCTCGGTGCCTTCGGGAAGTCCTCGGTGGGTATGTAGGGGTCGAAGTCGGGGTCGCGGGACTGATAGCTCGCCAGGATGAGCGTAGCGACTTGGCGGGACAAGTCGTATGACGACTCCTTCGCCACCTCGTCGACCTCCTCCGGCACCCTCTTGATCCCCTCAGCCAGCTCATCTATGTGAGTGGCTAGCCCCCCTAAGGTGGGGACGCCGGTGAGGGGGCGGATAACCCCCACCTCACGGGTTGCGTCCCGAAGGCGCTCGACGGATGAGGCCACGACCCGGAGCCCCAGGCTCAAGGTGTGCTCCAGCTTCGCGATCCGACGGCGTGCCTCCTCCAGTTCTGGCCTCCGCACCTGCGCCTGCGCCTCAATGACCGCCTGCTCCCGGGCGGCCAAGTCTTGCTCCCACCGCTCCAACTCGTCTTGCCGGCGGCCCGAGGCGGCGCCGAGCTGATGCTCGCGCTCCCAGACGGCCTTCAGGCACCGGGAGGCCTCCTCCTGGGCCTCCAGCACCGTCACCTCCCGCCCCTCCACGACGGCCTCGCGCTCCACGATGGCCTTCTCCTGGGCCACCACGTTAGCCTCCCGCGTGGCGGAGTCCTCCTTGGCCTTGACGACGGCGGCCTCCCGGTCGTCGACCGCCCGCCACGCTGCCTCTAGAGCCCTCTCCCGCTCCGCCAGGCCGGCCTCGCGGGCCTGGAGGTCGACGTCGGTGCTGGCGGCGGTGGCCTCAGCATCGCACAGGGTGCGCTCGCGCTCGTCAAGCCCCTGGGCGCGTTCCCTGAGGTCGAGGAGGAACCTCCCGGCGGTGGTACGGACCCTCTCCTCCGCGGCGACGGTGACCTGCTCGCGGAAGTCGGCGGCGTGCCGCTCAACGACGGTGTCCTCGAACACCTGGCTGAGCTCCTCCTGGCGCCGCTCGATCTCCGCCAGCTCCCGCCTACGGACGAGGCCCTCCACCCTCACCGTGGCCGCCGCCTCCCGACGGCCCTCTTCAACCTCGGCCTCCGCCACGCCACCGCAACCTCCCCGGCGGCCAAGGCCTCGCACTCCGGCCCGGAGCCCCTCCAGGAGATCGCGTTGGCCTCCTCCGCCCCCGGATACAACCTCCCTCGCCCGCTCTTGCGACCGGACGAGGGGCTCGGTGTCCAGGGCGGCCACGAACCCGACCGAGCGCCTGGATTCGGAGTCGGAGCTTGGCCCGGATCGCCACTGCGCAGCCGGGCACCGAAGACCCCATGGCCGAGCCACCCGCTCTTGGCGTTGGGGGCTCGCAGCAGCCGGCGCCGCATGAACTAACGGTGGCCGACGGGGTGACGACACCGCCCGGCGCGGCGCGGCGACGGCTGTTGTGGTGGCGGCGATGGTTGCCGCGGAGGAGACCCCGGGCTGTTCTCCGCCACCCTCCGCGCCCCCTCTCCGCGCCGGGGCCGCCTCGGCTCGCTCCTCGTGGGCGACCGCCGCCCGACCTCTAGGTGGACACCTTCCTCGGATCGCTCCGGATCCGGCCCCAAACCCGTAAGGGGCAACCCAGACCCGAGGGCTCAGGGCAACGCCGCCCGCCGCCCCGGCCGACGCCGGAGCCCCACGATGCCGCCCCGCACTACGCTCGCCACCCCCGCCGACGCCGGAGCCCCACGGACGGCCTCCGCGACGGCGCGCTCGCCGTGGGCGTGCTTCGGCCTCCTCTGTCGTTATTGTCGCCGTCGCCGTGGCCGCCCCGGCCCCGGTGGAGTGGCCCCCGGGGACGGGCCCGCCGCCCGCGAGCCTCCCGATCTGCGGGGAGGAGCAAGCGCGCTCCACGCCGCCACCACGTGACGGAGATGGGGGACGAGCGGGGTCCTCCTCTGACCTCTTCCTCTTCCCCTTAGGGTCCGGGGCCCCGGACGCTTCGCCCGACCCCAGCGGTTCACCCGCCCGATCGACACTGGTTGTCGGCGTCGCCGTAGTCGCCGCTCCCGCCTGGTAGCGTCCGGCGCCGCCGACGACGAGCCCACGCCATCGCCCACCACTCGCAGCCGCGTGCGTGATCTCCGAGCGCGCCGAGTCTTGGCACAACGGCACCAACCCGGCGGAGCTACGTCAGTCCATCGCCGTGACGACGAGGGTGCGGCGGACCAGGATCGCAAGGTCCCTCTCGTCCCAGTTGAAGGCGGCGCCCACGTAGGTCCGCATTTTGTCGTTGGGGCCCATGTACATGTAGGCGGGGCGCGGCCTTTCCTGCAACGGTGCAATGCGCCTCATCTGGAAGTCGTGGAAGACCGCGTGGCTGGACAGGCCCCCCCTCCGGAGGTAGCCGATTCGCTCCAACACCCCGTCCAGCTCCTCCCCTCCACGAAGGCGCCCCGCCTCCTCCGGTTCACCGGATCCCCGTCGGCAGGGGATAGGCGGGGTGGTCGCCTAGGCCGGTGTAGAACCAAAACGCCCTCCAGTTCTTCCACCTGGAGCGAGGGTGGATGTCGATGAAGGGGGTGTCGACCGTCCTGTCGTTCCGCGGCTGGATCGCCACGTACCCGACCACGCCGGAGGAGCCCGCTCGGCACACCCGGAAGAACTGCTGGAAGAGGTGCTGCGAGGGCGTCACCCCCACAAACATCTCGCAGGTGTGGGCGAACACGACGAGGTAGAAGACGGCGTTGGGGGTGAGGTGGTGCAGCCGGAGGTCGTAGAACTCCAGCACGTCGAGGAAGAAGCGGAAGAAGGGCGGCACCAGCCCGACCATGGCGAAGGAGGCGAACAACACCATCCTCGTAGGGGGCCGCTCCTCCGGGACATCCCCGCCGCTGCGCGTGCCGCGCGGCAGGTACTTGTTGAAGAGGCTGCGAGCCTCCGCGGTGCGGACCAAAGATTTGGGGAGCACACTCCCCGGCTCCAGAGGCAAATCGCGGGCCATCTCAAAGGTGGACGCTGAAGTGCGAAGGGAAAGCCGGTGGTGAGAGGAAGGAGGTGAAGAAGTAAAGGGCGCTGGGAAGATGAGAGGCGAAAAGCTGTGAGAGGCGATGGCTGTGGAAGGCGTAGAAACCGATCATCTCCACGCGGATCAGTTTTTATAAGCGACCACGGCCCCCTCGGATTCCACGGCATTAATTTCGCCCTACTACCACACTGCGCGCCTCCTTGCCTCCGCGCCCTCTCGTTTCCTTTTCGCATCCCCTTTGGTTCCCGCACCGCTCGGTTCCTGCACCGCTTGGATTTCGCGCCGCCTGGGGCTTCGCGCCCACCAGGCGCACTACGCAGGACGGAGAGAGCTAGGCGGTTTGAATGGGCCCTCGCGCGCGTGGCCCGAATAAACCCGCCTCCCGTCTTGAGAAAGCTTAGCCTAGCGCGGCATCAGTTGTCGCGTACCGGCCTCTTGACATAGCAAGGCACATCCAGTACCCGGGCCCACACACTCAAGGAAATGGCGTTAACCGTGCCCGAGCCCGACTCGGTCCCGGTCAATACCGGGGGCTACTGTCGGTGATATGGGCCCGGGGGTATGTCAGGAGTATGATATCTGAGAAAAGGAAGGCGCCCTTGCCCATCAAGGCGCGCCAAAAGATATGTCCTGAATAGCCCAAGTGAGTCCCGGCCACAGGCGGCCACGTGGCCGCCCCAAGAGGGGCCTGGCCCGGAGGCCGCAGTGCTCCTAGTAGCAGTGTCCGGATCACCCGACCCTGGATGGCGTGGTCCGGGTCACCCGACCCCCATCCTCACCCCGCACCTCTCTCGAGAGAGGGGCAAGTCCAACTGCCAACCACCTCATTTAATGCCTGAAAAGAGAGAGGCTGAGCGCCTGCCCCGCCGCATTCAATGCGATGTGAGGCGTGCCTGTCAGCCGCTCTCATCACCCCTTTTTGCCTGTCACGAGGCAAAGGGGGGCCTAAAGTCTTTGACTGCGACCACAGTATGGCAACACACCCGCTCCGCGCACGCCTCCCTCACGCCCCGTCTAGTCGCGTTTAATGCATTGGGCGGCCGCGTAGGAGAGAGAGTACGAGCGCAGGGGGCTTTGTGTCAGCACCTACCCACGAGATGGGCCGCTGACCAGTGGGTCCCATCGGAGTAGGTAGGCCAGCCATCACCGTGTCAGCAGCATGGCTGCCACGACGCCCGCCTTTTTCCACCTGCTCCCATGACGCGGCAACAGGAACAAAGATGGGTGTGGCTTCTCCGACAAGACAAGGCAAGAGCCGCTCCATCACGAGGAGCGTAAGAGGAAATCGGGACTACCGTGGTGTCCCCTTGCACTATAAAAGGAGGCCCTAGTCCATCATAAAAGAGGGTTCCGTGTTCTGTGCTCTGTTCGGCTAGCCCCTTCAGTGGTTTTGGAGGTTCCTTTCTCGGTTCATCAACTTCCAAAGCTACAGCTAGACCTTAGCAACGCTCGATCCATCAGTCGTTGGGAGAGAGGAGTACCATCACTGATCCTTGTAATCCGTCCTTCATACTACACAAAGAACAGGAGTAGGGTATTACACTCGCAGGTGGCCCGAACCTGTATAAACTCTTGCGTCCTTGCAGTCTTGATTTTTCCCGGTTATCGGCGTCATCCCATCTTCATCGCGAGTTTAAGCCTAGATTCATCGCTCCCCGTGCCGAACCAAAAAGGGGGTCCCTCGGATTCCCGCGTGTCGATCCCCGACAACGACACTGGCTATTTTACAGAAAACTCCTTGAGTTTTTCCGAAATAGAGGGTCGCGGCCCAAGCAGCGATTCACCTCGGATTTAATCCAATTCCAAGGCCATCTCGCGCCCAACACGAACTAGACCTGAAATCCCTGATGGACGACCAGGCGCACGGTCCACTATGCGTGCGACTATTTTCGTTTTCGGCTCATTAGTTGTTTTGGGAATTTTCTTTTTGGCCTAACCTATGCGATCAATTCGGCCTGTTACCAAATTTGGCTACATGTTTTCAGACTTTCTCTTTTGTAATTTTTTATGGGCTTCATTATTTAGCAGGTCGGCCCAATTCGTTCACACACCCCAAATCGGGTTTTTTAGCAGGCCTACTATTCAACCTATGTGTATACACTTTGTATAGGTACGTACGCATACAAAGTATATATATATATTTATATCTATATCTATAACTATCTATAAAACAAGTAGTGTTTCTACCCAAAATTTTTGTCCGCCCGACTATTTTGCGGAAAACCCTTTGAGTGTTTATAAAATTAACTCGTAGTCCCAATGCTGAAAAGAAAGGGAGGGCTTGGATGAAAAAAGACCTCATGCGCCCTCCCACCCGTCCCCATCCGCGCCGCGCCCGCACCGCCTTCGCCCCTCCCTCCCATCCCCATCCACGCCGCGCCCGACTTCACCACGTTGTAACGCACGGCACAATTGCTAGTATATATATATAACTATCTATAAAGCTAGCAAGTAGTGTTTCCACCTAAAATTTTGTTCTGCCTGGCTATTTTGCAGAAAACCTCTTGAGTTTTTCTGAAATGAAGGGCTGCGGCCCAAGCAACGATCCACCTCGAATTTGATTCAATTCCGAGGTCATCTCGCGCCCAACACGAACCAAGCCCGAAATCCCAAATGAACGACCAGGCGCACGACCCACTATGAGTGCGACCACTTCCTTTCTGGCTCATTGGTTGTTTTGGAAATTTTCTTTTTCGACCCAGCGTGTGCGATCAATTCGACCCATTACCAAATTTGGTTGCATGTTTTCAGACTTTCTCTTTTGTAATTTTTTATGGACTTTATTATTTAGCAGGCCGGCCCAATTCGTTCACACACATCAAATCAGGTTTTTTTAGCAGGCCTACTATTCAACCTATGTGTATACACTTTGTATAGGTGTGTTCGCATACAAAGTATATATATATAACTATCTATAAAGCAAGTAGTGTTTCTACCCAAAATTTTCGTCCGCGTGACTATTTTGCAGAAAACCCCTTGAGTGTTTATAAATTAACATGCGGTCCCAATGCTTGAAAAGAAAGGGAGGGCTTGGATGAAAAAGAAGATCTACTGTGCCCCTCCCGCCTATCCCCATCCGCTACGCGCCACGCCTGCGCCCCTCCCTCCCATCGCTGCTCGGAGCTCCCGCGCTGCGCATGCGCCCCTCCCTCCCGTCCCCATCCGCGTCACGCCCCGACTTCACCCGTGACAACGTACGGGCACAGTTGCTAGTAAATACTAGAGACAGCTACGAACCTCATGTCCTGGGGGGCTGATATGGTAAATACAAACATTATGGAGCAGTAATGAAGATGCTTCAGGGCAGAAGAGTAGCCCTTGGAAGCATGACATATCTGATATAAAAAAATTACGGACATAAGTGACTACATTGCATAGTTCTTTATAACTAAACACAACACCTCGAATAGTTTACGATACTATATGGAACTAAAAAACTTACGATTCAATGCACTCTGGATAAGTAACAAGTGCTGGCTTAATCATGGTCACCATACACCGCAACAGATACAGAACCATGGTTTGTTTGTATATGATGTTCCTGAAGATAGCAAGGAAAGAAAGTGTCACAAGCATTAGGATCAAAATGGTAAGAACATTACTAACCCTAGCTCTGCGTCCAATAGCAGACAACTCTCCATGTAGTACTTTGATCCAAAGAAAATCATGAAAATGAAGGAGACAGTATAGCAGACGACTACAACCAAGTGAAGCTCATGGTAGAAAATAGCAATGGCATCTATTTACATGCCCTACAGTGAATTATGGGATGCTTTGGAATTATGATGCAATTTGCATTCTAGTAGGTAATAGCCTTAAGGAAAAGTTTCTCTAAATTGAAAAAAAGGATATGAATTGTGACTTCGTGATTTAAGCTTATCTATTTCCTGCGTGTTGTTACACACATGCTAAACGTGGCCAAGGTCTGATGAGTGACAGAAGGATAATAATAGCTCCATTATGATATGTGGTGCTAAAGTGATGATTCCTATACCACATTTCTTAGGCCTATGAAAAAGGGGAAACAGAGCACTAGAAATGATTCCTCCACCATTTCACAAGCAAATTGTAGAAGCATACTTATGAGGATGTGATTATCTATTCCTTTCTATTTATGAAGGATGTCTGTGGCAACAAGTGGCAGGGAAGTATTAATATGATAACTACATCAAAAGCACCCTATTGAATGAACAATAATCACTAAAAAACTTCGCGTGATAGGGACTTGAAGTTACATTACCCATTTAACCATTTTTAACAGGTGACTCAAAATAATATTTTAACGTAAACATGATAAATATTTTAAAGTAACCATGATACTGAATGTGCTTTCTATCCAGGTAGTTGGGTTGTTAATCCTACTGCCAACGTTCATGGGCAGTACAATTATAGGTGCCCTTGGCCCCTGTGTGTGTAGAAGTGTTTCAGTTGGTAGTGAAGAAGAGGTTGCTATCGACATATTCAGTTTAGAACTATATTGTGTGTGTAGAAGAGTTTCACACACCTTGAATCCATTATCTGCTTCAGTTTAGAACTATATTGGTGTTTAGACTTAAGATTTAAGAGTGAGAACTGAGAACTTTGGATCAATGTATACGTAAATTTTCTTGTCAAATCAACTGAACATAAACTACAAGTGAAACTTTAGCTGTTGATTTGATACAGCATTGATCATGACTAACTTTCCACAACTTTTGATCATTAATTAAAATCGTCACTTAAACTACTATTCAAACAACTACCTTTTCTGAACCTGTCTGTTGCTTCTAAAAAAATATTATTCCCCAGCTAGAAATAAAGTTTTTTTTTACATTTATTCGGTCTCCAAATTACAATTTTGAGTACCAATTTCTGTTGTGATATGTTTCTCAAGACTGGTAAAAGGATAAAATCAGTATCTTTTGAAGAAAATCTATTTTTTGTATTTTTGTCATACAGCCGGTCTATATATTAAGGTACTGTTGATCAAAGTAAAAGTTTGGTTGCAGGATGTAACATGTTTTTTTATTGGCGATATTACAAACGTAGCAAGATGTTTATAGCATATCTATTTTCAAGACTTTATGACTTATTGACAACATTACCTTCACTTGTTTTTTTCGCTCTCATAAAATTGTAACCAAAGAAGAGTCCCAGTTGAAGGCATTTTGAAGGAGATACAATATGACTATGTCACAAGCATAAATTGTAGTAAACTGAACAATGCACAAAGGTACATGTAACATGAACAACTTGTTAATTTCACAAGGAGATCACTGACTAACCTGCTGCACTGCTGACAGAACCGGTGTTCTACGTCTTTGATATGAACCACGCCCGATTTGGTATGTACTTCACACACCTTATGCCTCTTGTTGTAATCCCTGGCACTGCTGAGATCAACCGTGCAGCCATCAACTTGGCAACACGGACCGCTACTAGAACAGGCGCCTTGCCTAGGCATCTCTCCCTCACTGCTCCTTCCTCTCTGAACAACAACCTGGCTGTCGTCCTCATTGTTGGTTGCTGAATTGATGCACTTCTCACGGTCATCATCCTCTGGTGAGACTCTTCTCCTCTTGTCAACCACACCAAAATCGATCTTCCCTCGGCTTGGCCCAATTCCCTTCTGCTGCACTTTGAGGGAGAAGCATTTGATGGTGTGGCCAAGAACAGGTTTGAATCCCATCTCCAATCATTCAAATCCCACTCCAGGCCCTTCTACTTGAGCCCACTCAACATTCTTGCTACATCAATTTGGCCACTGCTCTTCAGATCATACTAACCATGGAAACACAACAGAAATCACATGCACAACTCACAAGGCCTCTCCTTCTGAATCCTCATCTTCAGCTGACCAATCAATATCTCCCTCCATCTCATCCTCAGTACCTGTGCCAACTTTGGCATCCCTATGAGCCTCCTGCAATCTTTGTTTCTCTACCTCTTCCCGTTTCTTCCTCAATTCCTCCAAATACTCTCTGTGCCCCTCATCCATGATTGCCACAAATCTCTCCTTCAGCTCAATCATCGGATCCTTATCAACAAGCTCGCTATTCATATGCTTCTCTCAACATCGTCATTTTGATCCCACCCTTCAATGACACATAGAATATCCCCGAATGTCTCGTGAACGCATTAGAAAACGCATTTGACAGCCTAAACTCATCACAGAACTTCCCTATAATCAGTACAGCCATCCTTCGCTCTACCGACAAAGACAAAACCTCATGTAAAACACCGATCAACCTCTTCTCTGCTTCTAGTGACACCGGGTGAAGCCCAGACGTGTCAGTGTATGGTGATACATATGGCAACTCAAGCCAATCCCTCACCCACTCCCTCATCTCCTTCTTGAGGTAGAATCCCCTGGGCAATTTAACAGTAAAATTCGGCCTCGGCCGAATGCCAACTACATCGGCCTCCTTGTCAGCCCTCAATTCAATCACTGACTTCGCCAGCTGATCATCCCACGAAACCAGCTCAAGAAATGTGTTGCTGGACGCGTCAGGACTGGGATCTCCAACAAGACGGAAGAGGTGAGGGTACCTCGGGACCAGCAAGGTCAAGAAATCGTTGGGGAGACCGAAATCGCGCTTGGCGGCAATCAAGGCGACGGGGAGGGTGCGGATGGAGGAGATAATGAGGAGCTTGGCGAGCCTAGAGGTGAGCAGCGGCGAGTGGAGCGCGTGGAGCCGTGAGGCGAACTCGAGGAAGGAGAGGAACTGCGGGGAAGGGGACGCGATGGGGTTGGGAGGAGGGGAGACGGAGAGGAGGGGGGTACCGGCGGAGGAAGGTGGGAACAAGGACCAGGAGGCGGATGCGTTGGCGGCGCTTGGAGAGGTAGCGGAGGAGGAGGCGGCAGCCCCGGGAGAGGAGCACCTCGCGGACGAGGCGGGAGGCGAGGCGGTACCGGCGGTCACGGAGGATGGCGTCGTCGAGGGCGGCGTCTTGGCGCCAGGGAACCTTGAGGGAGGAGATGCGACGGACGAGACAGAGAGAATGGAGGTGGTGGACGCCGAAAGCTGCTGCGACGGCGGCGACGGCAGCGATGGCCGGAAGAAGCATGCTGCGATGTGGGGAAGAAGAGACGTTCTTCACTAATACTACAGAGAAATACTCTTTATGACCTAATTAACATATAATATGAGAATACGTATTCCTTAGGTGAATAGCCACAGTTCCTAGCCCATCCCGGATATGGGCTGAAAAGTTTGCTTTAGTTTCCGGTCCATCTTGGTTATTAGCCGAAAAAGTAGACCTCCCAAACGAGGGTTATTGGGCTAGAAGTTCATGATGTTCGGCTGTCTACTGTTCGATGCGGTCTTTTTGAAAAGCTCGATCACTGAATAAATAAAGTTAATGAAGTTGATTGTCTTTGTAGTGGAAGGCTCGATCACTGAATAAATAAAGTTAATGAAATTTACATGCATTGGGGTTTGGGGATGCTATCACTCTTTTAAAGGAGGTAAAATAGGAGTAAAGCAGAAGAGAAAACGGAGTACTACGCCTGCATTGCATGGCCTATAAAAGTTTCAGTCTAGCAGAAATGAGAAAACGAAATTCATAATGGTTTATCCAAATTTCAACAAATAACTAAGCGTGAAAAGAGCATAGCTTCTTGGATTATGGACTTCCACAGTAATAACTATACAAACTGCATCTATATACATGTGCTCATGTGCATCGGCCTCTATTTTATCAATTATAGATTCATAATGCAGTGTTATGTGTACTGACAATATGGTGACCATCTTTTTTTCTTTGAGAACAGTACAGTGTAGCGGTTATTCTTCAGTTGAAACATCTAACTACAGATAAAATAACTGTCTTCAATAGGAAAACGATTCTAAAATCAGACTTTAACACTATGACAAATAAAATATTTCCTAACAATTCAGAGTGAAGTTTATCTTACAGCAATGTAGGAAACACCTCAGTTAACTGTCAGATTCATCTCTTCAACTCTTGAAATGTTCTTGACGGGCACTCACCAGGGCTGTTCATACTGAAGTTGAAAAGGACATGGTCATCAGTAACTGGAGTCAATTCGATCGAAGTTAGCATTCAGATAACAGCAACAGGCTTCTGCGAAGACTTGGACAGTCTGTAATTTGGATTATGCAAGCAATTCTCAAGGTAAGCATGTTAAAATTATGTAGTTTTCATATGGTGACGAGAAGATTAACGGAAAAACAAGCCCAGCAAGTCAGAAATAAAATAGACCGCATCCTGAGTGAATGCTACTAGAATTCGTTCATGTTCTAATGTTCATCCTATTTACAGCAAAAGAGTATGAACATGAATAACAAATGCGACCGTAATTGCCAAAGGGTCAATGAAACCTTCGATAGATTTAAATAGTATTATATTCAAAAGGAAGCGGCATTATTAGCTTGAATGTACTCATGGTTGTTGGAACTATTGTAAGAAAAAAGTGAAACCTCTCGTCCTTTTGAATGGGGTGTCTGTCTGATCAGTGATATATGAATTGGAGTGCATCTAGGGGAACACCACATAAATCATAATTCTGAACAACCCACAGACACCAGAAAATTGACAGAACAATCCATTAAAAATTCAGAACTGTTAATGGATTGGTCTGAAACAATTTATATAGATATCTAGATTCTAGACTGGGTCACATGAAAGTGGCATCCACAGAGTTCGAAATAATTTCACAGTAGTGTCATATTTGCTATGTTTAGTCATTTGAAACTTCTATTCACATATCATTGAAAAACTTCTAGCATCCTATATTATTAGCATTGGAGGATCTATGTGAATTGTGTAAAGCACATGAAGTTAAATCGTATGTCTACAAAGCAAATCAATATTGTACCTCATGTTTACTTATTATCATACAACTTTCCCACAGCAATGCACAGGATTTCATCTAGTTTGCTTGGTAATCTATAACAGTTCATTTTATTAGGAAGAGCCAAATTTTTATACTGCTCGCCCAGTAATCAGTTCTCAGTTGTTTAGACTGTGAGAACTAGCATGGACACTGTCGAAACTTGGTTTCGGCAATATAATTTCTGGGGTCGCAGTCAAGATCGCCAAGCACAATTGGTTAGAAGAAGAATAAGGTTTAGACAGGTTTAGGCCATCTCGTGAGGTAATACCCTACTCCTGTTTCGGTGGATTCGATCCGCCGAGTGTCTTTATTGATCTCGTGATCTAAAGTGAAGACTAAAAGTTGATCTCCTATCGAAATCTCGATCCGTAATCTGATATCCCTCAAGGACGCCCCTTACCCCCCTTATATAGTCTTGGGAGGAGGGCTTACAGATCGGAAACCCTATCTTACTCTAAGTTGGTTTCCTCAATCTTACCAAACCGTGACTATAGGCCGATTGTCTTATCTCTATCGGCAATCGTAACACCCAAGTCATGTTCGGTTTACAGATATTGTAGGCGCAATCTATCCCTACCTCCAGTCGGATAAGCTTGCCATGTAGATACCCGATTACCATAATCTCCACAGACACAAACATGGCTATTCAAAATAGAAAAATGAAGAAGAATCTCCAAGATGAATCTTCGTGATTTTGTTTCCACTCTTTAAAATCCCCATGACAAAGAACAATCATGCATCTTTTATAGGCAGGGTGATGATGGTGTTCGAGAGGTGGTGAAGCAATGAATAGGTGGAAGAGTGAAAAGTTGAACGGTGTACACCACTCTTGTATGGTCTTGATGTCCGCCATGATATAGTCGATCTTTTCTGTAGCCCCCAAGCCAACATCGATGTTGCTTTCAGCGTAATCATCTGGCGAACTCTTGATGGATGGTGTTGTCAGCACTTCTAGGAAAGTACCCGGCTCGACTGGTTCTCGTCTGGAGGCATGTCGAGCGAGGTTGTCAACGCTGGCGTTGTCTTTGTGATAGACATGGCACACTTCGAAGCCGTCGAACTGTCGCTCCCATTTCCTAACTTCTGCGAGATACTTGGATAACTCAGGATTAGAGCATTTATAATCCTTGTGCACTTGGTTAGCGACTAATTATGAATCCCCTTTCACAATTAATCGTTTGACTCCAAGTGTGATGACTACTCTTAATCCGATAAGAAGTCCTTCATAGTCTGCAGTGTTTGTTGCTCAAAAATCAAGTTGGATTGCATGCTAAAACTAATCTCCAGTTGACGAGGTTAGGGTGAACCCGACACATGCTACTTGGCTGTTGAAGCTACATCGAAGGCCATTGTCCATCGCTCTTGTTCATATGACCAACATTACTATCCTTGGGGACGGTCCAGTCGACAACAAAATCTACGGGTACTTGGGACTTGATGGTTGTTCGTGGGAGGAAGTGAACATCAAATTGGCTGAGCTGGATGACCTATTTAGCAATGCATCATGTGCCCTCTTTGCTGCGGACGACCTCTCCGAGGGGATATGACGAAACGACCGTGACCTTGTGGGCCTGGAAGTAGTGGCGCGACTTTTGGGATGTCATGATAACAACATAGAGTAGGTTCGGATTTGTGGATATTTGACCTTGACGTCATGAAGAACTTCACCAAGTAGTAGACTAGGAGTTGGATCTTCTCGCGCTAAACAACGATGATGGTGCCGACAAAGTATAGAGTTGTTGTGATGTAGAGGAATAATTCCTCTAGTGGTTGTAGGGCAGGTGGATTGGTGAGGTATCGCTTAAGGGCGAGAAATGCCTCTTCAGCCTTTGATGTCCAATCGAACTTGTCTTGTTTCTTCAACAGGTTGAAGAAGGGTAGGCCTCATTCTCCCATCCTGGCCACAAATCGACTGAGCGCTGCCATACATCCGGTGAGCTTTTGTACTTCCTTTAGCCTTGTCAATGACTTTATGTTCTCGATGGCCTTGATCTTTTTGGGATTTTCTTCGATGCCCATCTCGAAGACTAGGAAGCCAAGCAACTTGCTCGATGGTACTCCGAACGTACACTTCTCCATTTAGGTTGAGCCAATGTTTTCAGAGATTGTTGAGCATTTCCCATAAATCATCAATCA
The DNA here is from genome assembly GCA_019925245.2 of Oryza australiensis. Lineage (NCBI taxonomy): Eukaryota > Viridiplantae > Streptophyta > Magnoliopsida > Poales > Poaceae > Oryza > Oryza australiensis. Next base: position 61,781 of record JAIFGZ020000011.1, on the reverse strand, counting down.
GGCGGTCTCGAATCTTACTCTTGACGACAATGTTATCAATGTAGGCTTCAACATTATTGCTGAGTTGAGGTTGAAAAGCCCATTGGATTTCTCGCTAGTAGGTAGATCCTGCATTGATCAATCCAAAAGGCATCTTGATATAGCAAAATACACCGAAGGTCGTGATGAACGTTGTCTTTTCCTCTTTTTCCTTGGCCATGCTAATCTGATGGTACCCGGAGTAAGCATCGATAAAACTCAACAACTCGCATCCTGTAGTAGAATCAATCAGTTGGTCGATGTGTGGAAGCGTAAAGTGGTTCTTGGGGCACGCCTTATTGAGGTCGGTGAAGTCTAAGCACATACTATACTCTCCACAATTGCACAGAATGATCTCTGAAAGACTAGATCGAGACCGACACCGCTAACGACTAGCTAGCTCCAAGCTCTCGCAGCGCCGGTGGCCACTCCGGCCCCGACGGCCATCCCCGTCAGTGACCATCCCGGTCCCGGCGGCCACATCCCTAGCTCGTCAAGTCGTTCTAGCCTCAGGGTTTCCTAAGTCCCAGGGACTATGGTTTCTGAAGAAGAATGGAAGGAAAGTTGGACTTCTCTGTGGGAACAAGGTTCGAGCAACAAGTTCGTCAAAAACTTGGCAGGCAAGTGCATCATGACTCTCAAAACCCTAAAGGCTCCTTCTTCCTCCTGGCCACCTTCCGTCGCTATCTTTTTCGCCTTTCGGAGGAAAGAGTTGCTCTTGCACTCCAATCTTGGCTTGGGGGTCAGGCCCGGGGTTTTCTTGTGGTTGAAGTCAATCACAATCACTTTCGTTTCTCGGTCTCTTGCAAGGCAGTGGGTTTCATGGTCTACGCTCTCAGAAGGGTTATTTCTAACTCCTTCGATGTTTACTTCCATCTGTGGAGCAATGGAGTTCTGCACTGGGAACGTGAAAAATGTCTTTGGGAAGAAGCTAGGAAATGGACGCTAGTTCTGTCCAAAAGGCAAAAGAGAGCTGCCAAAGCTATTGCTGCTTCGAAGAAGAAAGTTTGTTTTGCCTCTAATCTAGTTCTCCCCTCCCCAAAGAAAAATTTGCCCCTCTTTTGGGTGGTTTTCGTTGCATCAAGTTTGGTTCTTTCAACACAATTCTTCCCATGGTCAGTTCAACTTTTTCTTCGTTGTGATTTGGGAAGAATTCTGCTGTTCAGGAAAATGTTGTGCTCTGTTCTTCAGTTCAGTCCTCTGCTCTGGTTCAGGATTATTCGGTTTCTCAGTCTGGCCCGGCTGGATTCATCGCTAATAGCTCATCCTCGGGTCTTGCTCCTGTCAAATCCGTTTTGAAAAAGGTTACACCTTTTGAGGCTTCAAATCGATAGGTCTTTTCTCATAATTTTGGTAAGGTTTCCATTAAGCCTCGTTCTTCGGATTTGTGTATCTCGCCTGCTCAGTGCCAGAGGTGTCTTCGGGTAGGGCACTGTGCACGCCTATACTTCCTGTGTCCGCTGTTGGGCTCGCTTCAATTACGGTCATCGGGCCGGTTCTGCCTCTCAAGGCCCAATAAGTGGCTTATTTGGAGGCCTAATGGGATTTCGTTCAAAACTCAATCCAGCCCACAGATTATTTGGAAACCCAGTTTCCCTTTGGAAGCAAAGCTGGTCACCCGAAACAAGCGCAGTTGAGAAGGAGTGGAGATGGTTTTCGGGAAACGCAACCGCTAGACGTCTCAACTTCCTCGCCTGCACTTTTGCCTCCGAACCCCCCTCTTGCTCCTGATACACAAATCTTCTCTAGTGACGGTGAATCCTGTCCCTCTCCAACCAAAAATCCTTCATCCTCTCTTGCTCACACTCTAATGGCGAACTTTGCTTGCGACCCCACCCCCTTCCTTCCCTTCGGCGCTCATGTCGAGGAAGGATGGTTCCGCCCAGCTAGAACAAGGGTGGCATTGGGAGGAGAGCCACCTTGTCGTCATGAGGACTATGCTATCATCCATCTTGAGCCAGCGCCGATTCAGATGAATGCAAGGTTGGTTCTCACTAATGTTGTGCATTTCTTGGAAGAGCACTTCCCGATTAGGGTTTTATACTCTTCCTTGTCGCCCTTGGGGTTGGGTATGCTTCAATTTGGGTCACCAGTTCAGAGGCAGAGCATGTTGGATATTAGTCCCATCAATTATGTGGGTGATTCAGTTCTGCAACTTGTTAAGCATGATGAAGCTGTCAACCTTAGGAACTGTCCTTATACTAGGGTATGTTGGATAATGTTTCTTGGTTTTCCGCTGGATTATCAACGTGAAGATTTCATCATGGCTGCAATTGCCCCTTTTGGAAGGCTACTTCACTGGCATCAGGGGCCGACCAAAGGGTGTACGCTGGTGCAATGTCTAGTTTTAAGCTCGGAAAGAGTACCTAGAAGCTTGGTGGTATCCCAGGGCAACATTCTCGGAGGCAATGGAAGATCTTGGACATTCCCAGTCTTCATTTTGGGGGGAAGTTTCGCTGACGAACTACCCCAAGATGAGGATCCAATCCCGGCTGATCGAAACCCGCATCCTGCTCATGGAGTGCCAATGGCTGGCAATGCAAATGGTTTTGTCAACTAGATGCATGAAAATGCCAGAGCGGGGGCCCAAGGCTTAGGGGATGTGGGCATCAACTCTCAACAAATGCAGGACATCAATATGGACATCAATCCCAATGCGCACCATGTTGTTCACCAGGGGCCCCAAAATCTTGAAGGAGAAGCTGCAGCTGAGGAAGATAGGTGGGATTTGGGGGAGAATTGGGTTCCTGAGCACCCCGATTTTCCCAGGATACAATTTCCTTTGATCAGTCTGGCAGCACGGCTGAATTTTTAAGAGCCAAAGGGACACATGCTTTCCTGTCCACAGAGAAAGTCCTAGCAGCCTTGGAGTCGGGGAACATCTTGGCAGCGATTCAGAAAGGGGATGATTCCTCTTCTTCGGATGACTTAGTGATTTCATCCCTCTAGTATGACAACCTTTTTATTTATGAAGCTTTATTGTCTTACGCCACGAGCCCCTCTCCAAGCTTTACAAATTGTGCCATATATTCCCCTTGTGGTTGAATGGAAAGAAGAAATTGGAAAGGCTATTTTCTGTACAAGCCAACTATGGGCTCAATCTTGATTAGACTCTAGGCTTCTCTGTTTGGTAGCTCTGCTTTTAATACCCAGAGTCAGATTGCTTCTGGACCGATTTCACTTCCCCTGTCAATTTCTCGCAGGCTAGGATCCAAAACCCCCTTGGTCAACACAATGGTTAGAAGGAGTTCTCGTCTTAATCTAGGGGTGGTGGATGGCCTCCAAGTCATAGCAATCAAAGAGCCCGCAACAAAAAGAAGAAGGTGCCAGTCTTCTTACTCGGACTTGGACAACCCACCCAAGAATGCAGAGGAAGCCCATGATCCAATCCCTTTGAAGGTCATGCAAGAATGGGCTGAGAAATGCGGAGTGCCTCCTGCTGATTTCTCCATTGATCAGCTAATGAAAGATCACATGATATCTGAACTCGTTGGTTTGTTATGTCTGTTGCGATAGTCCGTCTCTTTTGCTCTCTAAACATCAAGGTGTGGTGATGTGACACTCTGTTATGTTGACTATGTCTTATTACATTTTCACTGCGATGGCTCTCTGGGCGAATGACTTTGTCTGCTCTTCTAGAAAGGGCAGCTTTATATACTTTTATCAATTCGGTGCCCAATGAATAGATCTTGGAATGTGCTCTGCTGGAATGTTAGGGGTATTAATGCTGCAGAAAAATGGCCAATCATTTATAACAAAATTGCTGAAAGCAACTGTGAGATTTTATGCTTCCAAGAAACAAAAAAAGAAAGCTTTGATTCTTCCTTTATTCGGAAATTTGCCCCGAAGAAATTTGATCAGTTTGCCTTTTCCCCTATCTAGAGGCTTCGGGAGGAATTCTTGTTGGATGGAATGGGAAAATTTTCAATGGTTTAGTAAATGAAATCCAACTGTTTGTAATCTCGATTTGTTTCTCTTCTCGCTTCAACCTAAGTACTTGGAATTTAGTTACGGTCTACGGATTGTGTTTGGAGCCAGCAAGAAACAATTTTGTGGATTGGTTATGGAACTTGGACATAGGAGATGACTTTAACTAGCTCTTGATTGGTGATTTTAATTTTTATAGATCATTGGAGGATAGAAATAAACCTAGGGGTAATTTTCAGGACACATAGATTTTTAACAACATCACTGATCATCTGGGGTTAGTAGATATACCGCTGAAGGGGAGAGCCTTTACATGGAGCAACATACAGTATAATCCGCTTTTGGAATCATTAGATTGGTTTTTCACCTCCTCCAACTGGACCTTGGATTATCCAAACACTTTGGTCTATCCTCTAGCCAGATCTACCTCAGATCATGTCCCCTGCAGAATCACAATAGAAACCAGAATCCCTAAATCAGATCTCTTTCGCTTTGAAAATGCTTGGGTTGCTCAGGATTCTTTCCTTGATACAGTTAATATGTCATGGAGCCATAACAAAGTTAATAATGGTAACTCAGCCTCAGTGCTCTCAGCAAAGTTCAAAAAATTGAGATATGACATGAAAAGATGGAGAAGGTAGTTCAAGAATATCAAATACTGCATTGACAATTGAAATAAAGTCATCCTATGCATTGATTCTATTGAAGAGCATCGGTAGTTAATCAATGCAGAATGGAATTTCAGGAGAATCATCAGGGTTTCATTTAGATAACCTCCTCAAACAGCAGAATGCTTATTGGAAGCAAAGAAACACAGTCAACAGAATTAAATTTGGGGATGAATGCACAAAAAATTTTCATTCAAGAGCCAATGTCACTTAGAAAGGAAATCTCATCTCTCAAATTCAGGATGATTATGGGGCCTCGTTGATAAACCATGAAGACAAAGCAAATCACTTGTGGTTTTGTTTCAAGAATAGGATGGGTTCCACAGGGGAAGTATCAATGGAATTTAATCTAACTGAGATGGTCAATCCACTAAATTAGGAAACTTTCTTGAGGGACTGTTAGCTCCCTTCTCTATCATGGAAATTGAAAAAATGATTAAGGGTGTGCCCTCAGACAATGCCCCAGGTCCAGATGGCTTTAATAGGAAATATATCAAAAGATCTTGGAATATAATCAAAGAAGATATTTTCAAATTGTTATTTGATTTCTATGATGGAAGAGTAGATCCGTCGCCAATTAATGACTCTTTCGTAATCCTGGTTCCCAAGAGTAACAACCCTACAACAACTTCGGACTACAGGCCCATTTCCCTCCTTAACTGATGTGTTAAAATGCTGACAAAGATTTTGGTAGACAAACTTCATAGTATCATTTTAAAATTCATTCATAGCAATCAATATGGCTTCATAAAGGGGAGATCAATTCAAGACTATCTAGCCTGGAGCTTTGAGTATATCTTTCAATGCCGCAGTCCAAGAGAGATATTGTTATTGTTAAATTAGACTTCGCCAAGGCTTTTGGCACTGTGGAGCATACTGCCATCTTTGAAATGCTCAGGGTTCTAGGATTTCCAGCAAAATGGATAGAATGGATGGAAAGTATTCTATTCTTGGGTTCAACCTCAATCTTGCTAAATGGGTTGTCGAGGAAAAAGTTCAAATGCACAAGAGGGGTTAGACAAGGTGATCCTATATCCCCCTCCTCTTTGTGATAGCGGCAGAAATTCTGCAGTACATTTTGAATGGTTTAAAGGATAAATAAATTTTCAAGCTGCCTATTCCCCAACCCACCGATGACTTTCCAATTGTTTAGTATGCAGATGACACTTTGTTAATTATGCAAGCAGAGGCCAAGCAGATTTTCTGCCTCAAGTCCATCCTAAATATGTTTGCCTTGTCCACTGGATTGACGGTAAACTTCAACAAATCCTTGATGATTCCCATCAAGTGTTGTCCAAAACCCTAGGCTGCCAAGTGGGTTCACTCCCTTTTACATTTCTAGGGTTACCCTTGGGTGCTTCAAAACCAAGAATAGAGGAATTTGCGCCTCTTTTGGACAAACTGGGGAAAAAACTTTCTGCTTGCACTAATTTCCTTTCCTACTCAGGGAGAGTGGAATATATCAATACAGTGATCACCCCAACTGTCACCTATGCCATGTGTACCTTTAAACTTCACAACGGGGTAATTGAAGAAATTGATAGAGTCAGGAAATAATGTCTGTGGAGGGAAAATTCAGAAAAGAACAGAGGAGGGAATCTGGTGGCCTGGGCACTTGTTTAGAGGCCCAAGAAGAAGGGCGGCCTAGGAATTAAAAACATTGGTCTTTAGAATGATGCTTTGCTTATAAAACAACTACACAAGTTGTTCTCCAAAGAAGATATTCCCTGGGTACAACAGGTATGGTTTTCCCCTCTTTAATCCCCCGCGAATCTCGCCGGTCGCCGTTGTGCCATTACCGCCGTCATGTCCCCTACGCCGTCAAGGAATTCAGCTGGATCCCGGCCGTTGCTATCCCTCCCGCGGCCCTATAAATTGTCGTCGAGCTCTCCCCTCCATTTTCCCCTTTTCGCCGCCCTCTCCCGTGCATCCTAGCTCCCTCCACGCGCTCGTCCCATGCACGCCGCTTGCCAGCTCTCTCCGATCGCGTGCCATCGCCGCCCCGGGCACCGTTGCCATGCGCCAAGGTCGTCGCCGCCTTCACCGTACCACGCCTGTGGACCCTCGTTTTTGAGACGGGAATCTTTCGTGTTCATAGTACCATTTCCCTGGATCGAGTAGTTGGTACCCACGAATGCAGTACTGGATAATCAGGTGCACATGCACGAATAGTCTTACATCACCATTATTACATCAATAGGCCCGAAGGCAATGTTCGACCCACGGACCTTATGGTCCGCATACAACACAAAAACGAGAATTTAGATACGGCGCGGAATACGAGGCGGCTTGTCATTTGCCACGTGCAACGACCGGAGCTAAGATCTAGTATGCGCCGTCAGTTCCTTCGCCCTCCTGGTAATACGCGTATGGGTCTTCTGACTCTTCATTTCCATCGGCTGGAGGTTTGTGCGTATAGCAAGGGTGAGTACCAACCGTACTCAGCAAGCCAACACAGAATTGATGCATATGATAGGGTTATTCAAAGAACATGGTCTGGGGTTCTTTTGCATAAAGCCAGCTTTTCACAATTCTTTTCACAAACCTATCGACTAGCTAATCAAGTTTTAATTTCACGCTCATTAATCCGGTGACGGTTCGTCTATCATCCCTCGTGATTCCAAGGATGGCTTTCCGCCTCCGGTTCGTCATGATTTTTTGGGGAATCTACCCCTTCTCGCATCTCAAGAAGTTGATTCACCAGCGAATAAAATCATCATGCAAACCCATCCCAGCAGTTTTAAGTTTAAAGTCTAGCCAAGCGAAAGTCTTGTCACGATGCTCGATATCAGCGAGCACGGCTATTCGAATAGATTGATTAACTCACACTGCAGTGGATGTACACTTTACCCGTACTCCGCAATGCCCAACAAATGAGCCTACGCCTCAACACATGAGACGTCGCGGCAAAGCCTTTTGATAACCTCGCTTTGGCGCACTCGCTCCATGAACTTAAGCCCTCATGCACTCTAGCCGTCCTTTTCTAGCAGTGAGAGGAGTTCGCGCACCGGGGTAAGGGAAGCTTTCTCAATCTTTAAGTTTAATTAACATCGGTTTAATTCCACCATTCATAACAAAGGCCGCAGCCTCATTCTCATCCAAGAACCACATCATAGAGAACCATCTATGCAAGGATACTCGCCTCCGCTCGGCTATCTAGTCGGCTAGGTCTATACCCATTCGAGAAGTACGGTTGTACCGGCTCGTTTCCGGCTATCTCATGGCTCGGTCCTTAATTGACCGTGGTCGGCACTTGCCTTTTCCGGAATCCACCCAAATCATCCAGCCGCCCCTAAAACATTTGTATAACATTTTCAATTTTTAACAAGCCTAATTCAACATTCTCGTGGCCATGTGGCGCTCATGTCTCCACAGCCATAATTCGCTACCTCCCCTAAGGTAGTTGCCCGAGCACAAAGTTTTCTTGCGAAAATCATGAGTATGCAGAGATCTAGTGTAAGCAAGGCTAAGCATTTGTACCGAAGTTATCCTTCGGTCATATCACATCGAAGGTTACAAAGAATAAATACTAATGGTGATCAATATCAAAGCGGGGTATATCAAGCATAGGTATTGTTTGTGTAAGGCATGCAATTTTGTAATTTTGAAATCAACATCACTTCACAAAGTAGGATCAATATGTTCAAAGAGTGTGATGACTTGCCTTGCTCGCACACTTGAGGGGTGGTATCTTCGGCGGGGTCGGTGCTGTTTCTTCGGTGCTACCCGTACGTGCGAAAGATCAATTGAATTCAATTAGAATTCAATAAAATACCGAGAGATCAAAAAGAACCATAAAAGCCATGAAAACAACTCCAAAAGTTTTGCCAAAATTCTACTCGAGTTAGAACAAGGGTCGCTAGGAAAATCCGTGTTTTGGAATCGAGTTGATGACTATGGTTTTCGCAAAACGGCGATCGTAATAATTTTGGGAAATTAAATTTGAAGATATCAGCGGAGAAGATTTGGGCTCGAGGTTTGAGGGTTTGAGCACAAAAGAGAAGCCTATTTAAATGGCGGGAAAGAATTAAACGAGTCCGGATTTAAAAACGATGCGAAATGAAATCCCGGAAAACGTTCGATCCCGACTTTTTTTAAACTTTGCACTGAGAAAATATGTGAGAAAATAATTTATTTTTGCCCAAAATTTTACTCAAGTCATCCCAAAATATTTTACAAATTTTCCAAAATTTTTCCCAAATTTTTCCCTATTTTTCTTTTTTTTCCTTTCCTTTTCCTTTTTCTTTTTTTTTTTTTTTCCCGCGCACTATTCATCGCTCGCAAGGTGCTCGGCCGGGACACAGCGAAAGAGGCGGCGGCCGGCGCTAGCGCATGTGGAAAAAGGGCGGCGGTGGGCTTACGGCGACGGCGGCTCACGGCGGCTAGGGCGGCGGGAGCTCCGGCGTCGCGGCGAGGGCGGCGGCTTGCGGTGGCGTTCGGGAGAGCAACGAGGAGGCGGCGGCGTGCGGGAAAGGCGGGGGTTGCCGGCCCTTTTATAGGCGCGGCTTGGGGGCGAGGGATGGAGGAGGGGGACCGGCGCAGCTTGGGTGCCACGCGGCGGCCGCGGCGCGGTTTGGGCCGGCTCGGACGCGCGCGGCGTGGCGGAAGGGCGCGGCGCAGCGCGGGCCGCGTACGGCGTCGTGCGCGGCGCGCGGCGCGGGCGGGCGGCCGCGAGTCGCGGCGCCGGCGGCGATAGCGCGAGGCGCGGCGCGGGGCCGGGCAAGACGGCGACGGCTAGCGGGCGCGGCGCGGGGCGGTACGACGGGCGGGCGCGTGGCGGCAACGGCGCTCGGAGCGGGCGGGCGGGCGCAGCGCGCGGGGTGACCGGGCTCGGCACGGGCGCGTGTGCGCTCACGCGATGCGTGGCGCGCGGGTGCGGCGCGGACGGCGGGCGACGCGGCGGCGGCGAGGCCGGGCGGGACAGCGTCGAACGGCTTGTGACCGATGAACAGTGCACCTTTTTATTTTCCCGATTTTCCATTCCCTTTTAATTTCCAATTTTTCCTTCACTCCAAAATTTAAAAATAAATTCCACTATTCCTAGAAAAATTTTTAATATTATAATTTCAACTTTTTCTCCACCTTTATTTTGCCACACATATATATATACATATATATATATTTTTATATTTATTTAAATCTTTTTTTTTAATTTTCATAAGTCACTATTTTTAAATTCCAAAAATTTTCTAGATTTCATGTAAATCCCCTAAAACATTTTATTGTCTATTTTATACCCTAATTAATCTTCCCTAATCACCATTTAATATTTTATTCCCCAAATACGCATTTTCATAATCCGCGTTTTTTCGATTTCCTTTTAAAACCCCGATGCGGCTTTCGCACCTCCGTTTCGACAACTCCGAATCATCCAAAAATACCGAAAGGGAAAATTGACCACGACTAAATTTATGCAACTGAGGTGGCAAATAAGAAGCAACAAACCCGAGAAGAAGCAATAAGCCAAGGTTTTTGAAAGTTCCGATTTTTACGTCCCGATTTCCGTTCTTCGATTTTCAGGATGTTACAAACCTACCCCCCTAACAATAAATCTCGTCCCCGAGATTTCTTACCTAAGCGAGAGTAGGTGTGGGTATTCGTCCTCGAGAACTCTTCGCTCTCCCGTAGCCTCTTCTTCCGTGTGATTGCTCCATTGTACCTTGTACATGCGCCATGACTTGGTCCGTGTCTTCTTTTCTGCCTCGTCTAGTATCTTGATTGGATGCTCCGGGTAGGTAAGATCACTGTGGACATGGATGGCTTCTCAAGGAGCTTGCTCTTCTGGTACCCGCAAACATTTCTTCAATTGCGACACGTGGAACACTGGGTGGACATCGGAGAGGTTCTCGGACAGTTCCAATTGGTAAGCCACTTCTCCTCTCCTAGCGCTTATCAAGAATGGGCCCACGTATCGTGGTGCGAGTTTCCTTTGACTTTGAACCTCTGTGTCCCCCGTAGTGGTGAGACCTTTAGATACACGTAGTCACCTTCTTTAAATTCCAATTCTCTTCGGCGGGTGTCCGCGTAGCTCTTTTGTCGTGATTGAGCCGTTTGTAATCGGTCCCGAATCGGGCGAACTTTTCCTCGGCCTCTTTGATTATGTCAGGCCCGAATACGGTTCGTTCACCGGTTTCTGACCACATTAATGGGGTTCGGCATCGGCGACCAAATAGAGCTTCATTTGGCGACATCTTCAAACTGGCTTGATAGCTATTGTTGTAGGAGAACTCGGCGTACGGCAAACATTTCTCCCAATCCTTGGTGAAATCCAACGCACAGGCTCTCAGCATGTCCTCTAGCACTTGATTCGTCCTCTCGCCCGTCCGTCGCCCGTGGGTGGTAAGCGATGCAAGGCGAGGTGACTGCCGAGTGCCTCGTGGACTTTGTTCCAAAAATGGGACGTGAATTGGGTACCACGATCCGATATAATCCTCTTTGGTACACCGTGGAGACATACAATCCTACTCATATATAGTTCCGCTAGCTTGGCACTGTTGTAGTTAGTTTTCACGGGAATAAATCTGGCAGTCTTGGTGAGCCGATCTACTATTACCCAAATGGAGTCGTAACCAGTCGCAGTTTTGGGTAGTCCCACTATGAAATCCATGCCTATCTCGTCCCATTTCCATTCGGGAATCTTGAGTGGCTGCAGCAAGCCTGCTGGTCGTTGATGCTCAGCTTTCACCCTTTGGCACACATCGCACACGGCTACGTATTCGGCTACATCTCTCTTCATATTGGGCCACCAGTATTCTCCTTTCAAATCCTGGTACATTTTCGTGCTCCCGGGATGTAACGAATATGCCGATTCGTGGGCTTCCTTTAAGATCAATCCTCTCAAACCACCTTGTTCAGGCACGCAGATTCTTTTCTTGTACCACAGGATTCCCTTGTCATCTACTGAAAACTCCTTAGCGCGTCCAGCGGCCATGCGTTCTTTGATTTCCGGGTTTCCTCATTCCCTTTTTGGGCTTCTTCTATTTGAGTCCTCGAAGGGGTTGGATTTCCGGTGAGTGTATTTCTCCGTGAGGAATCGAGTGCGATTGAGTCGAGCCATTTCTTCTTGGAGTGTATTGGCCATACCTCCCAATCCCATGTGGTTGCATTGGGCTTTGCGGCTCACGCATCGGCCACTACATTTGCCTTGCCGGGATGGTAATGGATTCCTAGATCGTAATCCTTGATCAACTCCAACCATCGCCTCTGTCGTAGGTTGAGATCAGCGAGTAAAGAAATATTTTAAGCTCTTGTGATCGGTATACACATCACGGTGGTTCCCGATCGAGATAGTGTCTCCGGATCTTCAATGCGTGAACAACCGCGGCTAATTCCAGGTCATGTGTGGGATAATTCTCCTCGTGGGGTCGTAATCGTCGCGAGGCATACACAACGACCTTCCCATCCTGCATTAACACTCCTCCTAGTCCTTGCCGGACGCATCACAAGACATCACGAAATCCTTCCGGTTGTCGGGTAAGGTTAAGATTGGGGCGGTGGTTAACTTTTCTTTTAGTTGGTCGAAAGCCTTTTGACACTTCTCGTTCCATTCAAACTTCTTTTCCTTCTTCGAAGTTGAGTCATAGGTCGGGCTACGGTGGAAAACCCTTCGATAAACCGTCGATAATAACCGGCCAAGCCCGGAAAACTCCGAACTTCCGTTACGACTTGGGGGCCTTCCATTCCATGACAGCTTCGACCTTGGCGGGGTCTACGCTACTCCTCCGTGAAACCACGTGGTCAAGAAAAGCGACTTCCTTGAGCCGAATCGCATTTGCTGAACTTTGCATACACTGGTGCTCTCGTAGTTTTTCTAGTACCAGTAGTAGATGCTCCGCGTGTTCCTCATCGTCCTTGGAGTAGATAAGTATATCGTCGATGAATACCACTACGAATTTGTCCAGTACTCCATGAATACCTTGTTCATCGGTTCATAAAATATGCGGGCATTGGTCAACCCAAAGGACATCATCAGTAAACTCGTATAAGCCGTAACGTGTAGAGAACGTCGTCTTAGGAATATCTCCAGCTCTAATCTTCAACTGATGATATCCCGACCGAAGATCAATCTTTGAGAACACCCGCGCACCCTTAAGTTGATCGAATAGGTCATCGATTCGAGGTAGCGGGTACTTGTTTTTGATAGTCACTTCATTCAGCGATCGGTAGTCCACACACATTCTCATACTCCCATCCTTCTTCTTGACGAAGAGTACCGGGCTCCCAGGGAGAAGAGCGGGGCGTACGAATCCCTTCTCTTGTAGTTCTCTTATTTGCTTCTTGAGTTCCTCTAACTCGTTGGCCGGCATTCGATAAGGCCTCTTGGACATGGGGGCAGTGCCAGGCATTAGATCGATGATAAACTCTATGTCGCGATCCGGGGGCATTCCGGGCAATTCCTCGGGAAATACGTCCGGGTATTCTTGTACTACTGGCATTCCGCCTAGGGGTAGCATGGTGAATATTCCAGCAGCTTGTTCGCATAGCTTCGGATTTTGATCCATAGTTATGCTCATCGGTGATCCCCATGGGGTGGATACCGTGACTTCCCTTCGATTGCGATCTATAATTCCGTTATTCTTGGTCAACCAATCCATTCCGAGTATGACATCTATGGTTTGGGGTGATAGCACCATAAGGTTTGAGAGAAACACCACGTCCCTAATCCGTATGGGCACATTGATGCAAGCACGGGTACGGTTATGTCTCCCCGGTGAGTGTACCAACATAGGCCTCTTAAGTGCTACTTGGTGTAGGTGGTGTTGTTTGCTTACTTGGGAAGATATGAATGAATGCGAAGCTCCAGAATCGAATAAAACTTTAACTGGTGTAGAGTTGATAGAGAACATACCTATCAATACGCTCCGGTCCTCCCGAGCTTCTTCACCCGCACATGATTCACTCCGGCCACGTCGAAACCCGTGGCGGCCTCGTTGGGTAGCGGGGTCCCAATGCACCTCGTCCCGCCGTAGGGTGGGGGTTCCTCGGACGGGCGTTGCATTGGCGCCGGTGCGCACAGGGGTGTTGCGTAGTTTTGGGCAACTATTGGAGTAGTGTCCGAATTCTCCACAATTGAAGCAGCTCACATTCCTTCTTCCCGGAGCGGCTAGGGTCGGTGTGGGTGTACGAAGTTGAGGTGTAGGCGGCTGCGACATGGTCGGGAGCGGGAGAACGACCGGTTGCGGGACGTTGGGTTTCCATCCCGACGGGGTGGCTCCCTTGGGGCGTTGTGGCGCTCCCTGAAATGGGCGAGCCATAGCGAGCCTCCTCTTGCGGTTATTTTCTACCATCCTTTGGTTGTGCTCAAGCCGAACGACCTTGTTGATGAGGCTTTGGAAACTGGTGTGGTCCTGCCCGATCATTGGTCCTCTCAGCTCGTCATTTAGTCCCTCGATGAATTTATCCATCTTCTCTTCCTCGTCTGTCAGATCACTTGTGGCATAACGGGCAAGCTGGGTAAACTTGTTCAGATACTCTTGTACTGAGGTGTTTCCTTGACGCATCCTGCGGAATTCATTTTTCTTCATCCTCATAACTGCAGCTGGCACGAAATTCTCATGGAACGCAGCCGTGAACTCTTCCCATGTCGGTTCTCCGGCGCCTTCAGCTCGCGTTTCCTTGTAGGTATCCCACCAGTCACTTGCGGGACCCTCCAGCTGGTTAGTAGCGAAGACAACTCTATCGGCTTCTCGGACTCGACGAGAGTTAGCTTTTCTCGATCACCCTCGGCCGGTCTTGGCATCCATGGGTTCCTCGGCCGCGGAGAAGGTTCGTGGCTTAGCTCTCATGAATTCTCCTAGACTCGATCCTCCTCGACTTCCTTGGTTGTTAGCAATTGCTTGGAGTAGCCGGGTGCAAAGCCATAACCTCCGCCGAGTGGAGGGGTTGGGTTCCGGCGGGTTCTCGTTGGTTGCTGCGCTCTGCGGCGATGTGCCATCCGAAGAAGATAGATGAATCAAGAGATCGGACCGTTTTAGGTCATGGTTCCTAGGGGGATTTTTCTTCAAGTTCTTTTAAATGATCTTTAATCAACAAGCGGGTGAAATAATAATAAGCTCACGAATTAATGACACCGCAAAGCGATGCTCAGTTCATCATATTACATAAGAGGGGTACACGACGTACACACACATCCTTCATGACATGATAGCAACAACAACTACATCGTCTAACCGCATCAACCAATTAAGGGGAATAGAGTGTGGTTCGTGCCGCCGAGTGGGAAGATCCTCCCGCCTAGTCGTCCAACCATCCGCAAGAGCCGGGCGCAGGAAGTGGGTGGTCCGCGCTGAAGCAACAACCAGTCCCCATGGCTCGGAGGTGGTGGCCTTGGAGTCATGCCGAATCTTCGACTCGGTGGCCGCGTACTCTTGCGAGCGGTCGGCGGGTGAGGGGCCTCCGGTGTGAGTCGGCGACGAGTGGGAGCTTCCTCCTCCATTGGGTCGGTGTCGCCGGACTCCCATTTGACCTCCATAGGTTACGCCTCGGACTCGTGTCGGTGTGGATCCGGATGGGGTTCTCCTCTCCCGATCCAGCTCGGATGGTACCGCTATGGAGCTCGAGGTGGGTCCCATGGACGTGGCACGGCGGGGTCTACGGTGCGGCGCAGGCTCGTGCTCAACATAAAGCTTGCTCCATCATGGCTTGAAAGGTATCCAAGCATGCGGAGTCATAAGGTAATAGTGGTCGGGCACAGGGAGCGGGAGGTGTTGGTACATTCTCGGTGGAAGTACTGCGGCGTAGACAGGGCGAGTGCGCGCTGCTCCTCCACTGGTCGACTTGCTTGCTTGCTCTTCTGAGCTGCTCCTCCAGCTCTACGAGCTTCCCACGGGCCATGTAGCGGTCCGAGAGTTGCTCATATTGGGCACCATTGGCTTGCGGTGAGTTTGCGGCATGTTTATCGGTTCCCACGGCCTTGGTGGCTCTCGACCGGATCATTGAGGCGTGACGCGGTCGTTGATCTCAAGCAAGGCCTCCTCGTAACAATCGTCTGCCGTCTCCCCCAACGTGATAGACGCGTGACCATCGGGTTGTAGCGGCGGGGGTGGCCTCCACGGTGCGGCAGGGTTGCCCTCTTCGCGATAAGGATGATGCACGAACTCGTCACCGTGAGTTCGGCACGATGTATCGCATTAAGGCGAAGGAAGGCTTCGCGAGCCGCATCCGAATGGCACTTCGCTAAGTCCCGATGGTAGCGGGTGTGGAAGCGAAAAGATGTTTCACTTCCCATGCGGGCTTCTATGGATACTTAAGTTTAATTAACATCAGTTTAATTCCACCATTCATAGCAAAGGCCGCAGCCTCATTCTCATCCCGTAACCACATCATAGAGAACCATCTATGCAAGGATACCGCCTCAGCTCGGCTATCTAGTCGGCTAGGTCTATACCCATTCGAGAAGTACGGTTGTGCGGCTCGTTTCCGCTATCTCATGGCTCGGTCCTTAATTGACCGAGGGTCGGCACTTGCCTTTTCCAATCCACCCAAATCATCCACCCCCGTCTAAAACATTTGTATAACATTTTCAATTTTCAACAAGCCTAGTTCAACATTCTCGAGCCATGTGGCGCTCATGTCTCCACAGGCCATAATTCAGCTACCTCCCCTAAGGTAGTTGCCCGAGCACAAAGTTTTCTTGCGAAAATCATGAGTATGCAGAGATCTAGTGTAAGCAAGGCTAAGCATTTGTACGAAGTTATCCTCCGGTCATATCACATCGAAGGTTACAAAGAATAAATACTAATGGTGATCAATATCAAAGCGGGGTATATCAAGCATAGGTATTGTTTGTGTAAGGCATGCAATTTTGTAATTTTGAAATCAACATCACTTCACAAAGTAGGATCAATATGTTCAAAGAGTGTGATGACTTGCCTTGCTCGCACACTTGAGGGGTGGTATCTTCGGCGGGTCGGTGCCGGTTTCTTCAGTGCTACCCGTACGTGCGAAAGATCAATTGAATTCAATTAGAATTCAATAAAATACCGAGAGATCAAAAAGAACCATAAAAGCCATGAAAACAACTCCAAAAGTTTTGCCAAAAATTCTACTCGAGTTAGAACAAGGGTCGCTAGGAAAATCCGTGTTTTGGAATCGAGTTGATGACTATGGTTTTCGCAAAAACGGCGATCGTAATAATTTTGGGAAATTAAATTTGAAGATATCAGCGGAGAAGATTTGGGCTCGAGGTTTGAGGGTTTGAGCACAAAAGAGAAGCCTATTTAAATGGCGGGAAAGAATTAAACGGAGTCCGGATTTAAAAACGATGCGAAATGAAATCCCGGAAAAACGTTCGATCCCGACTTTTTTAAACTTTGCACCGAGAAAATATGTGAGAAAATAATTTATTTTTGCCCAAAATTTTACTCAAGTCATCCCAAAATATTTTACAAATTTTCCAAAATTTTTCCCAAATTTTTCCCTATTTTTCTTTTTTTTCCTTTCCTTTTCCTTTTTCTTTTTTTTTTTTTTTCTTGCGCACTATTCATCGCTCGCAAGGTGCTCGACCGGACCTTGCGAGAAGCAGCGGCGGCGGCGCTAGCGCATGTGGAAAAAGGGCGGCGGTGGGCTTACGGCGACGGTGGCTCACGGCGGCTAGGGCGGCGGGAGCTCCGGCGTCGGCGGCGGCGGCGGCTTGCGGTGGCGTTCGGGAGAGCAACGAGGAGGCGGCGGCGGTGCGGGAAAGGGGCGGGGTTGCCGGCCCTTTTATAGCGCGGCTTGGGGCGAGGGATGGAGGAGGGGGCCGGCGCAGCTTGGGTGCCACGCGGCGCCCGGTTTGGGCCGGCTCGGGCCGCGCGCGTGGCGGAAGAGCGCGGCGCGAGCGCGGGGAGCGCGCGGCGTCGTGCGTGCGGCGCAGCCTTGGCGGGCGCCGCGCAAGTCGGCGGCGCGCGGCGGCGATAGCGCGGCGCGGGCGCGGGCCGGGCAAGACGGCGACGGCAGCGCGGGCGCGGCGCGGGGCTGTACGACGGGCGGGCGCGTGGCGGCAATGGCGCTCGCGCGCGGCGGCGGGCGGCGCGCGCGCGGAGTGACCGGGGGGGCGCGGGCGCGTGCGCGCTCACGCGACGCGTGGCGCGCGCGGATGCGGCACGTACGGCGGGCGACGCGGCGGCGGCGCGAGGCCGGGCGGGACGGCGTCGAACGGCTTGTGACCGATGAACAGTGCACCTTTTTATTTTCCCGATTTTCCATTCCCTTTTTAATTTCCAATTTTTCCTTCACTCCAAAATTTCAAAATAAATTCCACTATTCCCAGAAAAATTTTTAATATTATAATTTCAACTTTTTCTCTACCTTTATTTTGCCACATATATATATACATATATATATTTTTTATATTTATTTAAATCTTTTTTTTATTTTCATAAGTCACTATTTTTAAATTCCAAAAATTTTCTAGATTTCATGTAAATCCCCTAAAACATTTTATTGTCTATTTTATACCCTAATTAATCTTCCTAATCACCATTTAATATTTTATTTCCCAAATACGCATTTTCATAATCCGCGTTTTTTTTCGATTTCCCTTTTTAAAACCCTGATGCGGCTTTCGCACCTCCGTTTCGACAACTCCGAATCATCCAAAAATACCGAAAGGGAAAATTGACCACGACTAAATTTATACAACGAGCGGCAAATAAGAAGCAACAAACCCGAGAAGAAGCAATAAGCCAAGGTTTTTGAAAGTTCCGATTTTACGTCCCGATTTCCGTTCTTCGATTTTCAGGATGTTACAACGCCGAACCCGGCCACCTCTCCGCCTCCGCCGTTCGCCGTCGGCTCGCCTCCCGCGCCGTTCGCGTGCGCTGGCCGTCTCCGCTCGCCGCCATCCACCCGCGTCACCCCTTCCCACCCGCGCGTGTAGACTTCGTTGTTTTGGGAGTTCGTGCTCGCGAGGAAAAGAGTTTAGAAGATTGTTTGAAAAAGCAAGACAAGTCATGTCTTTTTGATCATATTGTTGTCCTAGCTTATGAAATTATGTTTATTTAAATTATTGTATTTCGCTTTATTACATCCCCGCGCTTATCACTGATTTATTTAGTCTTACCAATTCTCCTTGTTATAGCCCTATTACTTGTATTATTATGATCCTTGATAACCCTAGGAAAAATAAAACTAGTGAGTACTTTATATATGTGGTACTTACTAGCAAACTTAGGAATATGCTTAGCTCTGCTTAAATAAAACAATTAGATGTTTTTAATAATTAGACTAAAAAAGAACTTGTAAATAATGGAAATATTGGATGTTTAGCTATGGCAATAAATGTCTCCTTCAAAATTTCCCAAACATATTTTTGGCTGGGCTCAGGGTGCTTGGTTTTGCTAGTCGCACCTCGGTCGTCATAAGGACCGGTCTTCGGGCCTTTGTTGCAAAGCATATTTCGTACTACCACATGTCTAATGGGTAAGGCTTAACGCGTCGTCTAGTGCGGTCATGAACAAAAAAAGACACGAATAGGGCGCGAATGAGGTCCTAGCTACGGGTGACGTCTCTAGCAAGTGAAGGCTCAAAATGAGTCGAGATGCCTGGGGCCATAGACTGTCCGCTCGACCCAGGACGTCTGGCGGGGGAAGTCTATGTCGGTCTTCTTTGATTAGGGCAGTACTAAGCGATGAGTTATGTCATGGCTTTCGTTCGTATGCCATGGTGGCATGTGGCACATCGCAACACGTGAGAAAGACATGTCTGGTGGGTAAAGATGTACACCTCTGATCAAAGTAAATCTATTCGAATAGTCGTGCCCTCGGTTATGGGCAAGCCGAGCAATGTATCCAAGTTAGAATTTAATTCCATTTAAAACTAAAATAATTGAAGTTGGCACTTGTTGGCCTGGGCTAAGGCAAGATCACGTTGATGCGTGGCTTGATAATAATTTGTCTAGAGATAGGCTCGTGTTTTATTTAAATGTATTTAAATATTTAAATTCTTTGAAATGCTAGTTTTCTACAAAATAGCCTTATATATGAATTCTTTATACTCCCTTGCATTATTTTTGTATTTCCGACATGGTTTGTTGAGTACCGTGGTTGTACTCAGCCTTGCAAAATTCTTCCCCCTTCCAGAAGTGTAGTGCTTCTGAGTTGAAGACGGGGTTAGAGGACCAAGGCTCAAACCCCAGTTGAGTTTGCCTGTGGAGTGGAGCTGAAGCCCCGCTAGGATCGTCCTTCCTTTTCGTTGCTGCTTCCTTCTCTCTTTCCCCTCCACCTATTTTAGATGTTGAACCTAGAGGACAAACCCAGTTGATTGTCAACCGATGGAAGTCAAATCTAGCCCCAAGCTTCAAGCAAGAAGATCAAGCCGTGCAGCCCCAAGTCAGCGCTTCTCGAGGATCAAGCGAAGCCTTCCCGGAGTTCACCTACACCCAATCCTTCCCCGGAGGGTAGTGTCGTTTGCTGTTACATCGTGTGTTGTTTGCTGTGTGCAGGTGTATGGTTTACATCAGTGGTGGGGATGTGACCATACTAGGTTGCTTGCCTAATCAACTTGAACAATAAAAGTTCACTCACATCAGATTAGTAATCAAGCGGATTAAGGTCTCGTTTTTAGTTTAACCTTACCCTTGTCCTCTCCTTTCTTCTCCTGCAACAGATGGGTAAAGCCAGGGGCAATGTCAGTGGATCGAGACTCCAACCGTCCCATGGGTCAGCTCAGAGCAACACTGCGAGTATTATAGTAGGTGGGCATAATCCGTTGAAAGTGATGTGCTAGGTACGAGATCTCGGAATTCTCAATCATGAATGAAAAAAAATGAGATGTTAAAACATTGTTTTGAAATATTTTTTAGCTTTTGTAATGAATGCAAAAATAGGTAGCACACATTATTAAATCACATATAAACAACAATATGCTTACCAAAACAACAATATGCTTAATAACCCATTTGATTAAGATTATTGAGTGGATTATTGTCATATATTATCAACTTGATTATTTGGATAAATTAATCAAGATATAAAATTAATAAATATTTGCATACAAGTGGTTACAAGACACTTTTTTTAAGCGCGGAAACACTGATCGGTGAAATGTACATTAGTGAAAAGGAAATCCTAAGATGCCAACAGGATGAGCCATATCATCAAACAAACATGAACTGTTCGATGCATGATTTGGATGAAGAGGACCATTGGATCGGAAGAAAACAATATTATTGGGTGTTTTAGAAAAAGAAAACAATATTATTGGGTGTTTTAGAACCTTTGCATCTACAATGAGATGTGTGGTAATAAAGATATGAGAGTGAAAAACAAAAGAATACCTTGAACATTGACCATATAAAAATACCATCGATGAATATTCAATAGTAGTCCTATCGTATCAATAATAACGAGTATCAATTTATGAATAGCTAATTAACCTGATACTATCGATAACTTTACTATGTCTTAATATTAAAAAAACCATATGGCATGAAGGACATACTAAATTTTATAAAGTTAATTTAACATGTGATCATACGATTTATGATAAACATCATATATATATATGCGCTACTGTGTGGCATTGCCGCCCAACCCTATCCCTTCAAAAAAGAATTTTTTGATTCAACCATCTTTTTCTCAACTTAGCAACGTGAAGTATTAATCTTATATTTAGGATATCAAGAAATCATATCGAATGATAATATAGCATAGCTGAATCTCTAATTTGAAAACTCAAATTGAAAATTCAAACCGTTCAAATTGTTCTACATATTAATATCTCCTTGTAGATAAATTTTTATGTTTTTTTTGAATTTTTTACTATTTTATCTGATAGGTCAAAGATACAATAAAATAGATACTCCAGAAATCGTTGGATTAATGCATCTTTGACCTATCGGATAAAATTATAAAAAATTTTGAAAAAATGTAAAATTTTGTCTACAAGGAGATATTAATATGTAGAACAATTTGAACGGTTTGGATTTTCAATTTGAGTTTTCAAATTAGAGATTTGACCATGTCACACTGGATGGGGCTGTGTGGCATGCCACACAGTAGCCCATCTATATATACTAGCAATTGTGCTCGTGCGTTGCAACGGGTGAAGTCGAGGCGCGACGCGGATGGGGACGACACGGAGGGACGCGGGAGCTCCGAGCAGCGATGGGAGGGAGGAGCGCAGCCGCGACGCGGGGCACAGCGCAGATGGGGACGGGAGGGAGGGGCGCAGGGAGGGAGGGCGATGGGGGTCTTTTTTCATCCAAGCCCTCCCTTTCTTTTCAGCATTGGGACTGCGGATAGGGCTGACGAAATACTCGTGGCTCGCTAGCTCGTTCGGCTCGTGGTTGGCTCGGCTCGGCTCATTGGAAATGCTAACGAGCTGCGCCAAGGGTTTAGCTCGTTAGCTATAACGAGCCAACTCGAGTCAGCTCACGAGCTGCTCGTGAGCTCAACAAGCCAGATGCAATGTACAAAGCAGGGCCTAATGTTTTGCTTGTTTTGCTATTCTTTTGCTTGTTTTGTTGTTGATGTGGTAATAAATCAATAATTTTTATGATTTTGTGATGGTCAATATGGATCTAATGCTTTAGATTATAATAGTAATAATATCTAATCTAGTTGCATCGTTACATTTGCATGGATAATTGTCGATGGACAAGTGTTATTACGTTAATTATGGACTTAATATATCACTTTTTACTTTTTTCAATTGTATATTTGCATGTTTAATAGACTCAAAAAAATGAAATGTAGTTTGTACATAAATTGCACTGTATTAAAGTGGCTCGCGAGCTAAACGAGCTGGCTCTAGCTGGCTCACGAGCCGAGCCGAGCCGAGCCGGCCTCCTGGCTCGGCTCTCTACCGAGCCGAGCCGAGCCGGTATCCACCTCTAACTACGGGTTAATTTTGAAAAAACTCAAGGGGTTTTCTACAAAGTAGCTAGACAGAACAAAATTTTGGGTAGAAACACTACTTGCTTTATAGATAGTTATAGATATATATATATATACTAGCAATTGTGCCCGTGCGTTGCAACAGGTGAAGTTGAGGCGCGACGCGGATGGGAACGACACGGAGGGGCGCGGGAGCTCCGAGCAGTGATGGGAGGGAGGAGCGCAGGCGCGACGTGGGGCGCAGCGCAGTTGGGGACGGGAGGGAGAGGCGCAGGGAGGGAGGGGCAAAGGAAGTCTTTTTTTATCTAAGCCATCCCTTTCTTTTCAGCATTGGGACTACGGGTAGGGCTAGACGAAATACTCGTGGCTCGCTAGCTCATTCGGCTTGTGGTTGGCTCGGCTCGGCTCGGCTCGTTGAGAAATGCTAACGAGCTGCGCCAAGGGTTTAGCTCGTTAGCTATAACGAGCCAGCTCGAGTCAGCTTGCGAGCTGCTCGTGAGCTCAATGAGCCAGATGCAACGTACAAAGCAGGGCCTAATGTTTTGCTTGTTTTGCTATTCTTTTGCTTGTTTTGTTGTTGATGTGACAATAAATCAATAATTTTTATAATTTTATGATGGTCAATATGGATATAATGCTTTAGATTATAATAGTAATAATATCTAATTTAGTTGCATCATTATATTTGCATGGATAATTGTCGATGGACAAGTGTTATTACGTTAATTATGAACTTAATATATCACTTTTTACTTTTTTTAATTGTATATTTGCATGTTTAATAGACTCAAAAAAAAGGAATGTAATTTGTACATAAATTGCACTTTGTATTAAAGTGGCTCGCGAGCTAAACGAGCGGCTCGAGCCGGCTCACGAGCCGAGCCGAGCCGCTCTCCTAGCTAGGCTCACCGGCCGAGCCTCCGGCTCGGCCTCTACCGAGCCGAGCCGAGCCGGCTCGGTATTTACCCCTAACTCGGGTTAATTTTGGAAAAAACTCAAGGGATTTTCTGCGAAATAGTCAGACAGAACAAAATTTTGGGTAGAAACACTACTTGCTTTATAGATAGTTATATATATATATGATTTTTATCATAAATCGTATGATCACATGTTAAATTAACTTTATATATATATATATATAGAGTTGGGTTACTGTGGGGCGCGCCACACAGCCCCATGCAGTGAGGCATGGCCGAATCTCTAATTTGAAAACTCAAATTAAAAATCCGAACCGTTCAAATTGTTCTACATATTAATATCTTCTTGTAGACTAAATTTTATATTTTTTGAAATTTTTTACTATTTTATCAGATAAGTCAAAGATGCAATAAAATAGATACTCCACCAATCGTTGGATTAATGTATTTTTGACCTATCCGATAAAATAGTAAAAAATTTAAAAAATATAAAATTTGGTCTACAAGGCAATATTAATATGTAGAACAATTTGAACGGTTCGAATTTTCAATTTAAATTTTCAAATGAGAGATTTAATCATGTCACACGGAATGAAGCTGTGCGAGACGTCACACAGTCGCCCAACTCTCTCTGTATATATAAGCCTGTCAACGCAAACAATATATAAACACACTAATAGATAGAGAACGCGCGACTTAACCGGCTAGTATAAGCTGAAAAGAAGAGAGTTAGAATTCCGCCCTTCCACGAGGGCCCGACCGCAAAAAGAGCCCACCATGTCAGAGAAAGAGAAACAAAGAACATACAGCTCGCTCGCTCACACGAACGCAGTCTCGCAGACACAGACAGCCCTCGACCTCCTCCTCCCCACACAGACATCCCACACGCCCTCTCCTCTCTCCTCCGCCTCGATCTCCTCCTCCTCCTCCTCCGCCTCCGCCGCCTCCTCCTCCTCCTCCGTCTCCGCCTCCCAACGCATCGCGCCCCATCCATCCAGATTCCCGGAGCCCCCTCCACCTCTTCCTCCCTCCCCCGGCAAGGGGCCCTTCCGGAGCCTCCCCCGATCCCGCCCCGATGCGATGACCCCGCGGCGCGATCGCGTGACGGCATGATGGATCCCCGCGACGGCGACGACCGCCCCAAGGAGGCGGCGGGGGCGGCGGCCGCTGGGGTGGGAGAGGTGGCGGGCTCGTCGTCGGCGCAGGGGCATCCGCTGGAGTGGCGGTTCGCGCAGGTCTTCGGCGAGCGCGCGGCCGGGGAGGACGTGCAGGAAGGTACGTTGCCACCCGCTGCGAGGCCTTGTCCCCCACCCCCGCCGCCTCGAGATCTGGTCGATTCGTGTGGGGTTGCCGCACCGGGGAGTGATGCGCCGGCCGCTGGGGCGGTGTGGGATCGGGGAGGAGGGCTGCGCTGGGGGCCCCGGCTGCGGTGGTGGTGGGATTGGAGCGGACCCGGTTTGGGAGCGTTTGGTCTCGTTGCGTCGTACTCCGTAGGAGAATGCGTGCGCTTGGTTGACCTGGGAGCGCGTGATTTTGTTCGCCGAGGGATAGTTTCGGATCGAGAGTGTGGCTGCTGCGGTGTTTGCCGTATCAATCTGGATGGTTGAAGACGGTGCTGCTCTACTAGCAACACCTGTTTTGAGCTGGAACTGGTGGTGTTCGTGATTTGTGAATCATCTATTTTCTAGGAAATGGTTCGAGTTGGTCGTATATTTTTTTTTCATTTTTCAGATTTAAGGCTTAGTCATACAAGTCGTTGATTGAGGTCTGAGGAATATGAGCCATGCGTAGTGTTTGGTACTGTATTTTATGGAATGCACTAAGGTGCTAAGATGTTGGGGAGCTTGCGAATTCTTGTGTTTGAGTTTTAGGAGAATATGTTGCTTAAGGTTCTCTTGAGGTCTATGATGACTTATCGGCATTTTGAACTGAATTCATGAATTGTATAGCCCGCGAGTGGTTAGGAGTCCGTTAAAAAGAATCAATGAAGTTGTGTTTATTTAACCTGTGTAGCTAGGGTCCTGCACTTGTTGTTGTGTTGTCTCCTTGTAGGAAGTGCATTGTGTAAGGTTATGCCAGTAAGTCTGATTTGGCACTGGATATGATGCCTTCGCTCTTTGGATTTGGATGTATGTTGACAAAACATAAATTCTTCCATTGGTTGCACAGTTATTGTACCGTTACATTTTTGTCGGTACGCGAGACACTATAATGTCCTTCTAAGTTTATTTATGACCATGCTGCACTGGTCAAATTATTCCTATTGAGAATATGGAAAATTTTAATGTATATACCTCTGTGCCTTTTTTGTGGTTTCATTTGTTCGAATCAGAAAGGCTCGGTCATTGGGTAATTAGCTTGTTTAATCTGGGTTTGAAGAGTAATTGCTAAGCACACTCTTCTTATAATAAGCTTACTTTCTGAATATATCCATTCCTTAGATGAAGTATTTCTTCAATGCTACACAAGTACAAATGTACAATTGATTGCTTCCTTGTGTGTTGATCTGTATGCTGTTTGTTTCAGTTGACATCATCTCTGCAATTGAGTTTGATAAATCTGGTGATCATCTTGCCACCGGAGACAGAGGAGGACGTGTTGTTTTATTTGAAAGGACAGATGCTCGGGGTGTAAGCACCATTAGTTGAACTTCTCCTTGCACAATTTCAATATTTTATCCTCATGAAAGTCAATCTGTTAGCAGAATGCCAGTCGGAGAGAACTGGAGAGACAAGATGCTCCGGTTACTAGACACCCAGAGTTTCGCTACAAAACTGAATTTCAGAGTCATGAACCTGAGGTATGTTGTTAATCTGGATTGGCTGTTGTAGCACGTAGTATTCTCTGTTATTTACATGAAGTTGCAGGCATAAAATAAAATTAAGAAGCTGGCATACTTATCTCAGAGGAAGAAAGAATCCTTAGCTTAACCATGGGCTCGTGGCAGTATGCTCTTTCAAGCGTAGAATGAAGCATTACATTACCATGTTATGCTCTTGTTTTGTTCTTGCTTGCATTACTTGCATATGGAAACTCACATATCTGTTTGTTTTAATGAACTGTTCTAGTTTGATTACCTGAAAAGTTTGGAAATAGAGGAGAAGATCAACAAGATCAGGTGGTGCCAGACAGCCAATAATTCACTCTCCCTTCTGTCTACAAATGATAAAACAATCAAATACTGGAAGGTACGGGGAAAACTATGTTAGGACCCAGGAATTGTTTTCAAGATTTCTGCATGCCAATATCTTTCTAATCTAATATAGCATTTAGGTCTGTCTTGACTAGACCAACTCTGTTGGATGTTTGTATTTCTCCATACTGGTGGATCAAGATGTTTGTGTTGATTATTTCATCATTAGTGGAAAATTTATGAAACTTACATGAGCACTGTCGAGTTACGCATGGAAGTTATTTGTGATACCAGAGTACCAGACATAATTTTGTTATTACTTTTTTAACGTTTTGAAACAGACAAGTTGCTTTGTCTAATCAGTGGTCGTACATGAGCTATGCTTTTTCGTTTTGGATTTTTCTCACAAAATAACCACAATCCAAGTATCACCTGTTTTGCAGCCTCATTGTTCTGCTTATGCTTATAAGCCAAAATTTGAATTTTAAAACTTAATTTTGAAGTTGATTTTGTGGTTTTCGTCTCGTAATTTATTTTACAGCATTTGCTTTTGAATCGCTAAGGACATGTTAATAAAATTTTTACCTACCAATTATTTTTTTCGTTGCTAATAAACAGTATGGATAAGCATATGAATAAGCGAAATGATGAGGCCGTTGACCTTGGATTACTTTCTTTACAGGTCCAGGAGAAGAAAGTAAGACAAGTTTCAGTTATGAATTTGGACAATTCACGTAGTGTAGGGACTGGTACCTCCTCTAGTGCAAGTACCAGTAGTTCTAGGGCTCTTCTTCCAAATGGTGGATGTTCAGACAAGTCCAGTTGCTTGAACAGTGATATTTTGTTTCCACCTGGAGGCTACCCATCATTACGTTTGCCTGTGGTAGTTGTACTTAACCTCTATATCTTAATCAGCAGCAGATGACTTGATCAGCTCTAGCACTTCTAGCTGGCATATGATTGAGTCCAAAACTGACTGCATTTCTGATCATGCAGGTTGCAAGTCAAGATGTGAACCTTGTTGCTAGATGTCGACGTGTATATGCTCATGCTCATGATTACCATATTAACTCTATATCAACCAATAGGTCAGTATGACCATTGCATTGAATATTAATCTATTAAGCTGGACACCTTTTGCTTTTTCCCCATGAGTTCATTTGTATCTATTTCTTGTCATGTTGAAATAAAATAATATCGAGTTGAGCATCCAGTTCCTGTGGATTGCTCTTATTGTAAATGATTATTGTAAGTATGCCTTGTTGACTTAGTAAATAAAGTAATTAATTTGCTGGTGTTTCTTTCTAGCACTTCGTATCTTTAGTTCTTTGCATGTACTACCAGTGTGCAATCTTCACATTTCCTGTGATTGAGCCTTCATATTGCCAAACCAGATCCAAGCTGTGGTTTTTAATAAAATTCAGTTGTGTTGGCTTGTATCACTCATGTACCTATATGTATCCCTACCATGCAGTGTATGACATTAATTGCAGAACTGCATGAATCCTTGCATGTATGATTTTTTGACAACTGTCCTATGCTCTCACCATCCAACTAGAATTGTATGGTTTTCAAAGCACTTGAAGGGGGTAAGGAATAGTCATGAACCATTGAATCAGCTTTAAAATCAGCACAAATCATTGTTGTAAAAGCATACACTTTTTATATTACCACAGAAACAATAGAGTTCTCTGCAGTTTTTGTACCTGTACATATTCCATGTACTTTTTTCAATGATGTAATTTGTGAACATTGTGCTGATCACTCTTTTCATTTAATTGTCAGTGATGGCGAGACATACATATCAGCAGATGATCTGCGTATAAATCTATGGAATTTGGAGATAAATAACCAGAGCTTCAATATTGTTGATGTGAAGCCTCCAAACATGGAAGACCTAACGGGTAATTCCATTTAGCCTCCTATTTCTTACATGATTTGTGCTAAAATTTGAATTAATGTACTGCAACATGGATAAAGTTGATTGATGGAAGCTTTTCTTAGTTTTAAGCTTTTCTTAGTTTCTCTTCCTTTTACCACAAAACATTTCCATTTTTCTTGTGTTACATGAGTGAACTGAAGAATTGAAATATTGTTTTTCATACTCCATTGTTTATGACATGGTTACTTAGCCCTTAATGTTAATGTGAATATGGTTTCTGTATTTGTGATGAAGGCCTATTCTGAATTTGCATTATGTTTATATACTTTCTTAAAATACTTGCAATATGCAACTGCAAGCAGCAGTTCTTAAAATACTTGCAGTATGCGTCTGCAAGCAGCAGTAATAAATGGCATGTTCGTTTGATCTCTGTTCATTTAGATTTAGCTTCAAATTGGCATGGCCACGTGGCACTAATGAAATTATAGATGCTCAATTTTATAGATTCAGTTTGCATCTTCTAGCTGTATATTGAATTACATAAGGAGCAGATGTCTATTAAAGATTTACGTCGTGAGAGAATTGATAGTTACTTCCTCTGTTTCACATTATAAGACGTTTTAGGTTTTGAATAGATTCATGCATAGATCCATGTATGTGCTTCATATGTGTCCAAATTCATATGGATGTTAGTAAATCTAGATGAGGGATGGAGAGACCAAAACGTCTTATAATGTGGAACGGAGGGAGTACTTAGGGAATAACCAAATAAATGAGACCAACATTATCCATGCCGTTGCATGACTTTGTATTAAGAAGTTGATCTGCTGGTTTATCTTACTATTTTGCTAATGATGAGAGTAGCAGTGTACCTTTATAATTGAGGTTTAAGATGACCTGGAATCTGATCTTTACAATTGCTGTAATTCACGTTCTTCTTTATTCATGTCCTGGCAAAGTGGCAATATGTTGTCCATGATGTAATTTTGTTGAAATTTCAGAGGTCATTACATGTGCGGAGTTCCACCCAACTCATTGTAATACACTGGCCTATAGCAGTTCAAAGGGTTCTATCCGACTCATTGATCTGCGACAATCAGCTTTGTGTGACAACCATTCCAAGATGTTAGTAATTCATCTTATACCTTTTACCTACAACATTTTGAGGGTTGGGATTTGGGGCTGCATATGATTCTTTATTTTATATTGGTAATAGAATGTCACAGTATGATGTATGAGATAACAAGAACCTTTAAACAGATTTGAGGAACATGAAGCACCTGGATCAAGATCCTTCTTTACAGAGATAATCGCATCAATTTCAGATATTAAGTTTTCAAGGGATGGAAGATATATTCTTAGTCGTGATTATATGACACTCAAGGTATACTTTCTCCTTGATCTCTATGGTATCGTATAGTTACCCACCAGTAAAAACTACTCATTTAGTTTTGACACATCAGAAATCATTCTGTACCTTCCTACTGCATAAGATTTGAATGTTTTGTACATGGAGATATAATTTCTGGATGAATTATAATCGAGATCTGTTAATTATTAGGTAAAATCAAAGAGCACTCTTTCAGATGCAGCACTTCTAGCATTTATTCGGTAACATATTTTTAGTGTTTGAACTGTTTCTCTGAGGTTGAACTTGCATTTGGAATAAAATAAGTCAGGTGTTAAGGATGTTTATATAAATGGTATGGTGGCCTGTTTGTCTAGTAACACATGCGTGACAAGGAATTGTTCGATGCTTTTCATTGTCCTTAGTAATTAGCAGGAAACAGATTATCAGGCTAGTATGTTTCTCCTTAATGCTAGGCCTCTTCCAGTCTGATCTACCTTCAATGACTGATTGACTGCTGGTAGTTGGTTTCTAGATAAAATGTTGCCTAAAAACTAGTAAATGTTCAGTGACTACGAAAACACAGTAACACCTTTCTTTTGGTAAATTATTTATTTCTATTAAATGTGAGATCTGCTTATCCTGTTTTGCCTTATGCTTTGAAGTTTATGATACCATTTTATTTTTACATGGCCTGTGATGAGCATATTTGACTTGAGTTAATAAGGTAAATTAGGTAAATCCTAATAATTTGGTTTGGGTTTAATATCTGTCTCTTCCTCAGCTATGGGATCTAAACATGGATTCAGGCCCTGTTTCAACCTTCCAGGTTCATGAACATTTAAGGCCCAAGGTGAGACTTTGTCAACCGAATGACTAACAAGAAGACATATGATGACCGATCATAACCTAGTTGTACTCTAATTTTCAGCTATGTGATCTGTATGAGAACGACTCAATATTTGACAAATTTGAGTGTTGTCTTAGTGGGGATGGACTTCGTGTTGCAACTGGTTCTTATGGGTATTACCTTGTTCTTATTCCTAGCTACACATGGCAATGTTATACTTGGTAATCATGTCTGTTAACACCTTATTTTGCGTCTGTATTTAATTGCAGTAATTTATTTCGGGTTTTTGGCTGTTCTCCTGGGAGCACAGAAGCGACCACTTTGGAGGCAAGCAGAAACCCCATGAGGTATGTTTACTAATGGAGCAATGGTCAGATCAATAATTAGTTTTTCCTTCCTTTCGGAATGTGGACCTGGAGAAAGGGTCATAATATGGTTGAATTGGATTAACAAAGCTCCAATCAGGAGCTACTTTCTTCCACTATTTCGAAATTTATCTGTACCTTAGGCCTTCTGTTTCACATTTCAAGTGTCATACAGACTTGCAATTATTGTTTCTGCTATTATGGCTTGACTGAGCTTATGTTCCATTCATTGATTTGAACACATAGGCGTCAGATTGTAAACCCAACAAGGCCCACACGCATGCTAACCTCTCTGGCCCATGGTGTGCGAAGAGGTCCGTTATTTTTCTTTCACATCAAGAATTTTCACTAATGAGATAATATGATATTGACAATCACTTTGTCCGACCATTTTCAAATAATATGCTATAGGTGGGGAAAATCAAGGCGTTGATGCCAATGGAAATTCATTCGACTTTTCAACAAAGTTGCTCCATCTTGCATGGCACCCAACTGAGAATTCTATCGCATGTGCTGCTGCGAATAGTTTGTATATGTATTATGCTTAGAGAAGGTGCTAGAGAAAATTTATTGTTTTTGGTTCGCTCTTGGAGGCCACGGGCCTTCACATGCAACCAGAGAGATGGTGCGGGATGTTGTCGTCGATTCCTCCCTTGGGGCCCAAAAAGAGGCCGTTGATGCCCACCGGATGGCTTTTGTTGCTGTGACTGTGTCCTTGTTGATTCTTTAGTACATGTGTAAATTATGCCCTAATCATCAAAAGTTTTGGCCCCATGATGTGATCGCAGTTGCCGTACATTCCAAAGTCAGCAGCCCAGGGCACAAATCAAAGATAGAAAGGATTCGTTATGCTAATTTATGCAGTAAAGGACATAAGAAAATATGCATTGCAATGGGTGTATGGTTATCTTTTACATGTAATGCCAATTAGACAAGGCTAATCAGTTGTTTTAGAACAAAAATCTCTGAACAATAGATAACTCAGTTATTGTAGTTATTCATCATTTCTCTTCTATTCATTGGACCGTTGAAATAAGTCAGCACTAGTGTAACTGCTATTGTTTGGGATTCTTAACCAGGATGGATTTTCTTTTAGTGAGTGGCCTGGACTTGTTTTGTGATGCTAAATGAGGTTATATTATACTAGCTAGAATTTGCAAGAACGGGGTTCGTTCAAGTCCTATCTTGTGAATGATATGTATCTAACTTGCCATAATCTTTGTGTATCTTGTGCCCTCCCTGTTCAGGGCAAATGAAACAGGTCAGTTCCTGCACCCAACAACCAAGAATACTACTTTAGCAACTCGTTCGCATGGTACTTCCACCTTCCGAATTTTGTGCTTTTTGGTTCAATTTTGTAAAGATTCTTACAAATAGGTCCCTGACAGTTTGAATTGTAGGAATGGATCTCTAGCTTGGCGTCAATAGAGATGGTATCGAGATTACACTACCGTCAATATATTTGGCACCGAGATCTTTGCATCACATCGGCGCTGAGGTTGACGTGGCAACCTCGACGCCGTGGATCTTGGTGCCGAGCTTGGTGCCAGTCACGATGGCGTCAAGCTCGGCGTCATAGATCTTGACGCCGAGCTCGGTGCTAACATCCTCGGCATCGAGCCCTGCTTATAGGTGGATCCGTCTTCTTTCTTTGTTTTTCCATAGGTCAGTTGCCACCGCCCCAAAACTTCGCGCCGTCATCGTCCCCGCCACATTTGCCGCGTGCTGTCTCGTCCGGCCTGCTACGGCGTGGTGTCGCTTGCTCGGCCCCGTGTGGCCCGACCCTCCGGCGGCGCCACTCCCGGCCTCACGCGCGCCCGCTCACCCCGCGTGGCCTCCCCGCGTTGGCACACCTCGTCCGCCGACACGCCTCGGCCGTTCCGCCACCGTCCCTACGTCGGCGGTCGGCGCCGCCCCACCCCCTGTCGACCTGGCCTGGCCCCGGTCGGACCTCTCCCCGAAAATAGGTAAATTTCATACAAAATTAAAAATTTAAATTTGTGCAATGCATGATAAATTTAAATATGATAGTATGCAATGTTGAGAATTTTGAATATGCAAAGTAGGTAAAATTGAAATATATAAAGTAGATTATTTTTTAATAGCCAATGTAGGTAAAATTTAAGTATGAAATTTAGATTAATTTGGAATATGCAATGTAGGTAAACTTTAAATAAGCGTTGTAGGTTATTTTTGAATAGATAAAATTTTAATTTTCGACCATGTAAATTTTATTTTTTTGCATGTTTTTTCATGAATATTTAGTTGATTTAGTTAGCGACAGAACTATAGTTAGATACTTAGTGATGTGATTTAAAATATAGTTAGATACGTATATTTTTCGAGGTGTAGTATGTATTACACGAAAATTGAATAAAATAATTTTTTGGACTGATTAAAACGAACCGTCCCGCTATAAGTTATCTGACATAAGGGGGTCTCTTTTATGTCGATGTAAATAATCACATCCTTCGATCAAGTGTATGAGGGTTTAGGATGGTAGATCGTACACAAAATTTCCAACTGTGATAACGAAGTTCATATTTAATATTTTCCTACGGGCCAAAGTTTCTTTCTGGAAATTTTCAGGTCTTTTCAGAACTACTTTGGACTGAAAGATCTGCATTTTAAATTTTGTTGAACTAATAGATGGACAACTTAGTGAGCATATATCATGGAGGCACCGTGGAAAGAGATCGCTAAGGATATGTGGAGTTTGTAGACATGCAAAGTGTGTCTGTTCTATTCAATGAGAAGCCAACATTTACTAAGTTGGTTGTTAGGGCTCGGGAGGAGCTACATAGCCATGGAGATGATGCCATCAAAGTTGAGGGTGTACTTCACCTAGGTTCCCCTCTCAACAGCCAAAGGAAGATGATTCTAATTGGGTATACAGATCAGTGGGAGAACTTTGTGAGATCGGCTATGAAGAGTCAATTCTAGACTTTGGACGTGGTTGTGCGTCGGGTGTTGTTTGATCCCAATCGCCATGGGTTTTCTCCAGTGATGGCTGATCAGGTATACCCTGCCATAGAGGTCCCAGAACCTCTTATGAATGCATATATGGTTCCTGATGCTCAATCTGCCCCCAATGAGGTCCAAGTAGTTGAGACAGTTGGAGATGCGTGTCGGACTCATGATGATGTGGGAGATCATTTTTAGGAGATCCCATTGACACAAAATCATCTGAGTAAGTTTCAATTATGCAACGGTTCTCGTCATCCTACCCCCTTCTATTCATCATTTGTTAATTTGTTTCTTTCCTTCTATTCGTGCATATGTTGCAGGAGATATTCCCGAATATGTGGGTGCTCCTCTTATTGCGCCACAACTGCAGTCTGGTGACGGATTCCGGGCGTCCAATAGTGTGGAAGTGTTCAATGATTGTGAGCCTTATGAGATTGTAAGGGCTGTTGACTCTGATGATGATCGACCAGTTGGAGAGCTGACAGAAAGTGATGTTGAGATGCTTAGGTGTATCTTCTCCGGTCGTCGTGATCCTAGAGTTCACGAGTTCAGTGATCTTACTAGTTCCGATCAGGCGTTTGCTGAGGGTCGTGATGATGAGCACAAACTGTACTAATCCGCACAAAACTAGGAGGGACGATAGAATACCTTACACAAAACGGATCCACTGCTCAAACTCAATTTTTCACGGTCCAATATGTCGATTCGTGAGGAAGATCGAAGGGAAAGAAAACACTGGAGATAGTTGAAGAGGAGAGAGCTGAAGAGAAAAGGGAGAAGATTCAGATAGGCGGTATTGCATGATTGAGATAACCCTATCATTTATCATTAAAGTCCACATCTTGGCTTGGAGGATGTACCGGTAGGCTTTAGTCATTTGTCATCTGTAATACCGGCCGTTTGGTGGCTGGTTGAGGGCTCGGCGCCATTCTTATTGACATCGATCTCGGCGCCATCCTTATTAGCGCTGAGCTCGATGCCAACTATGGCACCAAGAAGCACGGTGTCAACCTCGGCGCCAAGATTCACGGCGTCGAGGTTGCCACATCAGCCTCGGCGTCGACGTGGCGCAGAGATCTCGACGCCAAATATATTGATGCCGAGTAGTGTAAGCTCGGTGCTATCATTATTGGCGTCGAGCTTGGGTCCATTTCTGCAATTAAAACTGTTAGGGGGCTATTTGTGAGAATCTTTCAAAAATTAAGCCAAAAGCAAAAAATTCAGCTTCCACCTTCACAGCCTACCCTATTTTTATTTAGATGAACTTGTCCTTTTTGTCGTGAAAGCATCAACAATAGGGAAAAAAAAAGCTCATGGCTTGGATCAGCTTGTATCGGATCGGATCGGTTTGAACTCATAATCATGAGTCAATCCGAATCAGGGTTCGCGAGTTTAATGAGTTAGCTTGCAAGCTGCAAACTCGCTAATACAAAGGCCATCAATCGTGGTAGCTTTTTTAACTATTGTTTAATTTTTTAGTTATGTCCAAATTAGTTATAGCTATAATGAATTCTTTAGCGTGTGTTCTTTAGTTAATGTTTGTTATTATATTAATATATAATAAAGTGATAAATTTAAAACTATAAATGTAGTATAAATGAGATAGAGCTAGTTAACGAATCTAAAGGCACTCTAAGTGAAAAACTATAAGTAGTTTCTACAGTCTTGGACATTATATCAAGAAACTATAATCTTCACAGTGCAGACTTTTTATCTAGATCTAAATAAAAATCCAACCAATCGTTCATCTCGTTATATCTGGATCCTCTACGCCCACAATGAACCGTGCACTACACGAACTCTGGCCTAGTCATCGTCGCATATACTCCCCTGCCTCCCTCTCCTCCCTCTCCCTCCCCTGCCTCCCTTCCCTCCCCTTCTCCCTCCTTGCCGTGGGAGGCGAACTCCGGCCTGGCCATCGCTGCCCTCTCCCTCCCCTACCACCCTCTTCCTCCCCTGCCTTCCTCCCCTTCCCCTCCCCCTCCTCGCCATGTGAGGCGACCGGCGCGCGGGAGCACGAGGGCGACGCGGAGGCGGCCAGCATGGAGGTAGGCGACGCACGGTCTGCGCGCTTGAGGCGAGACATGGCCGACACGCTCGGCCGACCTGCGGGAGCACGAGGACGGCGCAGGAGGCGGCCGCCACGGGAAGCACAAGGGTGCCGCCGAGGCGGCCTGCACGGGAGGCGGGCGACGCACGGTCGGTGCACTCGAGGCGAGACGCGGCCGGCACGCTCGAGGCCGGAGGCGGCCGGCCTGCGGGAGCACGAGGAGGAGGCCGCCGCCGACGGGAGGAGGCGATGGAGGAGAAGATTGGCGGCAACGACGGGAGCGCCCCTCCATTTCCTCCCCTCCTTTGCTGCCTCCACAGCCAGCCCGCGTGGAGGTGTGGCGCGGCCGTTCCGAGCACGCCGAGTATGGCCACGACGACGCGGCGACGATAGCCCAGGCGAAGCCGACGGCGAGAGGCCTACGCGGCGGCAACCCATGCACGTCGACGACGCCCGAAGCAGTGGATCCCGATCGAAACCACCAGTTTCTCCTCAACAGTGTCACTGCTGTTTCTTGGTGCATCGGGACTAGGGAGGACGTCGTTCCTCCCTGGAAAAATCATTTCTCCTATTTCTCTTATCTCTCATCATTAACTCGAGTGTCACATCAACAAAAAGCTGCTAATTAATAGAGATAGAAATGATCATTAATATTTCATTGGGAGTGGTCTAATGAGCTCTATCGCGAGGCAGACCAAGTTAGAATTTAATTATTAAGATTAACGAGCTAAGCCAAGCTAGCCAATCACCGTGCGCCTCCCATGATTCCTTTACTTTATCTTCTGTCAGCTGTTAGAGACAAAGATCTTAAACTGAATGCTTATGCTAATGGGGCCCTATCACGAGTATATATACACCAAGAGAGATTGATTTATCTTCGTATGAGAGGGCCCTCTTCGAATGTTGCTATCCGTCCTGCATTACCACTCAATGTTTGCTTGTGTATTTGCGTATGTGAGATCGATTGATGACAACGTCTACTTTTGGATCAACAATATTCCACTAGTTGCTTAACATTCAACGTTATTTCAAATATTTCGTACCTTAGCTATCAATTACGACACTTTCTCCAATCAATAAAATTTGGTGTTTAGTTACTTGTAGCCCCACTTTTGTAGTAAAACAATTTTATAGTTTTATAGGTTTACAATGGTACGATAGTATTTTTGAAGGCAAATATTGATCTGTTATTTTTTATATTTTTGATCAAGTATTTACAAAATTATTGATGGTCAAATTTTTTTTATCAAATCTCGTTCTAAATGTTAAAGAGAGTATAGAATCAGTTGATATAAAATCGTTTGAACATTTGTGTTTGTAGGATAGGAGAGAGACATATAGAGACTTTGTTTGAAAATTAGATATTTTTCTTTCATCTAAGCCATTATTTTTTGACTAGCGAACATGCACATGCAAAACGCGTGAACACATACTTAATGAAGTAAATTAAAAAAAATACGTACACAGCTGATGCATGTCGACATATACTGATACATTGAAGTTCACGGGCACCGATGAAAATAAAAATCCTGTAAACACTGTCTTGGTAATTCAACAAATAAGCATGCTGTCGTGGGAAATTAATCAATGTTTAATTAGATTGAAACGTCTTTAAAAAACACAAAAAATACATTCTAATTAAACATTCATCCATAGTGTTTCCTTAAACTTATTGTACCCATCAAGTAAAATAAATAAAATCACTATTCACAATGAGTAATTCTTTTTAATTGGTAAGCACCTCAGATCAATCTTGCTCCCTTAAGTATTAGCTCATAGCTCCATAGGCAATATAGCAGTCAATGAAGTATATATGAAGGGAAGATAGTCATTAGGCAGGTCATCAGGCATAAACATCTTCTGGACCGAATCACCAAAGGCACATGGTGTTAGTGATATGCCCTAGAGGCAACATGGAGATGTTGAATATCACGTTAATGTTTATGTATTTATGAATAAAGTGTTATTCAGTTCCATGAAATAGACATCTTGTATTGATCAATAAGTACGTGACTTATTTATGAGACTCTTTATGTATGAATCTATTTCTAAACGATCCCTGATCATATGTCATATTATTGGAACAAATATGATTCTAACATCGACATGTTTATTGATTGATGATCATGTCTCATAGATCATGGGTATGAAGATACCAAATCAATAAACATGGACATATGTGTTGGAGAACACATTGTTGGATAGACCCACCATGAGACACTACAGGAATTAATGTGCCATTAGTTGGTTTCGGTAGTGTTGGTACAAAGTCCTTAGACCTGAGATCACCATGGATTCCAACATGTGTAGTAGCCTACTTTGGGACTACCAAACGCTATTCCGTAATCGGGTAGTTATAAAGGTAGTTTTCGGGTTTGCTATGAAACATGGAGTGGGATGTGAGTGATCAAGATGGAATTTGCCCTCCTTTGGAGAGATATCTCCGGCCCTCGAGGTAATGGATTATGGAAATGCATGGCCATGCTAAGTTGATTGAGGAGTCAATCAACGACGATAATCCAATACGGTTCGAGTGAATGGTTAAGCTATTGAAGGGATGGCACACATCTTGCCTATAGCTTAAGCGGTATCGTGAGGCAAAGGGATTTGTGTACACATTACGGGTTCGAGCCGATATTATATTCTTGTATACTATGGTGTCAATATGTGCTGCTAGGCGCCGGCTGTGATGTGCCTGGCGAGTTGGACTCGAGCCGACGGTCGGCTAAGTTAGACTATAGCCGAAACGAGTATACCCGAACCTACTGTGGTCGCACGCTTAAGGGGATAAGAACGGGCATTCGAGTTGGACTCGGATACGGCTCGATCGGATAGGGATCCGATCGGATAGAGTCCTATGGGCTTACGACGTATGGGCAGCCAACTCAGTGAGATTCGGATAGGATCCGATTCAAAATAGAGTCCCGATCGGCCACTAGTCCCGCGGCCAACTCTATATAAAGGAGGGAGGGTGGAGAGCTGCGGCACGTCAATTGCATCGCGTGCAACATAAGTCGCCGAGATCAATCTCCACGGAAACCCTCCCCACTTTCGAGCCAAACCCTAGCCTTGCATCGCGTGCTAGCACACGGGTGTACGACGTTTTGTCCCCGGACGTGTGGATACGGTAGAGGCGCCGCTACGTTGCGCGCTGTTGATCGGCTTCGAAAGGCTACGGCATCTGCGAATCGGCCGATTGGCGAATCGGCTCCCTTGCGAGAATCGGCTACACTGTTCGGATCGGATAGCCCCGATTGGCAGTTTGCACGCTCCAATCGGTAACGATCTATCGGCCCTTACTTGCAAGTGTTCCTGGTTTGCGCGGTAGAAAATTTTTGTTTTCGGCTAGCGTAGCTTCGCGTAACCCTTCACATGGCCTTCACTAAGATATATCCCCGTGCTTTGCATGTGCCACAAAATCAACAAGCAGCAACATGAATCTCCTGATCAAATGAAGGCCATTCACTGATATCTAGACAGCATACTAACTCAGACTTAATAATTTTACATGTTTTAAATACCACGAAGTCTAAACTACAATTAGAACAGTAAACTGAAAGAGGTCGCAGTATGCATAGTAGCTACCTCTAATGGAACACTCTAATGGAACAGAGGTCCGCAGCGCAAACTGATCGGCACCAACCCACCGCCTCTAACCCGAGCCGACGCCGCCAGTTTTCATCTCCGACCGCCTCTTCCCGCCGCCTCGCCGCTTCCCGAGCCGAGCCGCCTCCTCTCGCTCCGCCGCGCCTCTCCGCTCCTCGGCCTCCTCTCCGCCGCCTTTGGAAGCCGTCGGAGCGTCATGCCGCCGTGCGTTCGAGCGCCGATCCCGACCCCCTCCTCCCTCTTTTCCCGCACTC
The DNA here is from genome assembly GCA_019925245.2 of Oryza australiensis. Classification (NCBI taxonomy): domain Eukaryota; kingdom Viridiplantae; phylum Streptophyta; class Magnoliopsida; order Poales; family Poaceae; genus Oryza; species Oryza australiensis. The sequence continues at coordinate 21,980 of JAIFGZ020000011.1, read as the reverse complement.
CTCCACCGCTCTTCGCGCTCGCCGTTGCGCCGATGGCCACCGCGACAACCATCGGGGCACGCGCGCCATCGCCGTGCTCGCCCCCCCCAACCGCGCCCATGTTGTGCTCGTATCGGCCTGCGCCGCCTGCCACGTCGTGAGTTGCTCCGCCGCCCGATCCGCCTCGGGCGGTTCCGGCCGTCCATTTGGCCACTCACGTGGAGGCCGTGTCGGCGCCACATGGCCCGCCAGCCCGTGGACTGCCATGGACCCAGTCCACGGCCCGTGGACCGCACCGCCCATCGGTAATGTCGGCTGACGTCGGCATCGGCCGCGACGTCCAACCCCGCTTGCCGACGTCGGCCTCGGTTGTCGACGTCACCGTGCCGAGCCTGCTAACATCGCCATTGTTTTGTTGACGTCATTCCGAGCCTTTTTCTTTTGAAAAATAATTAAAATTGCGTAATAAATTATTTTAATTTTCATAATTTATTTAAATGGTTCAAAACTTCTAAAATTCATATCTAATCCATACGAACTCTAAATTGGGCCGTTCAAATTACAAAATTCATTTAAAATTGAGATCTACATGTTTGTTTACTTTTCATGTACTATTTATTTGGTTTTTATTAGGTTTTTCTTGTTTTGCGTGTCATCGTGTACTTCCGTCGTTTCCGGAGTTCGCTCGCGAGGAAAAGAGTCAAGAAGGGTGTTTGAAGAAGCAAGGTAAGTCACACTTCCCTTGAAGCATATTGATCCTAATTTTCATAAATGTTTTACCTTTTCAAATAACATTGCATGTTTTGCTAATTACATGGAATGATGAGATTATCTATCTGTTTGCTTGTGCCATATTTATTTGTTATCCATTTGTTTGTCAACCTTGGTTGATAATTTGACTAGCTTTAGTTACTTATGTTGACTTTTGCTAGAATTATATGCTTAGCCATGCTTAAATACCACTAGCTCACTAAATGAGATAATTACACATTTAATCTAGTCTCGATGAGTGCAAGCTCGAAACACATGGACAAGCCTTATTGGTCATAATTATCACAACTAAAATATGACTTAATGGTGGGCTGTCGGTGCATGGTTTTGATTATCGCACCTATAAAAAATTAAGGACCGGTTCATGAGAAACCCCGAAAGAATTACAAGTGCTTAGCACAAGCAAGAAAGAGCAACTGCTGGACTCGTACTATAGCTTTCCCCTGGCCAACGTACCCTAGTGAGGTGGGCATGATGGAGTTCAGTCGGCCGAGGTGCTTGGTTGATCGGCTGCTGGATTCACCGCGGCACGCGGGGGGCTGCTCATCGCCTTTTGAAGGGTGAGGGCGAAACCTTGGTGTGGTACGGTTGGTTAAGGAGAGTTATGCGAAAGATCTTGTCACGATTTTGCCTTGGCAGTATCATGGTGATACTCGGGGCATGGTAACATGTGTGGAATCATGTCTTGTGGGTAAAGTTGCACACCTCTGATCAGAGTAAAACTATTCAAAAAGTCGTGCCCGTGATTATGGGTGATCAACCAGATTCACCGTGATTAGTCTCATCTTTAATAATTAGATTTAATAGAATTGGTTAGTTCAGGTGGAATGTTTTGGCCTATTCAATGTGGGATAGCGTTGTTCAGTTTACTATTTTTACACTATAAAGATTTACAACTGCATTTATGCAAAATAGCCGTAAGCCACTCTCTGTTTTCCTTTGCACGTCTGTATTTCTTCGGTGTGGCTTGTTGAGTACGGTGGTTGTACTTAGCCTTGCGATTTTTTCCCTTTCAAAAGTGTAGTGCTTCTGAGTTGAAGAAGGTGTTAGAGGTTCAAGGCTTAGACCCCAGTTGAGTTTGCCTGTTGAGTGGAATTGAAGTCGCTAGGATCGTCTTTTTTTCGCTGCTGTCCTTTTTGGGTGTGAGGATTAAGTTTCTCTTCAGTAAGTATTTTATTTTACACTTTATTTTACGTTTGAATCTGTGTATTAATTTGGTGTACCCTGGTTGATTCCTGGATAGGGATTCAATACACAAAATAGTCTGAAAATTTAAGATAAATTTCCGAACGTGACATCATCGTTCGATCTGGCACCATCAATGGTCGTGGCCCCAGAGAGCACCCGATAGTGGGCTGGTCACGGCTATGGAAGGACATAGCGACATGAGGCGCACGCAGCGTCAATGACAGCTAGGGTGCCCACTGCGGTGGCCTTGTCACAACCATGGAAGGAGAAGGACGACGGGGGAGGGGCGTAGGCGTTGGCGGCTGGGGTGCCTACCTAGCGATGGCCTAGTTGTGGCCACGGAAGGAGAGGGGCGACGAGCGCCGCGACACAGGGGTCGTTGGAAAGCTGGGGTGCACGGTGCCGGGTTGGCAATGGCCTGGCGTGCGAGGTCGTGGGTAGGGACTGAGCAGGGCGACACGTGGCCATGTATGCAGCGGAGGTGTAGAGGGTGCTGCGAGGGGAGGGCAACGGCGGCGCGTGGCATTGGGAGGACGGCACGCGGCGGAGGGAAGCAGCGGAGTGAGCGGTGGTTCCTAGTTTTTTTTGTGGTTCTCGATTTCCTAGAGGACATGGGTTTTCCAGGCGGGTTCATGTGGATGCAAGCGACGAGGCTCCCTAACTAAAGTCAAACATATATGCGTGTGTCTCTGTGACGTGGATCCACGAGGACGGGTCTCACTTGTCATGGATAATGTCCCTCTGACTTTAAGTCAGTGGAGCTTTTTCTGAATGCAATGAGTTGTCCCACGTCGATTGTGATTGGGTTGGATACATGATTGTAAATTACAAGATGAAATTGATGCATTTTATATTAGCATAGAATCTAAATAGATATGTTGATACACTTCCCTGCCCAAATCTGAGCTAATCCCTATCCATTTTCTTTCAAGCAAACGGTTGATACATCTTTGAAATTGTAAGAACGCATACCACCACATCAGATATAGCACGAAACAAGTAAAATTTTCTATTATTGCTACGGGTTGCCACTTGCCAGGGAGTGGCATGTAGAGGGTTCGGGAGCGGAAGCCTATAGCGTAGCACCTCGCTCACTGTCCTTGCCCTCATTCGTTCGAAGCCCCAGCCCTTGGAGGCACAGGTGGCTATGCGGAGACGGCGGCCGTCATGGATGTTGCAGAGTCGCTCGCCCATATGCTGCAGAGCCGCATGCCCGTATGCTATAGGTGATGGAGATTTTCTTGCAAATTCTAAACTTCATTTAGCGGAGTGAGCTAGACACCGAGCGGGCCGAGCCTTATATTTCTCGGAAAATAAATGTAAATTTAAGTATAACAAATAAAATTGATACGGACCCATAGTTTACATTAGTTTTGTGCATTTTTTGTATGTAACATTTTCGTATGTTATATTTGAATATCCTATCCAGTCAGCACTAATTTTTTATATTTTGAAACGAAGACAGTATAATACTATAATTTTAGTTGATTTTGATTCTTTTACATTGGTACACTTTGATAGAGTAGAGTGTGTAATATTATACATAGAATTCTAGTGTAAATCAAACAATAAACTATACAAGAAAAGGTCTACATATCTTTCTTCGTGTACCTGTTCCTGATAAACCTGATTCAAAATGTGAAAGTTGAGGCATATCCAAGTCATTTAGCCAGGAAATGGACCGGGATCGTTTGAGGCTGCCATCGTGCTGTGCTGAACAAGGCCTAAGGAAGGTTTTCTCCAGCTCAACCATGACCATGAGTAAGAGTGCACAGGGTAGTCGTCGCTGATGTCTACGTTAATTGACTAGTCAGAAGTACCAAGAATGAGATGGAATTGAAGCAAAGGACTAATTTTTTTGCTTACATATGCGGATGTGAATTTAACCGAAATCGTTTGGACATTATTGATCAAGATAGAAAGTCAAAGTGCATGATGAGTGCAGTTTTGAGATGCCTCAAGAGTGCGATTATATTGGCCCTGGTTCGCTCCCTATCTCATTAAAAGTATCGTTTGGAAGGGCCTCAATCCTACCTCATCGAGTATAGGCCAGAACTTTTGTTGAAAAATTGAGGCCCATCTAAATTAACTAGCACCAAGTCCTGTGATAATTGCTAATTAAGGCAGAGCTGAGCTTATGACCAATACCATGTTTCAAAATTTATTTCAACAAGCTATGAAAAACACCCCATCGAGCTGAGTTTTAGCACGTCTATGAAAAATACCATGTTTCAAAATTGATTTTATATTTGGAATAATTAAACTATCAGTAGAACTTCTTGACAAATTCAAATTTAAAATTAATTCATATATATGATACTTTTAGGTGGCGGCGGCTAACTTTTCAAATATACATATAAATAAAAATGTTTTTACTGCTATATTTACATTAGACTCTAGCTGTCACAACGCACAGAAACCGTGCTAAGCTAGCAAAAGAATAAGCGAACAGGAACCTAGTTCTTTTAAAATGAAATGGCACTAAGAAAAAAAGAGAGAGCTAGTAGATGTACTATAGTTGGTACATGCATGCGTTTATATGTATATGTAATATAATACGAGAGGTTTTCCACATAAAACATAATGGGTGTCAGGTGATTCGAGGACATAACGACATATGCACTATTCCGTGTAAACTGACATATGCACTATTCCGTGTAAACGTGAAGAGTTTTTTTCAAAATAGCCACCAAACGTCATTTTCTTTGAGAAGCCAAAAAATTTCCAAAAAATAAATAAAAATGGAATCATATGAGCTATTAGTTGCTGGTGATTTCATTAAAAAACAGCTAGAATTCACAATAATACACTCGTAGAAAAAATAGAGGAAAAAAGAGTTGTCCTCTTTGGATTGGAAATTTAACCTTTAAAAATTGTGAAAGGATTAAACTAAATATTGTGAAAATCTTGAAAAAGTATGTGCTTCAAAGGAGCTCTAAGCCACCCTGTGCAAATCTCAAGGACTATCTAAAAACCTATTCTGTTTTTAATTTCCTATTTGCTCTTTCTCCCTACTTTACTTATAAACTCCTACTTCTTTCTTGAATATATAGCAAGGCTCCTGCTTGTCGTTAAAGAGTTCAAACACATTAACTACCACGAATTTGAATTTGCAAAGAGGATGCAATGTAAGTATAACTAAGCATGTAGAGTTTCGTTCTTGCACATAAGCTAGCTTTGCGGAACAATACCAAATACAGACCACAAAATCAACTCATGCTAACTATATCTTAGAAGATGGTACATGAGACGTGCTTCTCATGGTTCATTATATGGCTGATTAACCGTGAAAAAGAAAACAACCAACTAAAAATAATTTATAAATAAAACTTTTTTATATTTATGTTTATAGCGATATAAAAACCAGCACTAATAAGAAATATATTACGATAAAAAACCCTCAAAAACAATTTAAAATTTGAAATTTGAACGACTGATATATATATGCCAACAAACAAACGATAAAACTGATAAAAAGAGCACACCAGAACCCGATGGGGCTTGCGAAATGTGGAAATGGTCGCCATGGTGTGGACCTTGGAGTGTCTGGAGTTGTAGTGGCTAGAGAAGACGGCGGATGATTTCTGAGATTTCCACCAATCCTCGGAGTGACACGGTGGATCTATGGGATGGTTCGGGTGGGCCGTGGTCCACCCAAAAGGAGGTCCACCCGGAACCCCTTGCAATTTTTACTTTTCCAATTTTCTCGACGCTTCGCCCTGCCGCCCAACACATGATCTCCTGAGGCGACGCGACGGTTCATCCCCGACTCAAACGCCGCGGCCGTGCGAATCGCCACGATCCCTGCCTGCCTGCGTCGGCCGCAATCCTGCGAGGCTGCGTCCCTGTCTGCCGAGGATCCCGCGTCGGCCGGTCCCTGCCGATGATCCTGTCAGCGTCGGTCGTTCCTGCAGTGCCGACGCCGCAACGCGTGATCTCCTGCCTGCCTACCGACAAGGCGACGATTCAATCTGTTGCTGCGGTGCTACCTGCTGTTGGTGTTGCCGCCGCCGCGAACCTGGGCACGACTACTGCTGTTGCCTGCTGCTGCCGTACCAACGTTTGCTGTCGACGTTTGATAAGGTAATGAAACAGAAGCCCGTGTTTTATATATGTGATTGCCATTTGGAGATTTGATGATTTCCATTGATATATAATCCATAAGCAGGAATTATTTGTCTAGCAACATGTAATTAGTTGTAAACTTTTTACATTATGCAAAATATGGTTACTAGTTCCTGCAGTAACTCCATTAATTTAAACTTCACTAAAATTATAGGAATTATCTTTTTTTTTATTATGCAAAATATTGCAACTTCACTAAAATTATAGAAATTGTCTTTTTTTCATTATGCAAAATATGGTTACTGTTACTCCACTAAAAATATAGGAATTTTGTTCCGACTCAAATCATCCCCGCTAACCTCGTCTCGTCATCGTCGTCCTCAGTCCATCCAAACTTAAAATCTTTTAGGTCCGTCAATGATTAACAGCATGACGAAAACCTGGGCGACCAACGGGCGAGAACGAGTAAGCTGCCCCATCAATCAATGTTCTGCATGCACTTCTAAGTTCTAACAACTGACACTACGCGTAACAAACTCACGGCACTTTGAAACGCTACTGATCTTAAAACGGAGCTACTTGATCGGGTGACTGGGCACCCCGTTCGTTTCTAATGGAGGTATAGATTTTAACTCATTTTTTGTTAGTGAAGATTTTTATATAGGCGTTGTTTTAAAAGATGAATTTATTTTTTAAATTTAATATAATTAAACTTAATCGATCAGACGTTAATCAGAAGTTAATAGCTTTATCGTTCTATCTATTGGTTTCTTAATCTTCATTTTTAAGCTATTTCGATGGGGGTGGGTGGGGGAGTGGTTGTTTAGCGTTCTGGTATTTGGTCTAGCAGTGAAAGTGACTGGATTGGCTGTTCTTCAAATAATTCCACTCCTACTCAAGTTAAGAGGCTCGATAACAACACTTGTACGAAGTGATTAAACGACTCCATTTTTTATCGAATAGGTCCCCTCGTCAATGTACCGTAAAAGTTCTCTAAATTTATTAAATTTATTAGGTAGCCTTCATGAGTCCTCTGCTGCAGCAGCCCTGCTTACCTGTCCAAAAAAATATAAATAAATTATAAGTGGTAGAGATAAAGATAGATACACATGCTGCAAGCCTATACATATCATCCCTCATTTGCATATAGCACCATAGAAATTATTAAGATTTTTAAATTAAGTAGAATAAATCTAGGTGTGCCTCGCTTACATGCAGAATATAGCCAGGGTTTTGGACTCTTGGTCATATGAATCTATCCCAGAAAATGAGCATGATCATCCAGTGAGAATTATGGAAGTAATAATACAATGATTACTGTACAAAAACTAAAACTCAAAGAAAAAAGGAATGACACGAAACTACAAGTACAAGCCTAAATATTTACCTGTCCTCGACCGGTCTTATTGAACTTCTGAAACACAAGCTTTGGGATCCATTTGGCCAGGTGGCCGTCCAATTCCTGAATAAGTTAAAGTAGGAATATTTATCCACATAAAGGAAAAAAACTGAATGCCATAGATGTCGAACCTACCAATCCTTAATCGACCAAATTCTCAGTTCTTATGAAAATGGTATATCACGCTCTTCACCCTGACAAGCTAGAAAGGTAAATATTTTGTGTCAATGTAAAAACACTTATTTGTAGACATAAATTAGTTTCACATAGCTAATGGTAAACTAAACATGTTTAAAACAAGGGAGCATGCTACCACACTGATAAGAGTGTGTTTATGTCGGTAAACGTTTCAACAGAACTATGGCTGCCTCAGGCTATCTAAAGGGAGCAAAAAAATCATGTTCATATGGGGAAAATGGAAAGGTGCATGAAGAAATTACCACTACAAATGAAAAAAAAATGTAATTAAGTAAACAAATTGGAAGGGAAGAATATGTTGTCTCATCTTAATGAAGTCAGCATCTTGCTTATCAGGTAACCTTTTGAATGACAAATTAATTTCAACAAATTACTTCATTAAACACATGATTATAAAACCAATAGACCCATTATGGCGCCCATATCCTCCTTGAGGTTGTAAACGAAGAACTCCACACAGGGCAGGTCCGTGTCATCAAATGCCTGAAATTCACACCAGAGAAGTCAGATTGCATTGTAACTTAGCACTAATAAAGATTAGATATTACAATACTTACCACAAGGACATGATTAAGTGGTAGTTTATAATAGGCAGCAAGTGGCCCAACCTGCAATAGGCCAAAAAATACTTGTCACCAAGAGTCATCAGATCGGGGTAAGTATGGTATAACCATTTTTTTATGTCCAGTTAAAGGAATTTCTACAAGCTGGATTACACAAAACCTGTCTAAGGAACAAGACATAGAACTAACCAAACAGACATTGGTATGTATTCTTATTACATATTGAGATTTCAAGTTCAAGTCATAGCAACTAAAATATCTGATTGCTGATAGGCTTTTGGTTGCCCCAACCAAAGTAAAGCTGCAGACATAATTGATTGTAGGAGGAAATGGCTCTTAGCAAATCATTCTGATTCAGTTAGTACCACCAAAAACATTGATGTTTTCCATTCTTAGACACCCCATTAGCATCCAAATATGGTATATGTTCTATACAATCTCAAAATCAAGATAATAAGAAGTGCCAGCATTGCCTCGCGGTTATATCGACTTAAATTAGCTCAATTGGACTGAACCATTTTGGTCGCCCATAGCCTACCCATTGCAGCCACATATTCATTCTCCAGCTGAATGAGTAATAGCATCACTTCCAATGTAGTATAACCTAGGCTGAATTTTTTTACTAATGTAGTATAACCTAGACTAATTGCTTGAGGACTGCAATGCCATGCCCTTCAAAGCAGCCGACTACAAAATTATGGCATGTCACGCACTATTATTATATAAAGATAGCATCCACAGTAACAATATCATTGAATATCCAATAATAGATATACCTCAGGATCCCGTTGTAGATCGTCTGCATCTATCACAGGCGGAGGGCTCCCAAGCTCACACAATTCACTGTATATTGAGACAAGTTCCGCTATGCCGAGCTCAAAGAATGATGGTGGGACGACTTTATCAAATGATGGCTGAGGTGTGTTGAAAATGCTATTATCAGAAGGAAATATATACACAATACAGTATGCAAAGCATCAGGGGTAAAAAGCAACTCTGGACAACAAAGTATCAGAGGGTTGTGTAACATAAAAAAATGAGTAAAAATGTATGTGTCTATGTGATACTGAAAACAAAAGGCAGTAATACCAGGATATTTAGAGGGTTGCGTATCAAAATGAATTTTTTTCCTTTTTTCATCAGGTCACTTGACAGGTTAGGGAGGTGCTGCTTTGCAATGTGCTACAAACAGAAGATTAAGAGATTAAGGGACCATTTATAAAGCTGTGAGCAACATTTTCAAAATAAAAATCTACCTTGCAGTAACGATATTTTGTCTTCCCAGGCCCAAAAATGACTTCATTGATAAGTTTGTTACCATCAGGATCCTGCACTGGAAGTAATCCATTATATATAGAAGGCACCATGCTCCATGCATATTGCTAGTTTATGGAATGGAAGACTACAATTGAAAAGTGTTCCCTTTCGCTTCCTTTTCTTTCCCTCTTTGCCAGTGAAAGATAACGATTATGATCTCTCGGTAGGAAAAAAAAGGAAGTTATGGTTGTGTTCTTCCCAATATATAATTTGTCAAGATCCATGCCTTCTCAACATACATATCAGTCCTAACTAACTATAATTATTGAGAAGATGACACAGATGTGGAAAAAAATACATTGTATTTTCCAGCAAAAGACAATAGAAGAACGGACAAAGTTCAGGATGTAATTCATTCTTGGCTTCATGATCTTAATTAGTTCAAGATTACTGTCTTTTTTAGTTCAAGAACAGTTTGTTAAGTGGGAAACTGTGTTCTAGCTAATTCAAGATTACTGTCAGCACTTATCAGTGCTTCTATCTAATTCAATCATTTGCCCAATTACTTTCAAAGATCTAAATTTTTCCCACCAAGCAAGAACCGAGCAAAGAATGGGAGCTGCAACTCCCAAATCCAATGCAAAGCAAGAAACATTAGCAAAGGAAAAAATCAAGCAAAGCTCGGCCAAAACAGCCGGACATCCTACGTAGAAACATCGCCCAAAATTACCAACCAACGAGTTGTAGCAGAACAAAATACAGAGCAAGGAAGGAAGCAGAGATCCAGTCATGGCAGCAGCAAGAGCAGATCGACACCTGAAATGTGATCCCTTTCGCTTCCTTTTCTTTCCCTCTTTTTTTTTTGTTTCAGTTGCAATCAAGAAGAGAGACAGAGACACTCACGCAGCTCCATCAGCGCGGAGAACTGCTTGATGACCTCAGAAGCGGCCGCCATTGCTGCTGTCGGTGGCGGCGGATGGCGCGGCGGCGGCACGGGCGGCGGATGGGGAGCCGCGCGGCGCGGGCGGCGGAGGGGTCATCGGCGGCAGTGGATGGGGGAGGCACGCGGCGCGGGCGCCGGATCCAGAGAGATGGTACGCCGGTTAGTAAGGTATGTCAGCCGTGACTAAGAGAAATTAAATGTATGTCACATGTTAATAAAATGTATTATATAATAATGATATAGATATAAATATATTATATAATGGTATAAATATAATAAGCTTTATATATTTAAAAATTCATTGCAATGTATTTTTTTAATCGAAAAAGGTAATAGATAAAAATAAAAACCTCGGCGGAGCCATTCAACAACCAGGACTAACAACCCATCTCCACTTCTGCCAATCTGTCATACTGGTTGGCACCAAGCAAGCAAGCTGCATGCTCGTCATCTTTGCTATGAAGAGCTCTCGGCCTCGGGGCGACTGTTGCTGTGATAACGAGCGACATGGTGCTGCTGACAAGAAGATTCCCGCACCGTCAGTGATGCAGGGGCGGATCTAGTGGGTTGCACGGGTAACGTATGACATACCTTAGATCTGGCCCAACAAGCAAAATAGCCTAGCCCAACAAGAAAAAATAATTAAAAGAAAATCCGAAACTCCTGCTCGTCTCCCTTTCCTGACTTGGCCGCCCAACTCCTCTCTCCCTACTCGCGGCTCCTCCTCTAGCAGCGGCGGCGTGTTCTCCCAGGCCGGCTGTGGCTGGCTCCTCCAGGCGCAGCGCCGTGGCGGCTCCTCTCTGTCCCGACGTGGCGGCTCCTCGGTGCGTCTCCTCCCGGTGTGGCTCGCCACTCCCAGTCCTGGCGCTAGCGTGTCTCCTCCAGTCCTGGCGCGGCGGCTCCGGCTCCTCCGGCCCAGCACGGCTCTCCCCGGCGTGGCTCCTCCCCGACACCCCGTCGGCTTGGTGCCGAATCAATCCGGTGAGTGAGTTCGTCTCTGGTCTGTCTCTCCCCTCCTTGTTCATTTTTCAAGCTCTTGAATCGAGTCAGCGCGTGTTCATTTCTTCTCCTACTTAGTAGTAGTGTGCTAGGGTGTCTTACCTTGGGATGATTTCGGTTTGGGGAGTTTTTTGGAATGTTTGGAAACTGCTAGTGGCATGGGGACTTCTTTTGATGAATAATGGAAGTTGGCTCTTTGTGTCAAAAGGCAATTTGCGAAATGGAGTTGCTTAATGCCTTAATGGCCTTGAAGTAGAAAGGGGTATACTTGGATTAAGTTGCCATCGCTGGAACTAGAGTTAATTATTAATTATTGGTTTAATCATTGTTGCTTCACGTTGGATATCCTATCTGTTTAGCGCTTAGCATAATACTAAATCTTAGGAGGACTTCTATGATTGGAAAATCGTGGTGTTTGAGCATAACTGATTAGATTCTTTCAAGTATGATTTTCAATTAGGTTGGTCATTGGTTCAGGATCAGGATCTTTTGCAGTTCTACCAAATATTGCACTAATTTGTATGCCAAATAATCAATATGAAATTTTTGGTTCGGCATATTCCATATAAAAATCCTGGCTTTGCCCCTGGGGTGATGACCTAAGACGCGTCGGCGTGCATGCAGCACACCGTGGCGGCCGACCTCGATGGCACGTTGGCTGCTCGTGTCCTTCATGGCATTCCCGTACAACTTCCTCGTCGCGCTCGAGGCAAGCGGCTAGCCGGTGGTGCTGCTCGCCGTGCCGTGGCTCCGTTGCTCTATGTCGGCGTCTCCGAGGCCATCACCGTCGCCGCCGGCTCGTGTTGTTCATCTATCACTTTACGTGGGGTTGTGCGCGGCCAGGGTGTCGGCGGCGAGTAGTGAGCACGTGACGGCCGCACCCATCTCCCCACCCTGGCCGACGCTACTTCTCCCCAGCCGATGGCGAGCAAAGCAGCGGAATGAAGGGCCTCGGCGTCGGTGGCGCTCCTCCCATAGGAAAGCGAGTAGCGGGCAGAACCGAGCGGCCTCGCTTGCACACCTTGACGCACATCCTACCATGCTCGCTGACCTCCACGTCACACTATTGCCCTCCTCCAGCCTTGAGCGAGCCACGGGAGGAGGGCAAGAGGCTCGGTGCTAGCAATCTCCCTCCATGGCTAGGAGAGGGAAGAGAAAGGGTGAGGGCCGAAGGGAGAGAGGTGGAGGATGAAAGACACCACCGACACGTGGGTCTTCCTAGGATTTTTATTTTTTATTAGTGGTAATGTCACGAGTCTGATGAAACCACCGTTAAAACCATCTAGTCTAGGAGGTGAATTGATCTAATTTTAACAGTTAAGTAGGCTTTATACCTGATTTTATAGTTAGGAGATGTGAATTTTAAACTTGATGTATAGTTGAGGAAAGCAAAATAGACTTTTTCTTCTAGACTTTAGGCACACATATGTTGGGCTGGGGTTTCAGCGATGGTGATATGGCTATAAGTTAGGATAAGCCTATTTTGCCTTTCTCATCTCTTGCTCTAATTGAGAGAGTCAATTCAATGAGGGTTGGCGAAATAGACTTATTTCTATAGACTATAGGAAGAGGACGACAGATGTTTTGTTCATGTTGGGAAACAATTTGATAAGTTCACAGTCTCAAAAATGGAAGGTGATAGTATTATCTTTATGTGATGCTGAATATATCGCTGCCACCACTTCAGCTTGTCAAGTTATTTGGCTTGGTGGGTTGTTGGGAGAGCATGCATGAAGATTCTAGTTATATTGGTCTGAAAATATATCACAAATCGACAATAGACCTCTATAAGAATCCAGTGCTCCATGACAGAAAAACACATGATATTCGATACCATTTCATCATGAGTGTGTTCAGCAGAGAATGATGAAGGTGGAATACATCTGTTCTGAGGACCAGCTTGCTGACATTTTGACAAATCCATTGGGCAAAGTTCGTTTTCAGGAGGTGAGAAAGAAGTTGGGCCTGATAAATGTTCAGGCGCACCAAGATTAGGGGGTGAATTAATAGTATCTTCAGTAATCTTGTGCGCAAATTTTATTTTGATGTTTTGCTTAGTCTTTTGTTTGCTAGGCTGCATGTTCCGAGACGACCGGTTCAGCCGGACTCTAGCGGTGGCGCTTTAAGTTACCTTGTTTTTTTTCAGTTTTAGTGGCTCATCTTGATTCCCTTTGTAGGATGACCTAATGTGCAGATCTAGTGTTTAAGTGGTCACATTTTGCATGCAACAGACTCCAGATTGTGGATGGGATAAATAATGGAGAAAACGAAAATGTTGAAGAAATTGTACGCAGAACCAAACTCTGTTTCCTCTGCTCTCTCTGAACCTTTCTCCAGTTTCCTGTACCCATTCTAAAAACTTAGGTTGGTTGTGATTAGGGGTGGATATCAAGCCGGCTCGGCTCGGCTTTGGCTCGTTAGCCAACCGAGCTGGCTCGGCTCGTTCGTAAGCTCGAGCCAGGCTCGTTTAGTTCACGAGTCACTTTAATACGGTCGCAATTTATGTATAAATTATATTTTATTTTTTAGTCTATTAAACATGCAAATATACAATTAAAAAAAAATAAAAGTGATATATTAAGTCCATAAATAATGTAATAACACTTGTCCATCGATAATTATCCATGCAAATGTAATGATGCAACTAAATTAGAAATTATTACTATTATAATCCAAAGCATTAGATCCATATTGACCATCATAAAATCATAAAAATTATTGGCTTATTGCCACATCAACAACAAAACAAGCAAAAGAATAGCAAAACAAGCAAACCATTAGACCCTGCTTTGTACATTGCATCGGCTCGTTGAGCTCACGAGCGGCTCAGCGAGCTAGTTCGTTATAGCTAACGAGCTAAACCCTTGGCTCAACTCGTTAGCATTTCTCAACGAGCCGAGCCGAGCCAAGCCGAGCCAAACCAACCACGAGTCGAGCGAGCTAGCGAGCCATGAGTATTTCATCCACCCCTAGTTGTGATTCACCATGAGAGCGAGGGAATTCCCGACAAACAACACCGATACCGAGGGAGGACATGGCGGCGGCGATGCGATCATCCACCGTCACGCCACGCCCGCCACGCATGGTACCTATAGCATCGAGGAGGACATGTCACAGAGAACAACGAACCATTTTCCCATGAAACCGCGAAGCATGGTATCAGTCCCCGAATCACAATGCCGTATCAATAGTAACATGATGAATCAATACAAGATTTAAATAAATGTATAATATACCTTTAGTTGCAGCTTCGGATAATCCCTGAATTTGCAACTTCAATCAGAGTCAGCAACAACGAAACTTAGTGAAGCTAGAACGTCAATCCATCGGCAGTAGTTTGGGTTTAGGAATGAAATGTTAACATTCATCTTTTGCATGAACTTAAGCCAAGGGGAGAAAAACAACAAAAATAGAGGATTGAATACTTTTGTACTCAGCAAGCCACTAGAAAATGTATACATGCAAGTTTCAAAAGAGATTGAGTTTATTTGGCGGGGCATTTATTTTAAAACATTCTTCAAAGGTCTAAGTGTATATTCAAACAAATTTCCTCATAAGGAGGCATCTTACCTCGACCCGTCTGCGAGTTGCTTTGCAACAACTCGAGCGGAAAAGCCAAATGATAGTATTTATGACATCTTCTCCTCTGTTAGTTTCTTTTCACTTTCACAACATAAACTAATGTTTTTCCCAACCACGAAGGCTGGCCGTCAGTCACAAAGAAGGACTCTGGTAACGATTCCCATCCCAAAAACAAATTTATTTAAATAGGTTTTAAAAACAAATCTATGCTATGGGAATCACCTTACATTCGCCCTTGACCATGGGCACGACTGTTCGAACATTTTAGTTAAACGTCTACAGAGACTATATGCTTTCCCCACAAGACATGAAGCTTACATCGATACTGGTCAGTGTTAGTGATATGCCCTAGAGGCAACATGGAGATGTTGGATATCACGTCAATGTTTATGTATAAATGAATAAAGTGTTATTCGGTTCCATGAAATAGACATCTTGTATTGATCAATAAGTACGTGACTTATTTATGAGACTCTTTATGTATGAATCTATTTCTAAACGATCCTCGATCATATGTCATATTGTTGGAACAAATATGATTCTAAGATCGGCATGTTTATTGATTGATGATCATGTCTCATAGATCATGGGTATGGAGATATCAAATCAATAAACATGGACATATGTGTTGGAGAACACATTGTTGGATAGACCCACCATGAGACACTACAGGAATTAATGTGCCATTAGTTGATCTCAGGTAGTGTTGGTACAAAGTCCTTAGACTGAGATCACCATGGATTCCAACATGTGTAGCCTACTTTGGGACTACCAAACGCTATTCATGAATGGGTAGTTATAAAGGTAGTTTTCGGGTTTGCTATGAAACATGGAGTGGGATGTGAGTGATCAAGATGGAATTTGCCCTCCTTTGAAGAGATATCTCGGGCCCCTCGAGGTAATGGATTATGGAAATGCATGGCCATGCTAAGTTGATTGAGGAGTCAATCAACGGATGCATAATCCAATACGGTTCGAGTGAATGGTTAAGCTATTGAAGGGATGGCACACATCTTGCCTATAGCTTAACTGGTATCGTGAGGCAAAGGAATTTGTGTACACATTACAGGTTCGAGCCGATATTATTCTTGTATACTATGGTGTCAATATGTGCCGCTAGGCGCCGCGGTGATGGTGCGGGCCGAGTTAGACTCGAGCCGACGATTGGCTAAGTTAGACTATAGCCGAAACCGAGTATACTGAACCCCTACGGGGCG
Organism: Oryza australiensis; assembly: GCA_019925245.2. Taxonomy (NCBI): domain Eukaryota; kingdom Viridiplantae; phylum Streptophyta; class Magnoliopsida; order Poales; family Poaceae; genus Oryza; species Oryza australiensis. Next base: position 5,819 of record JAIFGZ020000011.1, on the reverse strand, counting down.
CACGCTTAAGGGGATAAGAACAGGCATTCGAGTTGGATTTGGATACGGCTCGATCGGATAGGGATCCGATCGGATAGAGTCCTATGGGCTTACGACGTGTGGGCGGCCAACTCTATGAGATACGGATGAGATCCGATTCAAAATAGAGTCCTAATCGGCCACTAGTCCCAGTCGGCCAACTCTATATAAAGGAGGGAGGGGTGGAGAGTTGCGGCATGTCAATTACATTGCAAGTGCAACGTAAGTCGTCGAGATCAATCTCCACGAAACCCTCCCCACTTTCGAGCCAAACCCTAGCCTTGCATCGCGTGCTAGCACACGGGTGTACGGCGTTCGTCCGGGACGTGTGGATACCGGTGAGCGGCTGCTACATTGCGCGCCGTTGATCGGCTTGGATCGGTGCAATCAATCGGAGCGATCGGCGTGGTGGAATCGAGGCTGCGATTCAGGCGCAGTCGAGAGCGAGGCGGCGTGAGCGCTGATCGGACGACTCGGAATCGGGCGATTGGCGAATCGGCCGTCTCCAGGGAATCGGCTACACTGTTCCGGATCGGATTGCCCTGATTGGCTATTCCGCTGCACTCTACTCCAATCGGTAACGATCTATCGGCCCTTACTTGCAAGTGTTCCTGGTTTGCGCGGTAGAAAGTTTTTGTTTTCGGCTAGCGTAGCCTCCGCGTAACCCTTTAGTCGATCACTGGGAAGTTCATGGCAAAGACTTTCCTAGCTAGAGCAAACACCCATGTCACAAAGATGGTTGGAATCTCTCCACCAAACATCGGGCGTCTCGAGCCCTCATCTACTCGGGAACTATCATATGGCTCCGACAAATCCCCACTACGGGAGAATTCCTTTTACTCCATCATCCTGGTGCTCCTCAACTGCCAACATGCAAGACATCCATGTTCCAGCTAGTTAGTCATCCAAAGGCTTCCCATTACGCTCATGTGGTCGTACTATAAGATGCTCGGATGTAAAACCCAAAAGAATCGGTCATTATACACGACTATGAAACCAAACCACACATGAGAGGATTCGCACTTCGCAAGTTTTCCTCATAAAAACTTTTTATTTTAAAAATCCATCGACTCCCAAGTCGGGTTTTATAAACCTTTCACAACCCAAGTTTTCCATAACGATAACCATGCAAAAACAAGTGGTGCATGTAGACACCTACGCCAGAGAATGCAAAGTATCGGTCTTTATATGGTGGAGTGATAAGGGTTAAGTTTAGCAATATCCTACTGCGAAAGTAATGCAACTACTTAGGTTGGTCCGTCGGTCATGTGCTCGTAGACTGATGGCCGATCAAATAAATGGTGTATGCTAGGCATGCAATCTTGCAAAAACACATTATACAAACTAGGAGCAATATGGTCGAAGAGTGGCTTGCCTTATTGTTGAATCCATAAATCTTAGGAATGTACGTGATGCGTTCAAATAGAGAAAACCATCCAAAACCCTATGAAACACATAAAATTATTATAACCATTGGTTAGATCTAAATTTTAGAAGAATTATGAAAGTTGAAAGGTGTCAATCGGACTTACGGTTGGAGAGATTTGAATTTGGGAAGATTAGTAGATTCTTCGAAATGTGGAAAAGGATTTATTAAATTAGAAAGGAATATTTCTTGGCTATGAGGTTGAGAGGGAGGTAAAGTGGACTTCATGGTGGTGAGGCTAGGGCGGTGGGCTTCGACCCAAAATTAGGACGGAGGTGGCATAACAGTATTTTGTAGTGGAGTCCATTTCCTAAGCTTGGCCCGACGAACGAAGGGCGAGGAAATGTAGACTTTGGGAGGCTTTCGAGCGGCGGCCCGGCGAGCAGGGGCCACACGGTTAGAGAGTGGGTCCCACCGGTGGTCCCATCTCTTTTCTTTTTCTCCTTTTCTTCTCACCTTCTTATCCTTTCTTCTCACATCTCATTCTCTCTCTCTCTTTTTCTCCTCTCTGCTCTCACTTCTCACTTAGCAGGAGGGGAAGGAGGGTGCCGGCGAGGGGCGGCATGGCGGCATGGTCATGTGCAAGGGCCAGAGGCGACGCAACACGATGACCAACGGGTGCTCGGCGTGGCCAGGCGGGGGCGGAGGGGCGACACATGGACAAGAGGAGGGCTAGGCGGCGACGAGAAGGAGGAAGGAGGTCGCGGCGGCCTCGGGTGGCTCCGGCCGAACGACGGTCGGGCGTCAGCGATGCTTGTCCCAGAGGCGAGCACGGATTGGGACGATGTAGCGTGTCGCGGCGGGGCTTCGATCGTGCAGGCGCGGCGAGGGCGGGGAAAAGGCCGGGCGGTGGCGGCGAGAGTGATGGTGGAGCTTGGAGGCCAAGGAAGGAAGAAATAGGCACAACGGCTTTTATAGCCGTCGCGGTTGCGGATGGCGACGAAGGTGGAGAAGGCGGCTCGGCCAAGCGGGCCAGCTGCCTGTAACACCCTGAAAATCTGAGGTTTTAAAAATCAAAACATAAAAATCAGAACTTACTGCAAAATTTTCTCGTTTGATTGCATCTTATCGTATTTATTTGCCTCCTATTCGGAAGTCTTTGATGCCAAGTTAAAATAAATAAATATTTGTCTTGAAAAGAGAGGATTGGATGGCAATTCAAAAACCCTAAAGAGGAAAAGAGAAGTTGCAAAACTGAAATATTTGAAATAAAATTCTAAGAATATAAATTGGGAAAAATTATGATTTAATAAAACATGCTTTTGGGAGCCACTATTGAATTTTTGGGTAAAATATCAAAATTTATAATTAGAATTAAAAGGAAAATATCCATATGAATATATATAATATATATAGGTATATATATATAAAATATATATATGTGTGTATATATATAATAAAGTGGGCAAGAACTTAAAATCTAATTGAATTACAATTGGGCTAAAATCCTATTTAGTTTATAAATGAAATACAAAAGAAAAGAAAAATCAAAAAATAAAAAAGGCACTATTCATCAATGCGCCACCTGTTCGATCCATTCCCGAGCCCTCAAGCGCCGCGCCGCGCCGTCGCGTCGCCGCGAGCCCATCGCCGCGTCCCACGCGCCACGCTGCGCGCCATCGCCCTCGCGCCGCGCCCTCCTGCCGGCCGCTGCTGTCGCTTCGCCATCGCCGTCGCCGTGCCGCGCCGCGTCTGTTGTCGCGCGCGCGAGGTGCGTCGTCCTTTTGCCCCCGTCGACCAGCTGGCATAGAGGCCTCCTCGGACCAAGCTCTACACACCAATCTTGATCGCCATCTTTCCCTATGTAAAACCCCTCAAAATTCCCCACGCCATAGCACATGCGCTAAGAATTTCGCAAAAGATTGGAGCCAAGTCGGAAGAACCCTAGCGCCGGCCGCCCGAAACGGAAATCCAAAATTCGTCGCCCTGGTTGAGTTCTCCCCGATTTGAAGGTACTTCCACGATCTCCGTGCTCTAAACTTTATTTCCCCATGTTTCCGAGCCGAATAGCCATCGGAGTTCGCCGGCGACGAGCCCACCGTGCCTCACGCTTCGGCGCCGCCATGTGCACGGTGCCGCTACCGTAGCGTTTCCCGACCGAACAAATTCCCTAGCTAGCTTCCCCGTACCTTTGATGCTCCAGTCCCTCTCCATGGCCGTTCCGTCGGTTAGCCGCCGCGACGTGCGCCGCCGTCGCCATGGCCGCCTCGCCGTCGCCGGGCGAATCCACCGCCTCCCGGTCCGACCGTGCCTCAAAATAGGGTCCCCGTGGTTCGAGGATGGTTCTTGGCCCTTTAGTTTCCGAGCTCCGGTCTACCCCTCTTGCCGTCGTTCAGTGTGCGGCACGTGCGATAGAGTCAGAGGAGCCGTTGAGAACGTCGAAGACTCCAAGCCAACAAGGTCACGAGCAAGGCAAGTCATCACTCCTTTGAACATATTGATCCTATTTTACGAAATGATGTTGATTTAAACTTCAAACATGCATGCTATACACAAAAAGAATACCTATTCTTGTTAGGCCATGCCTTGATATTGAATTACCTTTAGTTATGTTCTTTGTAACCCTCGACATGATGTAACCGAAGGAAATCTTCTGGAAAAATGCTTAGCCATGCTATTATTAGATTCATGCATATTCATGTTTTTGCAAAAGAGTTATATGCTTGGGCAACCACCTTTGGGAAAGGTAGTTGAGATACGGCATGTGGAGACATGAGCGCCGCATTGCCATGAGAATGATCAAATGAGTTTCGATGAAAACTAAAAAAACACCAAACAAATGTTTTTAGACTCAGGCATTTGAATGATTTGGGTGGAATCCGGAAAGGCAAATGCGACCCTGGTCAATTAAGGACCGAGCCATGAGATAGTCGAGAAACGAGCCGCATAAACCGTACTTCTCGAATGGGTATAGACCTAGCGGAGTAGATATCCGAGCGGAGGCAGTATCCCTGCATAGTGGTTCAGGTGTTGGGTTGAGTTAAGGGCTTACCGGTAGGGGTTTACCGCTGGTAAGTACCTGGGCAGAGATCGGGGCATACGATCAATATGAGGAGATGAAGATAGAGGTTGGAAATTGAAGATGGAGCAAGTCTTTCTCTTACCCCTGGGACGCGAACTCCTCTCCACCGCTAGGAAACGACGGCTAGAGTGCATGAGGGCTTAAGTTCATGGAGCGGAGTGCGCCAAAGTGAGGTTATCGAAAGGCTTTGCCGTGACCGTCCCATATAGAGGGATGTAGGCTCATTCAATGGGCAGTTGCGGAGTACGGGTAAAGTGTACATCCACTACAGTGTGAATGAATCAATCTATTCGAATAGTCGTGCTCACGGATATAGAGCATCGTGACAAGACTTTCGCTTGGCTAGACTCATAAATTTTAAAATGATGGGATGAGTTTGCATGATGATTTTTACGTCTTGGTGGACTAACTTCTCGAAATACGAGAAGGGTAGACTCCCAAAAACCATGACGATCCGGTGATGGGAAGCTATCCTTGGGATCACAATGGATAGTGGACGAACCGTCGCCACTTAATGAACTATGGTAATAAAACTTGACTCGGGCTAGACATTAGGTTTGTGAAATGATTTACGAAAATTGGCTTAATGCAAAAGAACCACAGCCATCCTTTGAATGACCCTATCATGTGCATCATTCCATGTTGGCTTGCTGAGTATGTTGGTACTCACCCTTGCTATACGCACAAACCTTCGAGATAGAGGAAACGAAGCCGGAGGACCCTATGCTTACTACCGGAGGAATGAAGACATTGGAGCGCAATAGGTCTTAGTCCCCGGGCGTTGCTGTGGCAATCGACATGCCGCCGCCTTCCGTCGCTATCTTGTCTATTCTACGATTTTGAATGTATCCAGGACCGATGGGTCCTACATGTAATGATATTGCCTTCGGGCCTATTATTGTATACTTTTGGTGTAAGACTATTCGTGCATTTGCACTGATGATTCAAGATTGTATTTCGTGAGTACCAAACTACTCGATCCGGGGAAATGGTACTATGAACACGAATGATTACCGTCCGCAAAACGGGGTCTACGTGAGCCGGTATCGGAGCAACGTGCGATCGTGTAGGATAAGACCAGCGGCGCCCCACCCCTTTAGCCGGTTAAAGGGAATTATCCCTACGTAGGATTATTTTGGAAATACAAACTATTTTCACAAAACAAACATATTTTTCTCTCTTACCCTAATTTCTCTACAAACATTTGATTTTACCAATTACCTTTTTCTAAACCCTAAACTATCTTCAAAAATCGATATAGGACTCTTTGACCTGTTAAAGCTCGGGAGCTTGTTTGTTTAACCCACTAAAACAATGAGAGTACACAGAATAAGGTTCCAACCGAGCTTAACC